>LVTN01000007.1:1147962-1267788 GCA_001649415.1 Musa itinerans
TATATATATATATATATAATGATCTTTAATATTTATTCAACGGATTCTGTTGAGATGGGCTCAACAGGGGATAGTTTTCACAAATTTTGTCTGATAAGAGATTTATCGACTCCCTTCTAACAACTTAAATTTTTAGGTTTATGATCATTTAATTAGGTATTTAAGGTGATACTATGTTTACTTCTTTTCTAATGTTTAATTAAAAATATTTGTTGAACCTCGTGCACTTATTTATAAGAAAAATCATTGCTACGAGAAGAAGTCATTGACATTCCAATTAGCTTGATGTGGTTTGGACTCATATGTATAGGGTTATCTGAAGTACTTCCAACGTGGAAACGTCAAGCTCTTAAGGTGTCACCTATATGAAGATCAAAATTGAAAGATGTTTCTTAACTCGGTCCCTTCGATGTCTAAGTTAAGAACCCAAGGTACATGAGTGTGGACGCAAGTGATCAAAAATGTGATCCTTCCTCTCTTTTCATTATATTAAATATGAGCTTTTATACTTGATCGTAATATTCTATAGAATATTTTATGATGAGGCAATTTCCAACCACCTACAATAGCCTCCCCCTTGGTCTCTTATCTACACGGACTCTTTTCATTATATTAAATATGAGCTTTTATACTTGATTGTAATATTCTATAGAATATTTTATGATAAGGCAATTTCCAACCACCTACAATAGCCTCCCCCTTGGTCTCTTATCTACACGGACGGTAGTGAGGGAAAGCCTATAACTATTTGCCTTGGTGGACCCTTGCCCATGTGGTCAGATGGGTGGAGAGTGGTCTCCGTATTCTCTTTCCACCTCGAGCACATTTTATCTTGTCTCTCACCGTCGTGGGTTTCTTCATATACGGGTTGAATTTTTTCGATTTATGTGCCTTGAGCATATTTTATCTTATGTCTCTTACCATGATGAGTTTCTTTTGATGTGGGTTGGGTTTTTCCAACTCATGTGTCTTCGACACATTTTATCTTGTACCTCTCACTATTGCGGATTTCCTTTAACGTAGATAGTGTTTTTTCGACTCATGCATCTCGAGCATATTTTGTCTTGTGCCTCCTATCATGATTGGTTTCTTGACACGAGTCGATCTTCATGACTCACGTGTCTTGAGCATATTTTGTCTTGTACCTCCCACCGTGATGGGTTTCTTTTGATGTGATCGATTCTATGCATATCTCTCCACAACCATGCAAACAATTTGACATTCTCCCAAAAGAAGATGAGTTGCACCTGTTTCTCTTGGAGAAGTGTTGCCCCAACCTTAACAACTCAATCGAGCCTTCTTTGATAGAGAGATCACAATCAGGTAGCACTAGCACAACTCTCTTGGGTTGCTTCTCGGCTCTCTAATGTTTGTTCTCATCAAGAACTTTATAACCATATAGTATGTCGACACAACTACCCTTAGTCTATTCACTAAATGTCAACATATGATTGTGTTGTATGCTGAGGAAATATCCACCATTATAAACTTAGCTAATATCATTTTAGAGTAAGACTTGTCTCCTGTGATGTGCAGTTTCATGGTCCCTAGAGGTAAGATAGAGTCATCGGCGATCCCTATTAGCGAAGAAGTTATAGAGGTAATATCTTATTTGAGAGCTTGAGTTTATGAAAATCATCAAAATAGAGAATACAGACATAATTATTTGTGTTAATTATAATCCTCTTCACTCAAGTGTTAATCACCTTTATATAAATAACCAAGACATTATCATTGTGGAGGTCAAGGTACTTTATCTCTTTCTCCTTGAAGTTCATCTTCAGGTTGCCCTCCATCGTTCGATGCTTTTCAATGGTAATTTGAGCATAAACTTTACAACCCAAGAAGTTATCTCTCTTGAAGTTATCTCTATATCGGCCTTTGAGGGTTTTCGCTGCTTTAAGATGAACTACTCGAGATGTTCCCAATGTATGAGTTCTTTAATATGCTCTTTTAAGTCGTGATAATCCTTCGTATTGTGGTCATAATCCTAATGAAACTAATAATATTTAGACTTATCTCTTTTCATTAATGAAGTCTTCATTATGTGAGGTATTTTAAGAGCTCTCTTTTTTATTTGTGGAAAAACTTGAGTTCTAGTTATATTCAAATGGCTCAACTCAGACCTTAGGTGAGGTAACTCAAGTGACTCATATCTTCTTCGCCATGTTGACCTCGGGGTCGAGATGGATTGTGGCCGCTCTTGCGTGACTCCTTATACTTACTTAAGACCATTACCTCGATAATAATATATTGATTGACTCTCTGAAGTGCCTCTAGTATAGTCATCGATGGACATCTACCATGCAGTAACGAAGTCTACAAGCGTTTCCTCCTCCCCTTATCCGAGTCCGAGAAGCATTATCTTTAATGACCTCAAGTGCATGTTCCCAAGGAAATGGAGTTCAAACTTCCTTGTGAGTTAGGCAAAAAAACTAATATAAAGCAATTTCAGGTAGCATACCATTCTCATGCTGAGTTTCTTAATATAGTTAGGAAGGTATAACACATAAGGGCATCCGAAATGTCATACAACGATATTTGGGTGCAGAAAGCTACAATGTACGCCATTGGGTTGACACTGCCATTGAATGTCTCCAATGATATGAGGTAAAAGTTAACTGGAATCAATTCCTCCTAGATTTTCTAGGTAAATGGCAATCAACCCGAGGTGGGGTCGACTAATGCTTCCCCTTTTGATTATTAGAACTCTCGTTATGTCTCCTTTAAATTTTCATTCATCTATTGTAGTTCGATCCACAAGGAACCCTCCATTGAATCTACCAATTGGATCTTAAATTTAGGTAAGGTAAAATGGCGGTGTGATCCACTAAATTTCACAAATGGGGATCGAAGCACCCCTATGGTTGGCGGTGCAATAGGTCTCGGGCTCTCCTAGCATGTCGACACCACATCGATTAGGGAACCTCGACAGGTGCTAATGTTAGTGGTGATTAAGCCTATGACCGTCGTTGAGTTGGTGGCATCATCTATTGGGCTAACTAGGGCAAAAGTGAAGTGATGACTTGTATCATACTTGTTAGTATCTACACTTATTGAGTGAGATTTAAGAATACCTCAACGAGGATAACTAGGTGGCTCGGGGTTATCCCTAAAGGTGAGAAACCCTAGTCATTGAATAGACGTTAATATCACATCAGCATTCATACTGAGGTGAATGTGTCTATGTGCGAACAGGGTGGCTACTGCCCTCCCAAGTGAAAGTACTATGGGTTGAGGGCAAAACCTCCTTACTCGAGCATTTATTAAGAGAATAAATGGATAGGCATTCCTAGGACATCAAGTTCTCTTCTAGCATTAAAATATCATGAGAAGAAGTTATTGACATCCTGGTCAATCCAATATGGTCTAGGCCCATATGCATAAGATTGCCCGATATACCTTCGAGATAAAAACGTTAAAACTCTTGAGGTGCCACACACACAAAGATTGAGGTTGGGAGAGGTTTCATAATCCGATCTTTCTAATACCCAAGTTAGTAACCTGAGGTTTATAAGTATGAATGCGAGTGGTCAAAAATGTTATCCTTCATCTCTTTTCATTATGTGGAATATGAGCTTTTATATATAATCATAAATAGACAAAATTACCCCCCCCCCTTGGTCTCTTATCCATGCGAGCGATAAAGGGGAGACAACATATAATCACTTACCTTAAACCATGGTTGTCACATGCCAGATTGATTGATATCAATTATCAATTAATTAATTATAGGTCTTATGCTAACAATAAGTAAATTTCATAACCAAAATGAAAGATTTTTTTAGGTAAAAATTATGTTTCATATTAATTTTTTGATTAAATAAAAATCAATATATGATTTAAAATACTTTTAATATTTTGTAACATCATAATAAGTATCTAAAAGATATCACTATAAATTATAAATTTAACTAAGAGCGGCTGATACACATCAATTATAGTTATATAGAATTAAGTTTTAGGTTTTGAAGGGATGTATTTGATGTAAATAAATTATCACAGGTTTTGAAGGTATATATAATTAATCACATATGCTAGTGGAGTTGACGCGAAACCACAGACTTTAAAGAAGGACGCATATGCGTATGCGATTTGACCTCCGGCCAATGTGACCGATTTCTTATACTTGTGATGTATTAGTCCACCATGAGACAATGGATACACCGCAATGAGCTGCAATCAACAATCAATGATCTTATTATGTGGTGTACATCGAAGCAATCTCCGATACAAAATATTTCATGCATATATATATATGGTTTCATATAGAATAAAGCATTATTATTGTCTGAACAGCAGAAGATAAACACACCCACCAACTCGTCGCTCTCATTTCATTCTTTGTGGAAGAGTGATCAGTATAGTGGACAGCTGAGACGTGGTGCAGGGACGGCAGAGAGCCGCACCGCCCTCGGCGCCGTCAGCCCGAACACGTCCCCCATGTCGAGCTCGCTGGGCTTCATTCCGTCCGGCAGCGTCCAGGTGAAGCAGTGGATCAGCTGCGCCACCGCGAGCTCCAGCGCGTGCAGGCCCAGCTGCATGCCCGGGCACGAGCGCCGGCCCGACCCGAAGGGTAGGAACTCGAAGTAGTTGCCCTTGAAGTCGAGAGACGCGGCGCAGCCGCCGGGGGTGAACCTCGACGGCCGGAACGCGTCGGCGTCCTCCCATGAGGACTTGTCTCGGCCTATGGCCCACACGTTGATCATGACGCGGGAGCGAGCGGGGACGGTGTAGCCGGCGACTTCGCAGTCCTCGGCGGTCTCGTGGAGGAGGAGAGGGATGGGGGGGTGGAGGCGGAGCGTTTCCTTGGTGACGCACTTGAGGAAGGAGAGCTTGTCGAGGTCGCTCTCGTGCACCTTCCGGTCGAGTCCGACCACATGAGCCAGCTCTTGTTGCACCCGTTTCATGTCCTCAGGGCTCTTCATCAACTCGGCCATGGCCCATTCGATGGCCGAGGCCACCGTCTCCGTGCCGCCGAACATCACATCCTGCGTCGTCAAGCAATTGAGTTTATTGAGGCAAATTCAAACAACCATCATATAAGAATTCAGAAGAACATAATAAATAATAATTACTACTTTGAATTAAAATATCATGCTTTTAATAACTCTAAAGTGTGGTTGGGTAGGAAAAACTTGCTATCTTTTGATGATGTCGTGCATCACCATCATGCTCTGGACCGCAGCTGGTCCATTATTGTTCTGTGTATGTGTGTGTGTGTAGAGAGAGAGAGAGAGAGAGAGAGAGAGATAATTATGATGTGAGATTATCTAATTGTATTGTGTGAAGAGGAGCAAAGAAAGTGACCCAAGTAGGGAGACATCGATAGGAAATTGGAGCACACCATGATAATGGCCTTAATATTGTTCCTGGTCAACTTGAGGGTTCCCTGGAGATCATCTCTCTCCCCTGCTTGGCAGCGGTAGCCGGACTCATCAAGGAAGGCGAGCATGTCGTCCACCATGTCAGCATCGGATGCATCAGCCTCCTTGCGGTTCGCCATGTGCTCGTCGATGATCTTGTCGATGAATCTGTCGAGCGACGCTCGTGCCACCTTGAGCCGCTTGTTGATGCCCTGCGGATCCATCCAGCTGAGCCATGGGATGAAGTCCCCGACGTTGAACGAGCCGAATAGCTTGGAGAACTCCTGAAGTATGGAGATGAACTCGTCCTGGTTCTCGTGGCCCTGCGTCCCGAACGCCGCCCGGAAGATGATGTTCTTGGTGAGGTTGAACAAGAGCTCGCCGACGTTGACAGCAGAGCCAGCGCGGTCGGCGAGGGAGCGGACGGCCGCATCGACCTCCTCACGGACGGAGGCCCACGACTCGGCGCGCTTCTTGCTGAAGAGCTTCATCACGCAGAGCTTACGCATCTGGCGCCAGAAGGGCCCGTAGTGGGCGAAGGCCATGTCGGCGCGGTTGTAGGTGAGGTAAGCGATGGCGATGGTGGCCGGGCGATTGGAGAAGACGTTGTCTTGCACCTGAAGCACTTGTCGAGCGATCTCCGGCGTGGACACCGCGAAGGCGTGGAGGAAGCCAAGACGGAGATGGCAGAGGCCGCCGTAGTCCTCCCCGAGCTTCGCCAGCCCGCGGTGCGTAAGCTGGTCCATCATCAGCATGTTGCCGATGACGGGCAGCTGCGGTGGCCCCGGCGGAAAGGGCAGCTTCCCTCGCCTTCTCGTAGCGACAACATACAGGAGCACCAAAGGTAAAGCGAACCATACCATGAAGTGCAGGGACGTGACCTCTTCAGACCATCCCATAGCTGCTGCCGCTATATGTTATACCCTCTCTCTCTCTCTCTCTCTCTCTCTCTCTCTCAGATATCTTCTCCTGAGAGAAGAAGAGTGGAGACGGCCACATATATATAGCAACTAACAAAAGATCCACGGGCATATCTCATTCCATAATAGCCATCCCCGCCGCGTATTTATTTTGTATCTTTGATCTCTACAGGTGTTCGTATTCGTCCTCCTTTGACGTCTATTCCAATCTGTCCTATTCACTTATTAATGGTTTGCGAAGAAGATGAGTGTAATAGAGAACCTTAATGATGATGATGCATGATTGTTCACCATAATCACCATTGCAGTGGGGGTGGAGAGAAGTAGGTGAGTTCAGTCTGACGAGGTTGTGACGACACCCCACGCATGGAAGGCAGAACACAGCGTGTTGTGTGGAGAGAAGGCTCTCAGCCAAGACAATTTTAGGCACCCGGCAATTTTCTCCCACCAAACTCAGCTGCTGCTGCTGCTGCTGCCTTCCGTGTCGAAGGCAGATTCTCATTAATTACATGATATCATATACTTTGTAGAATCTAAATGTGTCAAGAAATCTTTTAAATCATTATTTTTATGCTGGGCACAATTTTCTACGTACGTTATGCTTAAATTAGACGAATGATTCAGACGTGAGAAAAAGAGATTTGTGGTTTAGTGTTTGCATTTGAAAGAACTCGATCTCAGTGTATGTTCGTAAGGAACTCTACCATCTATTCTGTGATCGCGATGACATCGTACGAGGAGGAGATACAGACCTCAGACTTCGGCGATGCAGATGATGTTGTCAATGCGTCACGCAACCATCAGTTCTTTAACCCCGAATCGATATCAAGTGTTAAGTGAATGATTGAGAGAAGTTTATTACTATTTATTCAAACTATTATCTTTCTATAATGTGATGATTTTTTAGTTTGCATGGCGTCCTTCTGAATTGTCTGAAAAATATAATTGGGTCCTTTTCTTTTATTAACTTAGGATGTTAGGATTAGGAGCAACCCAATTGAATCTTTTATATTATATATATCAGAATAGATCATAAGTTTTGGATCTTTCGTATGTTTCTTATCCATACGAAATCTATTTTTTTTTTTTTATTCGCATGTCACTCGTCTTCTATCAGATCAATTTTTAGGCGTAAAATATGTTAGATAAGTTTTTAAATCCTTAATAAGTGAATCTGTATACTATCAATCATATCAATGTTTAAGGAATAAAAAAATTAATATTTATACCATATTTCTTACGTAATTTTCACGGATCTAAATGTCGTGATAGTTTTTTTTCCAAACATAAAAAATGGTTTTTCTGCGTGCAAACGTCGTAATGAAGGGAGCTTGTCATTTAAGTCTCTGGGATTTATGCTCACTTAGAAATGAGTGATGGTGGTGAAGAGAGAGAGAGAGAGAGAGAGAGAGAGAGAGGTCAAAGTCTTCCATAACCTTAACCTACCTTCACAGAGTACTTTCATTTGCCTGTGAGCAAATACAATGTGGATTCTGATGCTTCAGCTGTAGGGAGTTCGAACAAAGGGAGTGACCGAATGATGTGCTCACAGCTCCCACCACAAACAATGAATCAATCAATCAATTTTGGCTTGGCGTCTTCTCACGTAATGAGATCACAGGCACGGAGAGTATTTTGGCTTAAAAGGCTGTTATGTAATTAACAAGGGTTACTTATGATATTATTCTTTTTAATTAATTATTTTTTATTTTGATTCTTATATTTTAAAAATTACATTAAGATTTCTATATTTATAAAAATAAAATATTTAATTTCGTTTCTCGTCATCGATTCTACTGATGAAACCGTATGACATTTCTATCAACAGAGTCGACGATAACATGAAAAAAAATAAGATTAAATATTTTATTTTTATAAGTATAAATATTTTAATATAACTTTTGAATATATAATGATTGAGATGCTAAAATAATCAATTACAGAAATAATATATAATTAATCTAATTAATAACATGATGAGATTATGTTTAAAAGTTATAGTTAATAGTTGGTAACCAAATCTTGTCTGCTTCATCCTTGAAGTAAAAGCCTATCCTTTTTTAACCTTTGCCTTCGGTTGCACAACCTACCACGAATCTGACCCGTCACCGGAGACGACAGCTCTAAAAGTTCTCAACCACCACCATTTCTGATGGATGCAACAACAGGTTTCACAGCCTCTTTAAGCTCTTTGAAGACTGTAAATGGAGAAGAAAGAAGTGAAAAAGGGCGCGCGCACACAACAATCTCAATCAGCTGCAAAGTTTGACCACCACAACCTGAGATTGTACTGCTTAGTCAATTATTCGACTTGGATATAGATTCGGAATCAATCAAAATTCTATTTTATATCTGTCACTCTTTGGTATTAAGAATCGTTAAATTTTAAAATTGTGGAGGTGTATCCGTTAAGACTCTTCCTATATACATTATGAAATATCGAGGACGTAACGTCAAAGTGTCGTTTATGTGACGCTAAGGTACCAATCATGAGAAACCGAGTGTCAACCACTTGACGCTGTGGCATCATCCATACAAGAATGATGATGTCGACATGGAATTGAGGGTGTCGATGATATCATTGTTTCACTATCACACTTCAAATCCAGAAATACTAAACTTGTTTAATATCTTTTTTGACCTGAATGCGAGCAACCTGAGGATATGAACAGCCGAATTCTTCGGTGGAAGGATCAATTGACGTTGCTGCAAACTCAATAAACACACCTCCTGTTGACATTGGACTAATCTGGTAGCATGTCGAAGCAAGTCACAATGTCATACACATAACACTAATTGCAGGTAAAAGAGCAAAATGTTGCAACCGCATTAATTTGGATGTTAAGAAAAGGGTGTCACATTCCATTTATACCTCGGAGAGGCAACAGTGATGTATGGTTTTCTGTGGTTTATTTCTCATTACACTCATATCCTTATGGGTATAGTATAGATTTTTTTATAAAATAAAAAAATATAGAGAATTATATTGACAAAAAGATATAACCCCCATTCGCATTAGTGCTAACAAAAAGATCTAAGTTTAAAAAATAAAATAAAATAAAATAAAATTCTCAAAGTACCTTCAGCTTGATTAACCAATCTGGCATTCTATGGTTTATTTCTTATTATTCCTATCAGTAGGAATAAGTGCTAACAAAAGGATCTAAGTTTAAAAAATAAAATAAAATAAATTTCTCAAAGTACATTCAGCTTGATTAACCAATCTGGCATTCTAGGGTTTATTTCTTATTATTCCTATCAGTAGGGATATTAACATGGAGTATAGTATAGATTTTTTTTTATAAAACTTGAAAATCTAAAAAAAATTATTGACAAATGCTAACTAAAATATCTTAAGCCTAAAGCAAATAAATTCCTCCAAAGATAAAAATAAATTACTAACACTACTGACTAACCAAAAAGATCCAAGTTTAAAAGAAATGAATTCCTTCAAAGATCAAAAAATTTACAAACCTAACAACCAATTAAGAATACAATTTTCTTCTCAAAATACATGCATTATTTTATAGTCATCCACTGCAGTCATTAGGTGAAAAATATCCCTAATATAGATTTAAATTAGTACATAAGTTATAAAAATACAACTTTCCTTTGAAGCTCACAACACCCAAATACCTATTCATCATTCGACTCAAGAATGCTCAGTCAGATCTTTAAAGAACAAATGAGAATCTTAGAGTTGTACCAAGGCCACCTTCAATCTGATGCATTACATCAACATGGGAATATTATTCCCTATAAAAGGAGAACCCACCATTTGTAGGTAAACAATTCTCATCATGCACCTACAGACATCAAAATTTTTTTAACCACAACTAAAAGCTGAATGTTCATATTATTATATTGGAAAGTGCTAAAAAGTATTGCCAGCTGCAGCTTGATCCAACCAACTCAACACAATTGATCACAATCAGGCACGTTTTATGTAGCTGCTGCAGGTGGCATTTTCTATATACTTGATCTCATCAAGCAAAGCAACTCAAATTATGCCTTAAGTGAGTAGAGCAATAAATAACTTACTTCCATGCATGATCCACTTAACCTTGGACAAAGATACAAGACAGCATCATGAATTCAGTTGACAAAATTGGCCATCTAAAATAAACATAGGGAACCAAGAACGCAAGAACAAAATAATAAACTGAAGAGACAAACACGATTTGTTTCCAGGATATGGAAGCCCAGGCATTACAACAAGCAGATAGACATCTCCCAGAGACATTTTTCTACAAAATTTGAACAATTTTACTTGCAAGCACACGGTCCCGCCTCTCGATGTATGCGCAAGGGAACCAACCTGCCTTTCCTTTGCATTCACCTTCAGCCCAACCATTATTTGATACCTGTAAGTGGACAAACAGATTGATTTGATGGTAATAAATGGTATGACATCAGCACAAGGCAACTAAACTCAAACTTCAAGAATATGAAAACAAAGGCAGATGCATGTTGCACTTTCCTATTGAGCAACCACTTACCTATCTTTTGTTTGTAAAAAGAACAAAAAATAATAATGATAATAAACTTGTATGATAAGAAAATTCCCAAATTTGTTTTGTTAAGAACAAGTTGAGTCATTTGTTGGGATGAGTTTCTTAAAACCTAAGCAGATAGACATCTCCAAACTTGAGGAACAAACACCAAGACCGATGACCATGAACCAATTGTTGGGATGAGTTTCTTAAAACCTAACAGTCTAGTTGGCTGAAAGTTCTATGCTTTTTGTTAAGATTTTCTTAAAACTCTAAAACCTCTTAAGAGATTTTCTCAAGTTACTGTAGTAAAAATGACCCTTAAAAATCCCCATTCTTGGGATGAGTTTAGAGAAAGGAAGCCAAAAACTGACAAGCTATGGTCAAACTTAAAAGGAAAATGGTTCATCTTAAAGAGAAAAGCCAACGGGCCATTCAAAAAGCTTACAAATAGTCTAAGCTGACAAATAAAATCTCGATTGAAATTAAACCATGTCAACATTTTAAACCAGGCGTTACTGTTCATCATGGAAATATTTAGTCCCAATAAACTTGAGACAGAACATGAATGAAGCAATTCACAGAATAATACACACACCTTACGTACAACAACATAGTCACCAACTGACAAGTTAAGCTCCACATCTGTCTCGGCCTGATATGATTGAATAACCTTGCAGTACCAAACATATAATGCATTCAAGTGAGCACAGCAAACACGGTTAAACAACTCAACTGGCTAGTATAACCCAGCTTAATGAGGTGGACATACAGGTCATTTTAATTACCTCAGCCAAAAAGTATTCCATGGTTTCAGTTGATGTATCAACAGTTGAGTTAGCAAAAATGCCATTGGCTTCTTCATATGATGGGGGAGGCGGCACAAAGTTTTCTGTTGCTGGATTTGGAGATGCTTCAATTCTTTGACGCTCTGACAGCATCTATTGATCAAATCCATCAGCACAGTAAAACAAGGTCAGCTTCTTTATCCATGTCAAAGACTTTTTCAACATACACATGATGCATATGTAAATGTAAAGTTGGCAAGAGAAAGAATTTATTGACTTGACTAAACAACAATCAATTTCTCAGGTACCTCTGCTTCAAGTTGTTCGAGAATTTGTAGGACCTTCTGATGGTAAGTGCGCTCTGATTCAACCTTGCAGAAAAAATTGCAAGTTAGACATGAAGCAAAAGATAGCAATATGTGAAAATCTAGCTTGTTGGAAGCATAAAACAAAGACTATACCATAGCAATAAGCCGCTGTAAGGTTAATCTTTGTTGTTGGGCCTCCACAGCTGTCATTGCTGCAACGGCTTCCTTACCCAACACTGCCATATTAGATTTTAATTCCTGCAACTTGGCTTCAGCGGCTTCTAACTTTGAAATGTAGTCACCACCACCAACAGTTTCTCTTACTTTTATTTGACGCTTTGAAACTTCAATAGCCTGTCATATTATCAGACATATCTTCACAGGAACTTCCTTACATATATAGCTTTCAGATTAAAAAAAAAATCATAGCTTGAAGATTTTCCATTAGCAGAAAGTATATTATTGCTAGTTTGAAAACAAAGTGGACATGCATATGCATTAGTATATTATTGCTTATCATTGCATCACTACAAGTTATGCTACAGTATTTGAGACAAACGATGCAGAAACACCCCCTGTAAATCTTGATAATTACATATTTAACTATTAAAAGATAGGAAAATAGTTCAATCATATAGTGTATCCCTTTTTGAGAGGTACAAAATACTAAATGCTAGAACTTTTTAAGAAGTTACGTATGATAAACTAACTTTCAGGTAGTTCAAAATTGAATCACAGATATAAATGAAAATTAAACAATACAAGTTAAATATAACATTCCATTAGCAACTTGAACAAATAAGGCTGATCGATAGTGATAAATGCAAGGAATGTCTATGGAGAATATCCAATAGAAACATAATCTTATCAGTTTCTATTTTCTAATAAGATTACCTGAGCTTCAGTATCTTGGCGCATCCTATCATATCTCTGGGCAAGGTGTCGAGCATCTTCCAATGGAGCACCCATTACCATAGCTCTTAATGGCTCTGCAACCTGGCAGAAAATGTTAATTGAATATCATCTGATAAGTGGACATTGTAAGTATTTAACAATGCAGAGATAGCATATGATCGGTGGATACTGAAAGCATCTAGCAAACCAGTTTATATAAGGATCACTAACTCAGGAACATCAATATAAAAACAGCTGCTTAAGCATCTTCTCTGGCAAACTGCCATCTATGGTTAACAAACATATTCAGAAAAACAGAAAAAGTGTGTGATAAAAAAATAAGTGAGAACTTGAGACAAAATTACAGCATTTAATGAAGCACAATCCATTTGATGCTTTAATACTTTCACATAAAATTTAGATGTAAGTGAAACAAATCAAAACCAGGGTCTTGCTCATACTGCAAGGCAAAATAGACAATAAATAGAATCAGTTGCAAATGTAATAATCATGGGTACAGATTAAATAAAATATCAAATTTACATGCATAAGTACATGAAGAACCTTATAGGAAAAAAAAAACAAAGGCAAATGTCCAAATAACATTAACTTAATGTAGTATCCAGAATTAGCAACGAGTCAAATGTACTTGATAAAACTGCCCTATGTAAACATGGATAAGTTTTGCCAACAGAGTCTGGTTTACAGCAAAGAAGGAAGTAATCACTGGACAACATGTAAAATACAGTGTTCAAATCCACTGTAACCCTTATCCACTAAATGAAAGAGAACAAAGGTAAAAGGCATTTAAATTTTGAACTATAAATATGAATAAGCAAGTATCTCTTACAAAAAAACTCTGTAAGTTCTATAAGCCAATAGTCTGGGCTGCATTGTCAGAAGAGCAGCATCAAAAATTAGCTTGGGAAACAAGTGCCAAAACCTGGGTACCAAGAGCTTTTAGAAGATTCCCACGTTCATTCTCCATTTGAGCCCGAGCTCTTGCATAAGATAAAGCACCTTTTGACAGTGTATTTCCACTGGTGCAGGTGTTCTCACCGCCATATTTCCGACTATCTTCAGATAATTTATTGCCTAAGCAATATGGACTCAATTAGAAACAGAATATATTTGTCTATACTGGAAAAAGTAGTATGACTTCAGCAAAAAATTGAAGTTTGGCTTTACAGAAAATAGTAATCGATAAAAATGAACAGATGGGAAAAACACATGAATCGGAAAAGGTACCTATTTCAATTTGTTTGGATCCTGTAACAATATAGCCTTCAACGCCACGGACTATATCCCTTTGAAAATGCTGCAAGACAATGATTTAAAGGCTGTGAATGAGAAGGACCGAGAAGATAATGGACAAGAAGACAGGAAGTTGAGAGCTTTAAACCTTGGCAGCTCGGGTTGATATGTAAAGCTTTTCTAGTTTTTGATGCTGCTGATATTCTGGTGAATCTGTAATTACATTATCAGAACCTCCATATACACTACCTCCAAATTGCTTTAAAACAGCCTGTAGAAGTAACAACAGGAATCTATTTGTTACTCATGTCCATGACAGTGATACGACACTTTCAGCAAGACTCCCTAATTTCCACAAGCAGATAAATGGTTTATTGCACTGACATAGAAGTAGGTAATGCATATGTTTATATCATGAACTAGTCCCTGGGAAAGTCTAAACAAATGATATGGTAACCATGAATTGGCATATGCCATAACTTGTGAAGGTGAATTCTGTTTCTCTTCTGTTATGAACTTGACTACGAATAACAGAGTAGGAAATTGCTTATGTTTACAAGTACTTTTAAGCAACACAAAAGACACTGAAACTTTGAGCAGCAAATGCAAAGTAAAAACCTGCTAATTGACTGTAAATGAAGTTGATGGGAAATACGAAGCAATATAGATATTTGCAAATATGGCATCGAGCAAGAACAAATCAAGGTTCAGAAAAATATATTATATGAGTCGGCATATAATATAATTCCTAAAGGTGAATTTTCTTTTATTGTACGGGAAAATAGACTATGAAGCACAGTAGGATAATTGACTTGAGAATATATGGATCTCTTGTGAGAAAAAAAAAACAATTTTTTTCTCCATTCTCATTTACAATCTCAGTTGTATTATAAGATGTAAAAATACATGTCTCATTCTTCAGTTGTTTAATGATTTCCACAGGGCACGAAAATGATTCAAGTTATACCCTTGAAACAAAGATGAATTTTGCAGCTCCAACCAGGATTCTATGGTCAGGTGGGACTTCTGGAATCATCCGCTGTGGTCACTTAGATTCACCTTTCAAGTCATCAGCCTAATAGTTTGCGTTATCCCATTTTCTTGTAATTTGGAAGGCAAACCACAATCCATTTCGAGTACAAGATAAAAGAAAAATAAGAAAGAAACAATCGACCCAAACGTCCCTCGATCACGACTACGATTCTATCGGCACTCACAAAGAAATAACGAAGACTTATACGAAAAGAGCTGAACGAAGACTTCTTGATCTTTAACCATACAATCTCAACACCTTGGTGAAGAACAGATCAACCCGAGAAAAAGAAAGAAGAGGTCAATCATTGCCCTAGATGCAGTGAATCCGCCCCAAATCGAAGCAATCGGCACGAATCGAAGCAAGAACAACCCGACGACAGTAACGGGAGGGAAGATGGAGAAAGATCCAGGGAGAGCGGACTACCTGCTGCTGCCTGGCGACCTGCTCCCTGAACTTGGAGGCCTGCTTCCGGATAGCTTCCATCCACCACCAGGGAGGCGAACGCCCGAGAAACGGCCCGGAATTCGATCAGCGATTCGTCGATATCTTCAGGGAGGCGGCGGAGGAGAAGGAGGTGAGATCTGATGTGGTCTCCTTTCGCTGTGGCTGCCTGCCTCTGATTTGAGACGGTGTATTATTGACGGGATCGGTTACTATTAGAATTTTTAGTAATTATTATACGACGGCAATGCTGAGCGAATTTTAGACAAAGACTTCCTTTTTCGCATAATTCTCTAATAGTGTTTTTTATTTAATACTTAAAATACTTTAATTTGTCAGTCAATCTTTTTTTTTTCTCCCTTTCACTTTTCCTACGGACCGATTCATTTGTGTAAGGCGATCTTTAAAATAAATAGGTATATGTATAATAGGTTTGGAATAAAATCATCCAAATAAGAATTAAAAATTAATTAATTTTTTTATATTTTTGCTATTACAATAAAAAAATACTATAAAATTTATTTGAAAACATATCTAAATGTACTCTTAACCTCAATCAAACTAATTACAAGTCTAAAAATATTATATCATAATGGTTTAAGAATAATGACAATTAAAGAAGCATAATATGATATTACTTTAATATTTTTAATAGTATTTTTAATATCTCAATAAAAATATTGTAATTTTATTTTCAGTATCTCAATAAAAATATTGTAAATATTATTAAAAAAATATAAATCAACCAAATGAAAACACTATAATGATTCAAAAGTGATAAAAAAAAATCAATGGAACGAGTTAGTGAGATGTATTTTGGGTATTTTTAGAATTATGAATGCTATTTGAAAAAATAAAAAGGCAATGCATTTTGAAAAAACTGAAAAGGGGATTATTTCTAGGGAATTCGTTTGTTATTATAAATAATTAAAATTATAATCTTGATATTTAGATAAAATAAAAAGATCCTATTAGGAAACTGTAAAATTGAAAGCACTTTTAGTGCAAAACTTCTTCCAAATATTCATTCTTGTATATTTAAATAAAAATTATAATAATTGAAAACTAGTAAAAAATTAAGCCAGCGAAAAGCCCGTCCTATCGAAGAGCAATAAAATAATATATTTTATTTTTCTTTCCATTGCAGTGGACACTAAAGTACACGGAAAATATTTTTCATTTTGAAATAATGTTAGTAATATAAATGTGAATATATTTAAATTTTTTGGTAATTAATATAATGTTTAACTTAAATTTAATGGGTGATTGGTAATTACACGATAAATTTTCAGGACAACAATATATTTGCCTCTCTGATTCCTTTTTCGGCGTCGCCCCGTTCGGCCCCAACATAGGAAGAGGAGCGGCGGCGGTAGGGATAGCGATGGCGGCGTCTGGGGGTTCCGGCAGCGATCAGGACGAGTTCTACCTGCGGTACTACGTAGGTCACAAGGGCAAGTTCGGGCACGAGTTCCTGGAATTCGAGTTCCGCCCTGACGGCAAGCTTCGCTACGCCAATAACTCCAACTACAAAAACGACACCATGATCCGCAAGGAGGTCTTTGTCTCCCCCGCCGTCCTCCGCGAGTGCCGCCGCATCATCGCCGACAGCGAGGTCCCCCTCCCCTTCCTCCTTCACTTTTCCAATCCCTCCCTCCTGGGATTCATCGATTCTAGGGTTTTGGTGACGTTGATGTTAATGATGATTCTTTCTTGGATTGGTTTCGCTCGTTAAATTGCAGATCATGAAGGAGGACGACAATAACTGGCCACCGCCCGACAGGGTCGGCAGACAGGAGCTGGAGATTGTTATGAACAACGAGCACATCTCCTTCACCACCTCCAAGATCGGGTCCCTCGTCGACGTCCAGGGCAGTCAGGATCCTGAAGGGCTTCGCGTCTTCTATTACCTCGTCCAGGTTCGTGCTGTTTTGAGATCGGCAGCTGTCGGAAGTGCTCTTCGAATATTGTTGCTCTTGCTAGGTCCTGTTTCTTGCCCAATCAAGACCAGGTTGTGTAATAGCAATAGAACAGGTTGCACCAGGATGGGATTGGGAGGGGTAGGAATTGTCTAGTTGAATGAAATTGCATATGGTAGAATAGAACAGAAGCTGTTTGTTGATAAATGTTCACTTAGCTATCTTTTCTTCCCATCACCCGTCATATTCTCCACCAGATTATTGCATGATAGTCATTATGCGTTTTTCTTAATATCGAGTCTAATCAATAGAGAGAAAGGCATTTAGGTGTTTGGTGATGATGAGTGGTGGTAGTCCAGAAATACCAATTATCTGTCTATCATGCTTGTTATTTATGTCAGCCATTCCATGCCATATTGTTCTGGATCCCTGAAAAAGTATTATTAGCTATACTTGGCCACATGCTGTTCGAATGCACACTTTGCATCAAGCTGATTTAGCTCCAGATTCTTTACTTCTCAAGGTCTTTCCATTAATTTTAGTAGCAAGAAGATAAACTCCATTGTTTGGATCTTCGGCTGTAAAGCCATTGTATTTTAGGTAGTTATTAACTAAATATTATCATATTACCTTTCTGTGCACTTATTTTCATGTTAATTTGATTTAATTAATTACTAGCTCAGCGATGCCCCTTATTCTTTCGGGTTCTGCTGCAAAGTCATTCTGTTCTGATTTAGACAAATAACCCTAATTTAGACAATTTAACCCATGCTCATATGTGTAATCTTCACTTGAGGAAATTGAGGCAGATGTTCTATCTGTTGCTTGTATACCTAAAATTATTTACATGACCTGTATATGTCTGCATCTTCACTTGCAAGTACACATATAGGTTGAATAGTTATGAACAAATAGGCCAAGAAGGTGTTACATCTAGTTTTGGTTCAGTAAGACATCCAAGAAGCTCAAAGTAAACAGACTACAATTTGATATATTCTGAACTTAGTTGTGGAAAATATGTCATAGTTCTCATACATTTTCCTTTTCTGTGTAATTTGTCCTCACTAGTCATCGCAAAGTTCATACAAACATTTTAGTGTGTTGCCCTTGTTTAAATACTTCCCATGTATGTTCTGGAAGGTTTTGATTGTTAAAGTTTTAGTTGAAGTTCCTTAACTTTTGAGAAACTGAAGTTGATGAATCATGGATAGTTGAGTGATCTTGTACTGTGCTTCTTTCTCTGAGTAAATGCTGCAACAGAAATACACTAGGCCCTTTGGATTGTACCTTGATATGTGCAGTTTATCTTTCTATTTAGTGAAAATTTTGTTCTGTAATTAGAAAAATAACATTAATTTATGTTATGTTGAGAACTAAAAAATTTTGATGTCTTGTTTCAAACAAAATGTCTTTTCAAATAAAATGAGTTTATGCTAGTATAGTCTTAGGAACCCTGAAGTTTGTTTATTGCCCAACTATCCAAGAAGAAAGTCTAGGCATCTTGATAACCATCAAAAGCGAAAAACTTCTTCTGCCGTCTCTTTTGAGTGGGTATATTTTTTTAGTAGGATGGATTTGCATGCTTCTTCTGCATTATTTGTGAAATTTGCTGTTACAGTTGCCTCTAGGATTTCTTTTTACTGATAGAATTATTTAATCTTGCACTTAATAGATCTGCCACAAATGATGGGTTCAATTTATTTCTTTCAAGAAAGGATAGCCTCTTTGTTTAAATAAAGTTGTGCTTTCTGCAATATATTTGGAGTAACTTAATTTCTTTATAGTTTCCTAGTTGTTTTTGTTCATGTTTCATTAGTGTCCACCACATGACTTAGTGTGCTTGGTAAACTAGTTTTGTCTCTGGCAAGTGAGGAGTGTTGATCATCCTTTTGAGTTTTGACTGATTACCACCACATAGATATCAATTAGCACTTAATTGTATGTGGAGCGCAGTTTATTCAAGAATCACTCGTGTTGCTAACATGCTCACTCGTCCTTTTTTGTTTCTTGCAGGATCTCAAGTGCTTTGTTTTTTCTCTAATTTCTCTGCACTTCAAAATCAAACCCATTCAGTCCTAAGTTTGTGTTTCTGCTTCATCTGCTTGGACTTCTTCTCTGACCATTATAATTGTGTAAGTTGATCTTGAGTGTCGCAGACAGTTTATGAAAGCTTGTTTAGTTGATCCTTTTATGTGCTACAATGACCATGACAGCTTACTGATTCTATTGGTTTCGTATGTGCTGTATTTTGACAAAGTTTGGGTGAATGAGTTTATGAAGCCTTTTGTGCACCACTTTGAAACTCTTATAATTACTTTCTTGATTTGGTTTATTGTGGTCTTTGGTAATGAAGAGCTTAGTAATTTTTTTGCATTCTCAGCCATACAAATTATTAAATTTCCTGTTGCAGAACTGGGAATGACTCTTCCTTTGCGAGCCGTTATAATGCTGTGTTCTTAAGCCAAGATATTTATACATCAAACGCCAGTGTATCTGTTACTAGTACTGTATATAGTTTGCGTAGTAGTGATGAAATCAGTCATGGATCTTTTTTTTCTCAAATGTTTTCCTAGTTGCTCATTTTATATCGCCGATACATTATATTCTTTGCATCTTTTATCTTTTTGCCTGGAGACATCTATTATTCCCACAAATATATTGCAAGGTTATCTCTAGAGAAAAAAGGGCATGCATTGCTTGGAGTTACAGTTTAGTTCGTGCATCCAACCAACTTAATTTTTTTGGTGTAGCTCTTCCACTGTTGCTTTAGTTCTTAAGTGCATTCCTGAACAGGATTACAGTTTGGTTTAGGGAGCTGCACTAAGTTTAGCCAATGGTTTGAAGCTACATGAAGCCAATCTATGCACCATCTTGTCTGGTTGATGCCTACATAAGCTTAACCTTTTTGTAGGGCAAAACATATATAACCACGACCTTACCATGCTCGTCACAGATGACAAACCCTTTCTTTGGGTTCATGCAATCTCAGATGAGGTTTCTTTCATCTCCTTTCCCTAACACAATGTGCAGGCATCAAATTGTGGACATGGTGGTGGTGTTCTTCAACCCTACATGTAAATGACAGGTTGGTATACCCTGCACGTATTGCTTCGTATCCAAAGATATCTTGATTCAACATGAAATAATTGACTTTGGAGGAAAACGACAAGCTGACTCTTTTCCCGCATTCATTGATAATGGAGGACTCACCACACATGTTTCAAATGCTATCAAGATAATGAAGTGGAGCCATGTGTGCAGGGATAAAAATTATTAACTTCATCAAATAGGTGAAAAAAATATAGAATTAATTAATCTTTGGATAGTCTAATCTTGTTGTACCCGATAGGGAATATTTCGATATCACTCTTGCATCGATAGTTGGCAGGCACTAAGAAGCCGACATGGGGGCACGTACCTGGTGCTTGTTTGGAGAAAACATAGCTAACTCGATAGTCGATGTATAGTCGATTTCGCATCACTTAGAATCATGCAGGTCGATATTGCACAATGAGGGATCGGACGCATCGCCCCGAGCCATACGGATCGGTGCCACATAGTAGGGGATCAAATGAGTCGACCCACGTCGTCAAAGGCATACGAGCTGGCCCCTCTCAAGATCACATCGGATGAAGCATCGACGCTATTAACAACCCACGTACGATCGAACCGTCACCATAAGTATAAATATTGATCCTCTGGACTGAGGAAAAGGATCAAATCTTTTTCACTACTAAGACCACGTGCTAACTTAAGCATTTGAGAAATTGAATCAAGAATCCTTGTCGACCTATCATACAGGATCTCAACGTGCTGCATCGATAGTTGGCAAGATAGTTGGCAAGCACTAAGAAGCCGACATTGCAGGTCGATGTATAGACGACTTCGCATTACTTAAAATCATGCAGGTCGACGTTGCATAATGAGGGATTGGACGCATCGTCCCGAGCCATACGGATCGGTGCCACATAGTAGGGGACCAAATGGGTCGACCCACGTCGTCAAAGGCATACGAGCTGGCCCCTCTTATGATCACATCGGATGAAGCATCGACGCTATTAACAACCACGTACAATCGAGTCGTCACCACAAGTATAAATATTGATCCTCTAGACTGAGGAAAAGGATCAAACTTTTTCGCTACTAAGACCACGCGCTAACTTAAGCATTTGAGAGATTGAATTAAGAATCCCTGTCGACCTATCATGCAAGATCTCAACGTGGATGAAGCTAATTAAGCTCCACTTTGGGTCGGTCACGAAGACACAACAGACGCCCAAGAGCCAACCCCCGAGCCCGACCTCGCTCCTCTAGCCTCTTTGCCCAAGAATCCACATAAACAATCTTATACTTTTGGACTAAAATCAAGTCATACCGATCCCTACGCCACGACATAAAGTTACACAACATTTCCCAAAAAAAAATTGCAGCTTGGTGCGTTTCTTGCACGGCTTTGCTTCCACATCTGAAGTTGGTGTGATGAACTTTTTGGCGTTGAATTAAGTAATGCAAGGAGGTAGGAAGAAACAATTGACTAAGAAGCAAAGGGACAAAACTGGCCTTTTAACGCTCTTTAAGAAATCGAGCACGTCTTTTTCTTAGTACCAACTCCCAAGAAAAGAAGTCCGTCAATCTCTTGTGAAGATACGATAGATGTTGACTGGCTTCTATCCTTTCTATTCCACAAGAGAATACAGATCGTTTATTGCTTTGATTCGCACGAGTTCCCATCCGATTCAAATAATACAGTCTCGTCTAATATTGATGACTGCATGAGACTTACTATTGCTTCCTTTTCGTGTATCATGACGAGCTAAGACTTCTCTGATCGCCGAAAACCATGTGTTGTCAAGTATCACATGAGGAGGCGAATACGCCAAACATGACCTTTTGCACTTTTTCTAGTTGAATGAGTACGTCTCTGACTTGTTATGCTGAGTCTAAGCCAAGTCTAAAGGCATTTTAAAGCACGGAGGACGAAGAATTAATGTGAGGTCGAGGTTGCTTTCCTCTATCCTCAAGTCATCGCATGATAAGATTGTTGGGGATTTCCATGGAATCACTCCACCATTTCGGTGCTCCTTCACCGGAGGACTTCCAGCGCAATTACGCGTAGAGTTCTGCTGCCAAGGTTTTCGAGGAAGCATTGTGTGAGGAAATAGAGATCATAAGATGAGATGTTACAAGCTGATACCAGAGGTTGACTACCTACTGCTGATCTTTACAGATTGCGGATACGGAGCATTAGAATCATATCAGAACTCTATGGAAAAGTTGAATTGATACTTCAACCAGTTGCTCTGCCACTATCCACTTGTTTATTTGGAACTGCTTCAAGTTGACAACATGTCTGCCACAAAAATAATTTGAAACAGTCTGAGAGCTGAACTCAGAATCTGAACTGCTTTGAATTGGGTGATCATATCTATTTGCTGTTAGCAGGAGAAGAGCAGGGAGGTAGCAAAGATTCCAGATACATGATCAAGTTGCTGCACTCTTTATGTTACTGTCATATGCCCACGTTCTCCTGTCTGAGACATGATCCCATTCCCAGTTCATCCTCTGCTCTTCCAACCAATAATGAGAGGGAAGAGAGTCGCAATGAAGCACAAGCAACTTAATCTGCATACTGGTTTTGCATCTCACCATTCCTCAAAGGCACAGATTGGGAGGGAAGCGAGGTAAGGGACCGCTGCTGATGGCTTCTTCCAAGCTTGCTCTGTCATTTATTATGCTCATGGAGGTGCAGCAGATGCATGACTGCCAATCTTCGAAGCCTACCTCAAAGAGGTAGCAGCTCAATGTGGCTTCCGCTGGGTTCCATGCCCATGCCTCTTTGTGTGCGACGTGTTCAAATCCATCTCTAACTTGATCATATCTGTCTGGCATTATATGTAACTCTGCTGTGTCATTTAATGTGCGACTCACATGGACGCAGGAGATCAACTTGTTTACTTCGCCTCAGAATCTTTCCCTTCTCACTTCGCTTTCAAGAGATGATAGCAGCCACAATGGGCTTAATATATTCCCCTTCCTTCCTTCCTTCGTCTCAACATCGCAAGCAATACGGTCGCCTCCCTTCGGAATCGTCTCCGTCGACCCACCTCTTCCTCCTCCGCAGGAGCAGCAGAAGAAGAAGATATGAAGGTGCAGTGCGAGGTCTGCACTGCGGAGGCCGCGTCGGTGTTCTGCTGCGCCGACGAAGCTGCGCTCTGCGACAGCTGCGACCGCCGCATCCACGGTGCCAACAGGCTTGCCGGCAAGCACCGTCGCTTCTCCCTCCTCCATCCCTCTTCTTCCGCCCAGCCCCCGCCACTCTGCGATGTTTGCAAGGTTCGTCGTTGCCTGACATCTCCATCTGAAGATGGATGGGAGTCGATGCTAAACCGCCTGTCGGTGATGGAACCGTGCAGGAGAAGACGGGCTTCCTCTTCTGCCAAGAGGACCGCGCCATCTTGTGCAGGGACTGCGACCTTCCGATCCACAGCGCCTCAGCACTCACCATGAAGCACAGCAGGTTCCTCCTCACCGGTATCCGCCTCTCCGCCGCTCCGAAACTGGAAGCCGAGTCCGTGACCAGTATGCATGGCCACCGCGACATCAAAACCGACAGCAGCGGCAGCATGGTGGCAACGACGAACAGCAGCAGCAGCATCTCGGAGTACCTGATGAACATGCTGCCCGGGTGGCACGTCGATGACTTCCTAATGGACGACGTCACCGCACAAGCCTTCTGTAAGGTTAATTCTCAGTTTGCTTGCTTGCGCTTTCCCTCTATGCTATGATGTTCCATAGCTAAAGATGGTGGTGGCGTGTGATGACAGACGGAGGAGGAGGTGAATCCATTCAACGTAGTGGATACCGGCAACAGCGTGTTGAATGGCTATGAGGCTCCCTGTTGGGTCATAGGTGGCGAGGGCACTGGGGTTGAGGAGGTGGAGATGCAGGCCAGCGCGGGTGTCAAGAGGCCGAGGATCTCCGTTAGGTACCTGTAAATCGCAAACGAGGAAGAAGATAATAATCACAGAGAAACGGAGAGCGATGATTTCGACACACAAATTCCAGCGAGTAGGAAGCTGTCGTGACACGCACAGATTCCGAGATATGCTGTATTAATGTTCATATCTTCCCTCTCAATCTTTTTCTCTTCTTCTTTCTTTTCACTTCAGTAGAAGAAAAAGGCTGGGAAGACTGCATCAGGATGCATGTATTGTCGTCTCTTCCGTCAGATCCTCATTGATTCAATCTGTTGTTTGTAGTTCGTATTAGATCCACCTAATCAGGTAAAAATTACAAGGAGAATGCAATTTTGTTTGTCCATATTGAGTAAGATTAGGCAGATCAAAGACAATTTTGTTTGTCCATTTTGTTTTGGGTTTCGCAAGATATGTCCCCTTGTTTTTTCTATATCTCTCAAAGAACACCCCTATTTATCATAATTTATAAATTATCTCATAACAAAATAGCTAATGATACTTTTGAATAGTGATATAGGATGATGACACGTGGATTATTATTAATATCTTAACGTCACATGATCAATATTTCACCATTATATAATTAATATCTCATTATCATTTGGATAATATGACAATTGATTTAATAGGAAGCTAAAGTAGTAAGTTATAATGCCTTATAATTTTTTTGGTTTGATGTTATATAATCACATCTATGATAAAAAAAAAAGAAAAAAAAAGTAAGTAACCACTCTATGCATTTAATCATGACTTTGAATATAAATTGTAAATCCTATTATAAAAAAGCCTCGTGAGTATATTCTCTAGTACATGAATTTTTTCAATACTTTAATTTCACGTTTGTCTAAATCCTTCAAGTATTAGTGGGGCCTTATCGAATATACCTCTAATGTCAATTTATTTTTTATGATTTTTTTTTTCGATTCTTCAACTCGAGACTTGACTAAATCAGTAGGGCCTTATCGAGTATATACTTAAACATCGATGGGGCTTTATCGAGTATGCCCTTGATATAATTTTTTTTTGTAGGATTCATTATTGAACCCTCTCCAAATGTCAGATAATTAAATTTTATTCTAATAGAATGACGCAAGAAGGATCCAATGAAAAATATTACAAACGACTTGAACATAAGAGTTATCATTGGGGTTGAGCAACAACATGGTTACAATTGCATCACACCCTCCTTTGGTAGGATAAAGTAGTAACTCAGTAATAATTAAATAATGGCAACATGGTTGAACCACCCAAAGAGGTGGCTCTCAAAACTAATATAGTCAAATCACTTGAAGAGACAATTTCCAATATCAATATAGCTAAACTGCCTAAAAGGTGGCTCTCCGCACTAACACAACCAAATCACTTAGAAGTAATAATTTCTAATACTAACAATGTCGAATTACTTAAATAGGTGGATCCTGATACTAATACGGACATGACTGAAATTACCTAAAGAGGTGGCTTCCAACACCAGCTAATCAAACTGCATAAAGAGATGATTTTGAGCACCAACACAACCAAATTGACTGAAGAGGTAATTCCTAAAACTAACATAGTTGAACCATCCTAAAAGATGGTTCTTGACGCTAACATGGCAGAATTGTTTAAAGAGCTACTAGCTCCATATACTAACACAGACAAATCATTTGAATAAGCAATTCCCAACGTCAACATATTCGAACTATCCAAAGAATGTCTCATAAGACCAACATGGTCGAAACGCCTAAAGAGATAATTTCCAACTCCAACATAGTCAAATTGTCTAAATAGATGGCTCCCAACACTAACACGATTGAATCGCCTGAAGAGGTTGACTCCTAACACTAACATGGTCGAACCGCTTAAAAAGGTAACTCTCGATAATAACATGACTAAACCTAGTCATGAAGTATTCCTTTATAATGATGCGATTGAACTTAATCATGAAGCATCCCTCTACAATTATGCAAATCAAACCCAACAATGAAGCATCCTTCTATAATGATGTGATTTAATTCAGTAATAAAGCATCCCTTAACAACAAAGTGATCCTACTCAACTATGAAGCATCCCTCTACAATGATATGACTGAATTGGCTAAGAAGCCACATATACAACAACATGATCAAACATAGTCATAACGCATCTTTTGATGTCGACGCAACTAAATTCGGCTATGAAGTATCCTTCTACAACGATGCGATCAAACTTGACTATAAAGCATCATTCCATAATAACCCAATCGAACCCGGCCTTGAAACATCCATCAACAATGTTGAGATCGAACTAAATCATAAAACGTCCCTCAATGACGATGTGGTAAAACTCGACCATCAAGCATCCCTCTACAATACTGAAATTGGATTAGTTAAGAAGCATATTTCTATGATAACATAGTCGAAGCTAGTCATAAAGTATCCTTGAATGATGATGTAGTCAAACCCATGTCCCTCAGTAATGACACAATCAAATCGATCGAGAAATATCCTTCTATAGTGACATGATGGAATCTAGTTATAAAGCATCATTTAATAACAAACGCGATCAAACCCAGCCATAAAGTATCCTTGTATAAGACATGATAGAACACAACCATAAAAGTGTCCCTATAAAAGTGTCCCTCTATAATGATATGACCAAACTCGACCATAAAACATTCCTCTAAAATAATATGACCAAATCAACAAAAAAACATCCTTCTATAATGACATGGTTGAACTCAGTTATAAAGCATCTCATGATGATGACACCACCAAACCCAAATATGTAGTGTCCCTCAGTTACGACACAATCGACTTTGATCATGAAGCATCCTTCTATAATAACGCAGTCAAATTGACTAAAAAGCGACATTCCAAAATGACAGACAAACTCGATCATAAAGTATCCTTTGACAATGATATGACCAAAACTAACAAAGAAGTGTCCTTCTATGATATGGTTGAATCATCTAAGAAGCATCCTTCGATAATGAGGTGATCGAACCCGACTATAATGCAACTCTCAATGATGATGTGGCAAAACTCGATCATGAAACGCCTCTTTACAATGTTGCAGTCGAACACAACCATAAAGTGTCCCTTTACAATGGCTTGATTGAATCAACTAAGAAGTATCCTTTTATAATGACATGCTCGAACTCGATTATAAAGTTTCCTTCAATGACGACATAACCAAACTTGACTGTCAAGCATCTGTCTACAACAACGTGATTAAATTGACCTAGAAGCACCATTCTATAATAAAAAAATGATGTAGCCAAAATCGATCATAATGCATCTCTCGATAATGACATAGCCAAACTCAACCCTAAGGTGTCCCTCTATAATAACATGGTTGAATTGATCAATAAGTATCCTTCTTAAATGATGCAATAGAACCTGATTATAAAGCGCCCTTTGCTGACAACACGATCAAACCTAGCCATGAAGCATCATTCTCTGATGATGTAACCAACCTGGTCATAAAGCGTCCCTTAGTGATGGTATGACGAAACTCAACCGTGAAGCATCCCTCTATAATGATAAGACCAAATTGACCAAGAACGTCCCTCTACAATGAAACAATTGAATTGACTAAGAAGTGTCTTTCTACAATGATGCACCTGAATTCAAGTATAAAGCATCCCTCAACGATGACACAACTAAATCGATCTAGAAAGCATGCAACTAAATCAGTTTAAAAAGTATCTCCCGACAATGATGCAGGTCGAATCAACCTAGAAGTATGTCTTAACAACAACATAAGATGATTGGTTTAGAAGTGTATCCAATAATAACACATACCAAATTGGTATAGAAGCATGTCTTAACAATAATATGGTCGAAACAATTCAATGTGCTATTCTGATAGCAATGTGACTTAGTCGACCCAAATGCTATTTTGATGATAGCATGGTCAAATCGACCCGAAGCACTACTCTGATGATAATACGATTGAATAGGCCCAAAGCATTATTCTAACAATTGAGTGGTTAAATCATGTCTTGACCTTGCTTCACTCATTGAGACATGATAGGAGGCAAATGATACGAGGACAATGACATATAGATGTTACCAATATCTCACCACCATATGCCTAACACATCACCACCACATGGATGACATAATAATATCATTTGGCCAACACCTCATCACCTTTTGGATGATGTGGCAACCTATTCAACCCTTCGGAGTTAGGTTGTGAAGAGCTGACTCACGAATAGTTATCTCACACCTTTTGGGTTTAACATTAGATTATATTTATGGTTGAAAGAAGTGCGTAATCATTTTATGTATTTAACCACAATCTTGAATATATTGAACTTAGACCTAACTTATAAAAAGACACCTAGGTATATTCTCTATATGTATTTTTTTAACATTTAAACTGGATATTTAACTAATCCTTTGAATCATTTACTTATTTATGCATTGAAATGATCTCAGGTACACCACCTAACATAGTTTTTTACAAGATTCCTTTGTTGAACCCACTCATCTACTGATAATAAGTTTATAATAAATTTAGTGTCAAACCAATATTGATTTTGAACCCCTCCATGAATCGAACAATCAAAATATGCTCTAATAAAAATTACTTATAATATTTTTAGCACGTCCATCAAAACACTATAATCATATTCAAAAATATCATAAGTGAGATAAATTGACTTAAAACTTAATAAAAATTAATTTATATACAAAAATAAGATAAATCTTTATTGCTTTAAGAATAAGAATAATTAAATTAAATAGGGAGAGTTTTATGTTTCTTTGAATAAATTTAAATATATTTTTTAAATATTATCAATCTATTTAAAATATTATAATCCTGGAATTCGATTGGTTAACTCTATCATCAAAATCTACGGATCGATCCAATTGGAAAAAAAAAACTAAGAGTTAATAGGATGTCTTGTCAAGGATATTAGTCCTAAGATGTGATTATATGGAAGAGTATGAAAAAAAACATAAATATAACCAAGAAAACACCTCTGGATAACATTTTTTTTTCTCGGAATTCGTCTTTCGGGTAATACATATTCCTTTAATTTAGTCTTATGTGAAATGGTAATCTAATTTCCTACCAGATGTCAGGATTGACAGCTCTCCAACATTAAATCCCTCTCCCATACTTCTTGCCCATCTTGCATTCGGGAGAAGGGGGTGCAAAATTGAAGTCCAATATAGACCGCCTATCATACTGATGCGCCCATCTTAAAGATGTCCAACGCAGACATCGACGGCCCTCCGTGAACTGTGGTGCGGTCATGGGAAAGCCAGCTCCACCGACATCGCTGGGGGACAACGTGTCCTGTTCGTCCCAAGTGACCCACGTGCCGTGCCGCAAAAAGGAATCCAAATCCCCTCCTTGCCTGTACGTCGACCATCCCCCCCCCCCCCCCCCCCCCCCCCCCGCTTGCCTGTTCGTCCACCATCCCCCCCCTCACCGTGCTATCTCAGCTCTTTCCTTCTGCCTCCCCATCCAACAGCAAAAGGTCGAATTCCCCCTCCCCTCCTCTCTGCTGCATCTTCCTCTTCTTCCTGCATCCCCAAGCTTTGCTTTAACCTTCTGCAGCGAAACCCAAAAGAGGGAGTTAGAATGCATCGTTTTCCCATCTTAATTCCCGATAGCCTTCGGACATCGTTCCAGGTAGTGGCAATGGTGCTGCTGCTGTCGCTTCTACAGCAGAATGGCTGCTGGTGCTACCAGTACAAAGTTGGAGACCTCGACTGTTGGGGTCTGCCCCCTCCCTCCGACCCCCTCCTCTACTCCTCCTGGTCTAAGAACCACCACTTTAGGCTCGGTGACTCACTCTGTAAGCGTTCTTGTTGCTGTTATACATTCCACCATTCCTTCTTAATCTGCCGCAGCACGGTGGTGTGGTGTGCTGTGTCCAGTGTTCCTGTACCCGCCGAGCCAGGACTCGGTGATCCAGGTGACGGAGCGGGCGTTCAACAGCTGCGGCCTGGAGGATCCCATAATGACGCTGCGCGACGGCAACTCCCTCTTCAACCTGTCGGCGCCCGGGTACTACTACTTCATCAGCGGCGTCGCTGGCCACTGCGAGAAGAACCAGAAGCTGGCCATCGCCATCCCCTCTGCCAACGGCACCTTCTTCCCGCCCGCCGCAGACTTCGCCACCGCGCCGACGGGGTCGCAGTCCTACCCGATCGTATTCGGCCCCGCGTCGGCTCAGGGACCCAGCACGGCGCCAGCAGCGGTCGTCAGGGCCCCCGCGGCCATGGGATCCGTCGTCGTCGCCGCCGCCGTTCTGCTTCTCGGTTTCAGTCTCCTGTGAGACGGAAGGAGAGTAAAGCGTCTGAATGTAATGATGATCGAGTTATCGATCAGTATAATCCATATAAGTTGAGAAAGAAGGCTTCGGCTCCGAACGGACGTGGCTCGCTCAGCGGCATGGTTTAGCCTGACCGCAACCCCATATCACAGTCGTCGATGATCGCACGATGGCCGTCCGATTACTCTGTTAATTAAAATTTTTATTCACATTAATGTTATTTTACACAGTTTTTTTAATGATAAAAATATTATTACATAATTATTTTTCATCGTATTATTGGGGGCGGCAAATCGCCCGAAACACATGATTAGTAAATACTTCAGTCTCTGTTTTCTGCTCTGTGCGGTTGCGAACGCGTCTCATCCGCTCGCCATGGACTTCCGTTTGCCCGATTCAGCTGCCCTCCGGCCACTATCCTCGGCTTCCCTCTCCTCCTCGTGGCGCCTCGACCTTTACCTGTCTCCTGGTATCCCGCCCGCGAAGAGGTGGAGAAGGAACTGCAGGCCTGCCTTCTCCGTTAGGGCCGCGAGGAGGAGCGCCGCCTCTAAGGGTCTCCAGAAGGACGCGAAGCGGGACCTGTCTCGGATCCTCAGGACGGAGGCCGCCGTTCTCGGCGTCGAGCGCAAGGCCGGGTCCGCTAAGTCCGCCCGCTTGTGGCCTAGAGCCGTTCTTGAGGCGCTCGATGACTCCATATCCAACAACCGGTGGGAATCGGCTCTCAAGGTCCTCAGTTCTGTTCTTTTCCCTCTTCTCTTCAATGAAAATGCTTTCCCTTTCCCCTTTGGCCTCTTAAGATCTATTTTTTTTACATCATCCTTTACTCAGAATCTTGGTTTTAGTTCTGAATGGGGGTTCGATTTGAGCGAACTTTCTATTCCTCCATATTTTCTTTCGAGTTAGATTTGTTGAATGGGAATAGCATTTCTGTATATCTGATACATGAAATTGTGGGTTTTCTATGTACTATAGATCTTTGGATTGCTTCGTAGACAACACTGGTATCAGCCGAAACCTCAAACCTATGCGAAGCTATTGACTATGCTGGGAAAGTGTAGACAGCCTGATCATGCGACTTCACTTTTCAGAGTTATGCTCTCTGAAGGGCTCAAACCGACTTTAGATGTTTACACTTCACTGGTAGGTGCATATGGCCACAGTGGTCTCCTAGATGAGGCAATTCATACGATGGATGAGATGAAAGCCATTTCCGATTGCAGACCAGATGCATATACTTATACAATTCTTATCAACTGTTGCTGCAAACTTCGGCGCTTTGATTTGGTCCCTTCACTGCTTGCTGAAATGTCTTATTTGGGGATCGAGTCCAACACTGTTACTCATAACACAATTATAGATGGATATGGGAAAGTTGGAATGCTTGAAGAAATGGAGGATCATTTGTCAAAGATGCTTGAGAGTGGGAAATGCTTGCCTGACATATTTACAATGAATTCTTTTATTTGGGCTTATGGTAGTGTTGGTAGAGTAGAAGAAATGGAAAGATGGTATGATGAGTTTCAGCACATGGGTGTCGAGCCTGATTTGCAGACATTTAATATTCTGATCAAGTCATATGGTAAAGCAGGCATGTATGGGAAAATGGTGTTGGTTATGAATTATATGAAAAAACGTTTCTTTTCTCCTGATGCGGTCACTTTCAACATAATAATAGAATGTTTTGGGAGAGCAGGCAACATTGAGAAGATGGAATACTTTTTCCGTTTGATGAAAATTCAAGGGGTCAAGCCTAATTCTGTCACTTATTGCTCACTAGTTAGCGGATACAGTAAAGCTAATCTTCTGGAGAAGGTTCCTTCAATTATCAGGCAAACAGAGAACACTGATGTTGTTTTAGACACACCTTTTTTCAACTGTGTTATCAGTGCATATGGACAAGCTCGAGAGGTGAAAATAATGGAAGAAATGTTCACGCTTATGAAGGAAAAGAACTGCACACCTGATACCATCACATTTGCAACAATGATTCAAGCATACAATGCTATAGGCATGTATGAAGCTGCCAAAGAGTTGGAGAACAAAATGCATCGCACTGAAAGAAAATTTCTGGTAGTTTTTTAATATAAGCATTAATTTTAAAGAATTTTGTCCGTGGTTGACTTTCATTTTGTAATTTGGTTTGATGAACTTTTTGAATTCCACTGTTTTCTTATGGATTTTGTGATGTAATTTACTACTCAGGCACCAACTAATAGTAATAAGCATCATGAAGCTTCTTATGTAGATGAAGAAATTGGTCCATCTTTTGAAGACTCAGATGCCATTTAACCTCTGATGCGGTACTTACTCTGAAATCTGTATTCTTTAGATCAAAAATAACTCCCCATACCTTGTTAATATTATTTGCTTTTTCATGGTTTTCTCCTGCAACTGAAAAATGATCAATTATCTCTTCTTTATCAGAGTCCTGACAGACCCTGCTGTTGGAGTTTCCATTTGCTATGGCTTATTTTTCTCTTTTAATGTGAGTGACATTCTGTGATCCATTACATTTTATGGGCTAACGAGTAACTACTACTCTCTTGATCAATACATGACATTTATCTTGACAATATATGGCATAAGCTACAGCTTTCCTTGTGAACTGACCTTAGGTGTAAGGCATGTGGATGGATCTACTTTGTTGTTGTATGTTACATATTTCATGCTTTATTATTCTTGTATGAAGTAGAGAGTTCTTTCTATATGAAGAATTTGTGGTAAGTGCCATCTTTCAGGCTTATATTTGCAGGTCTAGATTGTGTTAGATAGCCCATGCCAAGCGGATTGCTTATGGGGTTTTTTTAAAGCTTTTCATTGGTAAATTGCATCTTGTGTTATAATGTGACTGTTATCAATTCAAGTACCGTCTTTATCTTTGGACTTCGCATTTGTAAGGTGGGGAGACCGAGATTCACGTCATTATTTTGTTGGATAAAAGCAAGAAAGATTTGGAATTCTATGACTGTACCATTGCTTGGGAGAAATGTATCCTTAATAAAGTTCCAGATAGATTGTCATTTTGAATTAGAAGATGGATGAAAAAAAATCAGGAATCTGGGTTCAGTTTAGCTTCTTCATGGTAGTTTTAGGTTTTACTCAACTAGTGTACCTGAATTGAGTCCTAGTGTCATAATAGATTACTTGGGAATACTTTTAGAATTAGGATACACTGTTTAGGTAGTTTGGTGGTTTAAGATAGGGCAGTCTGAGGTGCCCAAATTTATAATTTTTTGGTTTTTTTTTAACAAGTTTGTACAGTGATTTGAGGAACTAGAAAAAGTATAATACAAAATGTAGTTAAAAGAAAAAAAGAGGAAAAGAGGGAGAGGGAAAAAAAAGGGGGAAAGGATGATATGGGTGGTTGAAGTAAAGTTTGAGATCAGCTGCATGATTGAACGAAATCAACCGGATTCTGTTGTGGAATTGGGTTTCTTTGAAATAATCATATTTGGCTGGAATTGTTAGTTACAAGTTTGGGTTTTGAAATTAATGAAACACTGGGCTTGCCAAAAGTCGACTTAGATTGTTAACGTTACCCTAAAAATTGAGTTTGATATTCAAGGTTAGTCAATTCTATAAACCATTTTGGGAGGGACGATTTAAGCGTAGAGAGAAGAGCAGCATGGTTGGGAGTGCAATATGACTTGTATGAATGAAGAAGACAATCGTCACTACCTAAACTACAGTGGTGGTTCTTAAGAAGAATCACATGCTACAGTTGATGATGGATGAAGTTATCACCACCATAGAAGAGGGAAGGACTTCTGGCTTCTATAAGTGAGAGATGGAGAAGGGAATTCATGTAGTGGTGGATAAGATACTTGAGGAGGGATTATGAATAGTTGGGTTAATTCTAATACAGACATTTTAGTGGGTTGTCTGAGACTTCCCAAGTCTGATCTTGAGTGAATTTGAGTTTCCAGATCTTGCAAATATCCTGTGCCCAAGTCTATGCAAAATCTGGTTGTGCTTGTGTTGCATTCAGGTTAGCATGACCAACTTCCAGCGTTATATAAAGAAAACACCTGACTAAAAGCATGAAGTTCAACTAGATTTCAAGTAATAGAAAAGAATGAAGTGACTTATGTATTAAATTAGTGAACCTTTCTATGTGTGTGAGGCCAGGATGAAGGTAGGAAAAGGTGTTGGATGTGAAGATTGCAACTCAACCACTAACCAAGCATTTGTTGGATATGAAGATTGCAACTCAACCACTAACCAAGCATGAGTCGTAACCAGCACCCAGGATAAGTTCAGAATTTATATCCGTACATTAATGTGAATGTAATTTGTTATTCACGCATAATGTAAATAACAAAGAATTTTAGAACCTGCAAATGAGAAAGGAGAACCAGTTTATGGGTGTTGAAAAATGAATTACAAATCCGATAACAAGTTATCGATTCATGCATTGTGGTTTATAGTAGTATGGACTTGATCTTCCAAACTCATGATGTTTGCTGTTATTATCAAGTTTGTGTTTTTGTCTTGGTTTACAATGTTAATTATTTCTGTACTTTTTGTTGTTATCAGAATAGAGGTTTCTTCTCTTATAGTTTGTTTCTTTCATTTTATGGGGACCAAACAGACATTAAGGGCATTAACAAAGGTCACATCTATATGTTTTTTTATTCTTTATCTGGCAAGCATACGCTCATATGTTTCATTTCTTATCTATCTTGAAGCGCTTGCATGGAATCTTTCAGGGGTTGAGGTGTGGGTGAATAGGGATTTCCTTCAACGCCAATGGAATCAAAGCACGCAATGTCTGCTAATGTGTTGGAGGCATGGACGATTCCATCAATCCTTACTGATACGGTGATACCTCTATTAAGAATGATACTGAAGTAATGATGATCATGATTTCCATTAGCGATTTGACAGACACTTGACAAGTCATGCTGCTACTTCTCTTCAGTTGCTTCTATTTCTGTGAGACTTGTTGCTTGTGTTAATTAACCAGCAGATGACTTTAATGCATTATGGATCTTCAGGACAGTGTCGGTCATCTCTCCTACAAGCAAACACTCTGGGACTCTTTCGTCGACTTGAAGGATCTTCACAAGAGCATGATCTTCTGCAAGCACTGTCAAGATGATTCTTCACATAACCAGGTGCCTATGACGAATTAGTTTTGAATATATAATCATATATACTGTATATTTCAATCTTTTTTATATAGATGATCTCTAGCTACTACTTTAAGTCAGGAAAGTTATGCGACCTGAATCATATTTGCTTCTATGCAGTAGGCACAGCTCCTTGTTTCATCTCCGACCTTGAGGTATTGAAACCAGGGGTGTGTGTCAAGCCAAAGCAGCCCTGCACGGTTTCATCTTGTAGTCGTGCATGGTTGCATCTTGACAAGCTTGCATGTGAGAATCTTTTGCTGCTTGAGAGTTGATGTCACACTTGTAGCTCTGCAGCTTCCTAATTGACGAATCATTTCCACGGACAGTCCTATTGTATTCTTCCGCATCATGTTGAAAGAGATCAAGAGCATGCTTTTGCAGGAATCAGCAAGCTTTTCCATGCTAGGAGTCGTTAGGAGGCGAAGCTTTTCCCCCTGACCAAGCTTTTCAATTACTACTATGTAAAAGCTCATTGAGAGACTTAGATACTCTTTAAACTCATCGACAATAAAATTAGTCATCATAGACATGTTTGCATATTTTATAACGTGTACTTCTCTTGGATCCTTGTGCTTGTTTTCACAAGTTGGAACACCGAGTCTGTTATTCCTATTATCTGATGAGTATCAAATCAATAGGCAACAACGAGTTAGATTTCCTTGCTTGCTCGGGTTTATTTGTCCCACTTAAACCAGGTTAAGATCCTCCTTTCTTGGATTTGAGATGCATTCAAAGTAGGAAAACATATACTTGAATGTTTGGGATGGGTTGTCATTATTATGAGATGGGGACAACAGTTGATCGAGTTTGTGTATATGACACATTAATCCAAATTGGGATGCCTATAATTATTGGCTTTCGGATGAACTCTGATTTGGGTATATATATATATGATGTGATAAATCGGCATTGCGTTGCTTCCGAACGCGTAGAAGTCATCTGTCTGCCACATGCTCGGATCTTAGAGATTCGTGATCATCTCACGAAATTTGACACACAGAGCAGAGGGCAGAAGGAACAAAATACCAAGAAAAGTGCAGATAAATACGAGGCTGACAAGTTCACGTGTTGTGATCCTCGTCGTCGTACACCGATCTGTTTAAGAGCAGTGAAGCGTCTGACCTTCGGCAAAGCATTGAATGCTGCAGCTCCACCTTCCGGACCCAATTTGCCGCCCTCCCCCCTCCAACCATGCGTCGTGTGTGGATTACGCCGGACAAGTACAGATCAAGCTCTTACTACGCCATATGAACAACAGAGAAGGCGGCATGATATGAACTGTTTCGGTAATGCGTTGGCGTCAGCATCAAGAAAATGGATGATTCATTCTGCCCTGTTTCTCTTAGATCTTGGAGCGCTGCTGCCTCTCTCTCTCTCTCTCCCCTACCATGAGCCTTCCCCGCCTATCAAACTGTTCCAAAAACCAGGAGGATCCCCACCTTGTTCCCTGCTCTTCTCGAACTCACCAGCTGTGCTTGTAGTATGGGCTCCCCCTGGTTTCACGTCTTCAAAAGGGAAACCCATCATCGGGAAGTCAAGTGCAGGAGGCCCGAGTTCTTGCAATTCAAATGCAGTCGAGTATTCCGGCAGTTGCATTAATGGTAGGTAAGGCTTGAAACCTCTGGCAGTCATCCCAGGTCTCAGTAACTCCATCGCAGAGAGAGCACCAACAGCATCGCTTGGGTTGGAGAAGTCGATGGGTTCAGGGTCGGGGAAGGCTAGGTTGACGTCTTGTCCCTGGTGGAACCTCTGAGTGGTCGCGAGGGAGATGGGAGGTGGGATGAGGTCAGTCGGTAGCTTCTCAGAATGTGACGCCATTGCCGATGCCGCAGTGGCGGATCTCTTGTTCCTTCTCGAGCCACCACCGACGGGGACATTTCTGAGGGACCCGCCCTCGGTCCAGTACCTCCTGCAGGACTTGCACAGGTACCTGGGCTGAGTGAGGCTGTAGTTGTTGTAGTAGCAGAACTTGGTGTTGGTGGAGTTGCACCTGGGGCAGCTGAGGGCCTGCTCCTTCTGCGGCCTGGCCCTTCTCTCCGTCACCTGCGGCCTGGCTGTGGTGCAAGTACTATTAGCGGTGGTGGTGGTCGTGGTAAAGGCGGAGGAGGGCATCAGTTCCATGGGCTCCGCCGCCAGCCCTATCTCCTGAAGACCAACAACACCGGATCGCCGTAGGGGCGAAAGATCAGATGCAGAGCAGAGCATATTAGCGAACAACTTGTACATGTTGAACCGCAGATACATAGAGAAGCTGACGAGGAAAAATATGAATAAAGGGACACAAAAAAAAAAGAGACGGAAAACAGCAGAGTAAATTAGACGCACTGCACTTGATAGACCCACAAGAACAAAGCCAAGCGACGCACTTCATGCCTTGGCTTTTTGCTGCACAACCAAAAAGAAAGAGAGAGAAAGGGAGGAGGAAAAGGTTGAGAAAGAAAGTCATATGCTTCTTTTCAAGGATTAGAGGAGGAGGCATGACAGGATCGAAAGCTTAGAGACGAAGGAACACGATGTAACCGAAGAGATCTCTGAAAGAGTTCCCAAATCCACGTCAATTTCGTTCAACCGCGAACCCAAACAAAGCACCCCACGCGAGATCGAGGAACCGAAAGGCCAAACGAGAGAGAAGCCAGCCGAACCTTCAGTTAGATTTACCTGGTGCCACCGAGCAGCATCCATGCGGATCTCAGCAAGGCCGAGGCTCGGGATGGTTTGTTCCCTGCGATCCAGACGAAGCTGAAAGGAGCGGAAGAGGAAGCGGCCGGCTAGTGTCCCGGTAGGCAGCTACGGCAACGGCGTTGGCTTGGTTAGTAGCTTAGAGAGAGAGAGAGAGAGGGAGAGAGGAGGATGGAGGTTATATCATTCTCTCGACGATAATTTAATGCCGATAACTATTCCATTAGGGTGGGCGCCGCCGTCCGTCGCTGCGTGCTTGCCGTGTGCGATTCGACCATACTGTCTCGGGCGGTGTGATAGCGAGGTAGGAAGGCGGTCCTTAACGCACGTGTGGACGCCGAAGCGGGCACGTGCGTCCAACCCAGACCGCGGTGGGGAAGGCGGCCGAAGGCACAACATCTACCTTTTGGATGCGGGAATCTAAAGCAAACGTAAAGGTCGAGATTAGTTGACTCGGGTTGGATCGACATCGATGATATGGTTATTATTGTTTCCAACGTAATCATCATGAATGACAAAGATTGATGCTTTGCCAATAATATTTGTTTTCTGGATATTGAATTGTTACATCGTACGTATCTATGAAGTTTGTGCAGCATCAGAAATACTTTCTTTTTTCTTCAAAAAAATTAAATTTTACTAAGTGTAATAGAATAAATGACTCATTTTGAAAATAATTTCGTTAAATATAGTACCATTTCTACCCATCACAAAGGCCAAAGGCAATAAGTGATACTTTTATGTGGCTACTTAAGACGAAGGAAGAACATCCAGAAGTCCACTGTCCGGACTCGGGTCGGCTACTAAAAGAATCAAGTGGCTTTTCATATATGATTTATGCGTGTAATAGATGGTCGCCGCTACTATAATTGCTCGTAATGAGGTTAGATGAGATTATTATTCTAAGGTCCTATGCACCGGTTCGATTGGATTGAATTTGATCGAGGATTGGGAATCACTTATCGTCGTCATGAAGGTGTCCAGTCTCATCTCTTCACACCACGAAGAGAAATCACCTTCTACGATTCCATATGAATACTTTTATTTTCTATAGAATAAATGTGGTTGTATTTTTATAATTTGATATAATTATTTCTTTTTTCAAGTTAAGAGTGATAGTGTAGTTTAAAGAACTATCCGATTAAGACACGCCACAATCCTCCACAAAAAGAATGAGAGAGAAAGATCTCATCATCCAACTCGTATTCAATAATTGCTGCAAATTTATTTATTCATAAATTAGTTTTTTAATATTTTGATAATAACTTTATCTTAATATTCTCATCTTGTTCTTCTCTTTTGTTCTGATGCACACAGCTACAAAACCGGTGGATTCACGCATGTCGTATTCTTCAGCAGTCAACGGGCACCAGACTTTTGACATGAGGCTTACGCGCAAGATCTATCAAGTCATATTCGATTCTACCACAAGATATGGTTGGCTGGTCATCGATTCTGAATATTGTATTGATTAAGATATATTTTTCTTATGTTCTCCGAGTCTTACATTCCTTCTTGTCCCATATAAAAAGACTGAATACGAACCCTATTCCACCTGCCGAAATGATGAGTGGAGGAATTCATTCTTTGCCATATATTTATGCATGATCATAGTCAAGATTTCTCAGCTACAGCACATATGATTATATTTTTTGGGTTCACAAGAGGAAGAAAGATGATGACCCTACTTTTGTAGGATGAACACTTCAACTTAGCTTTGAAGGACTAATCCATATAGGAAACACTAACAGGTTTTGACACTACTTTTCACCTTTGTGGATTTGAGAAGGAAGATCCCAAGGAAGAGGTATTCTCATAAAGGAAACAGAAATGGTGTTTCTGTGGTGTTTCCATGTAGAAAAGAGGATGTATATATGTCACAGCTGCAGTCAACCCAAAACTCTCTGCTAAACAACCAGTATATAGAAGCTAAAGTTGGTGTTTCCACTGACTCATCTCTATATAACCATATAGTAAATGTCGTTCTAGTGAAAACAGTAGAACAGAAAGAGAAATTATCAGACAAGTAGAGAAAAAGATCGTAGTGACCATCCCTGCACAAAACAAAAAGCTAATCCTTAAAGGAACATGCATCTCCATCCAATGCTGCATACACAGATGATAGAGATCAACCGAGTTGAGTTGTTCGAGTCACGACGCACCACTAATCTTATTTAGTTTTATACTTATCCCGCGGTCATGTATATATTTTTATGCATGCGACATTAGCACCATCATAATGCAAAAGAGATGACTGTCCTATCAAAACGGCGCCGGACGTACGGTCGCCTGCTCGTCCTTTGATCGCTCTAAACCTCCTTAAACTGTTGCTGCTGGTCCGCGGTACCACCTTTTGTATCCTATTCTTTTGTCTGTCCTCCCCCATCTGTGCCTTGTGTAAACTACTACTACGTCAAGTCACATACGAAAACAAATTTCCCGTGGTCACTTCTCGTCGACCGGCCGGTCCGATGCGAGCTGGGGTTCGAGCCCGGACGCGGTCCGGTCTAGATCGGTAGCCGTCATAGACTCGGAGGCGCGCCACAGCTGCGCCGCCTCGTGCGGCCTGGAAGCTAACGGCGACGGCGAGGCCTCGTTGCAGTCGGCGAAGTACCTCCCCGAGACGCCGACCAGCCGCGGGTGTGTCGCCACGTAGCACGTCGTCGCGGCCGCCTGCGATGCATCAGACCGCTACTTAGTCTCGGGACTCTTTCCTCTCTGCTTAAGCATTTGGGCTTTTTTACCTGGGGCATGGTTTTGACCAGTTTGGTGACCAGGAAGAAAGCCAGATCTGGCGATTGATGGCCAAGGTTTTACGTCAAGATCAGATCAAGAGGAGAAAAGAACGACAAGGATTTGGGATGGGCGAGGACCTGTGACGAAGCCTTCGCGGTCGCGGTTGAGTCGGGTGCGGACCACCCCCGGGTGGACGCAGTTGGCCGTCACATTGGCGCCCATTTGCTGACGATAAGAAGAGACAGAAATAAAAAATGGTTTTAGTGATAAGCGCCACGACGGAGGACGAATGTGATGGCGAGAGGTTTATGGGTCATGGCGACGAACACCTTGAGTCTCTCAGCCAACTCTCTTGTGTGGAGGATGTTTGCCAGCTTCGACAGTGCGTAGGCTCGCGTCGCATCGTACGGTCTACAGAGAGAAGAAACAGAAGCGAAAAGAGGACAACAAACTCCATGATTTCTTAGGATAGCGATGGAGGAGATGAGGGTTGAGCGAAGCTTACATCTGCTTGCGGGTTATCCGGTCGAGATAAGAGAGGCAGTCACCGGAGAACCAACTGTGGACGTGGGAGGAGACGTTGACGATGCGGCCCTGGATGCCCGTCTCCCTCGCCGTTTCCGCCATCTTATTCAAGAGCAGCTTGGTAAGCAAGAAGTGACCTAAAAGAATAGAATGTTCCAGAAATAGGAAATAAGAATAGTGACGACCCATTAGAAGATGATTAGTTGTGCGGGGAGGGTTTGTTAGATGAACACCTAAGTAGTTGGTGGCGAAGGTCATCTCGACGCCGTCCTCGGAGACGGCATGCTCGTAGACCATCCTGCCAGCGTTGTTTCTGTCAAATTTGCCGTTAGTTTCGGTAACGATTCCCTCTTCTCTTCTCGTTTCTAACGCTTATCCTTCATCCGAGACCTCAGATATATATTGAGAGATGGGAAAGGGGAGGCGTACATGAGTAGGTTGAGGGGGAGACGGAGGGCGAGGAAGAGAGAGACGAAGCATCGGACGGAGGAGAGGGAACTGAGGTCGAGGGGAAGCAAGATGACCTCGGCGTCGGGGATCTCCGCCACGATCCGGGCCTTCACTTCGTCCGCCGTCTTCAGACTCCGCGTCGGCAGCACCAGCCTCGCCCCCCGCATCGCTAGCACCCGCGCCGTCTCCGTCCCGATCCCCGATGTCGCTCCTGCTTACGGTACGAAAAGCTAAAGACAATAACGCTCATCATTTTGCTGCTCCTATCGGATGGATTACTTACCGGTGATGATGGCGGTGATGGAGCGCAGGTCACGGGCCGCGGTGGTGACCTCCTCGCCGGTCGATTTGGAGCCGAAACCGCTGTCCCCGACGGAACCGATCAGGTACCTCACCGTCTCGAGCATTTCCGTTTCGATTTAATCCTTCTTTTTCTTGAATCACTACTGTTCTTCGTTCCACTTGGGACTAGCTTTACGAAAAGTCAAATGGAGGGGAAGAGGAAGATAGAAAGGGTAGAATACAAATAAACTTATTGGAAGGAGCCACCGATACGCCGCCCCGCATTTATGGTGAGGAACGGAGAAGGGGGAAAGGACAGAGAAGAGCCATTTCAGTTGACTAATATGAGATATAGAAAGGAGAGATGAATGGTTAGCATTACAATTTTATATAACGGGAAGATATGGTTGGTTAATAACGGGCACACAGAATAATTTAATATATGGTGGGATGGTAACAAAGGTGGCGATAAGGAATTGGAAATGATCTGAAACTTGGCACTGTGGCACGTATGGGTGGTACAGTCGTTTAATGTGATCAATATTGAGGGACATTAATCTGGCAAGAGAGTTGGAAACCGTTGCGGCAGACGAAGAATTGGGATATGAGGTGGCATCGACTGGTTGGAAACCGTTGCGCCACGTGACGGGGTCACCCTACCAATCCTGGGAGAGTACGTGGTCAGAGCATTTTGCTCGATCCCCCGTCACGTGGCGGTGAGGTCAATCGTCGACAAATTAAAGCGTGAACTGTTATCGAAACGCTGCGTGCTTGTATTTAGCATGCATCACACAGGACTAAGATTCGCATAGTCATATCCATTAGTCGTCGACTTAGAGCCAACCATCGGTGATCCATGACAACATGGAGCTCCTGTTCGTCCCATCGACGGCGAGGATATGGCGGGCAGCAAAAGCCGGGTCGGCTCCACGCACCACCGCAGAAAGAGCCTGACCGATGTCCGCCATCGGAAGCAGCATAATTGACGGATGGTCGCACTCGTCGGCCCCGCACGAGTCGTGTCATGCTGCACTCTGAGCACGGCAGCAGGATAACAATTGGTCCTAACGTCGCCATCGCCCCTCTGACAATGCACCTCTCTCTGCCTCCCTCCTATCCCACCGCTCTCTCTCTCTCTCTCTCTCTCCGGCCTCGTTCGGAGGAAACATCCAACCCAATGGATCTCCATTGAATGAAGCTTCGCATCACCGTATATTCTTCTTTCTTATATTGCCCTGAGGATACGAGATCGACCTTCTTGTTGTTTGCCGGTGACATCTTTGTATGCTTACGGTGTCAGACCAAAGCATGCTATTTGTAGAGCTTTTCTTCTTCTTCTTCTTCTTCTTCTTCGGATGTGTAACCCCACCCTCTGATGGGAGCAAGGAATGAGGAATGGGGTAAGTTCGGCGCTTCTTTTAATCTGATCTGAAGCTTAGAGTCGATAGGTTAAGCTGCAGTATGACAATATGGTGAGGACGTACGAAATTTTCACCTAGTTTTTCCAATCACATTCAATGTGATAATACTAATAGTGAGTCTATTTCTTTACAGTTTTGTTTCATTTTCCTTAGAATACACTTTTTCCTTTTTCTAGTTTTACATCGTATACCTGCCCACGAGTTTATAAATATCGTGAGCAATTGAATGCTACACATATATTTCCTTGAAAGAAGGTAAAATAATGGTGATTCTGAAAAATTAATGGCGGTGTTTTTATTTCAGGATTTTATCGGTTTTATGTGGTGAAACAGGTTTTTCATTTTCTATTATGGTTGACCATTTCTTTCTTTGTCATATTTCATCCTCATTAATGACTGATTGAGACATTGGAGAGAGGGAGAGAGAGGATACAAACCTGATGGACATCAACGAATAAACAAATTTATATGTTAGAATGAGTGGGATTAATCATTGGTTTGTAGAAGTCGTTTGTGGTAGCGCTCAATCTTGCAAGATGATACAACTAATTTGAGGACAAACTTTAATTTTGTTTTCTTCATTAATATATTTAAACTATACAAATGGTGAATAAATAATTGATCAAGCCCCAAACATTTTTAAAATATTATTTAAAATTATTTAGAAAATCATTATTATATTTAGAGATGAGGTGAGCTTTGGTGAAACTATAATGAGATGTTGAGTATTAAGAGAAATTATCCTTGATATTTTGATAAGACCCTCCTAAGATAGTAAAATTATTATGTTCATGAGATGACTATGAGGTGGCTTTAAGGTGAATTCAAGGTGACTAAGGCTGATAGGAGTTTCTCGATCTGATCCCTCCCAAGTTCCTCAAGCAGTTATCTTTCTCATTGTTTAAAATATATTTTTATATGGAAGAGGAGAAGATAGTTTATGTTTAGTTTTTTAATCATAAAAAAGAGAAAAACGAATTTAGGATTATTTTCCTTATCATAAAGAGAGAGATGGGAGAATATTATGTTCATGAGATGACTATGAGGTGGCTTCAAGGTGAATTCGAGGTGATTGTAACGTGTGGATATGTGATAAAAGTATTGTACTCTTTAAGATGTTATCTGCACAATACTCTTTAAGATGTTACCTGCACAAAGACAGGCTGATGGGAGTTTCTCGATTTGATCTCTCCCAAGTTAACAAAAACTGAGGTTTCTATTTGTGGGTTAGAGTATTTCTCCTCAAGGAGTTATCTTTCTCATTGTTTAAAATATATTTTTATATGGAAGATGAGAAGATAGTTTATGTTTATTTTTTTTATCATAAAAAATAGAAAAACGAAATGAGTGAGAAAGAAGTCTACATTTATTCTTTGTACATGTAGATAAATAATGAGCAATGTGATTCTAAATCAAATCCTCTATCAATATGTGGCTAAAAAATTGATTTATGATGAAAAAAAATTGGTAAAGCAAGATTTTTTTTCTAATACTAATAATGTTTTTAAAGTAATTTCTTAAGGAACTCATCTGATACTTAAGCTAATTTATAATTTTAAAATATATTTTTATATGGAAGATGAGAAGATAGTTTATGTTTATTTTTTTTATCATAAAAAATAGAAAAACGAATTTAGGATTGTTCTCCTTATCATAAAGAGAGAAAAGGGAGTTCCTATTTCTCTCTTTTGTCCTAATGAGTGAGAAAAAAGTTTACATTTATAGACAAATAATGAGCAATGTGAATCTTATATGGTGATCCTATGCCAACTATAACGATCAATATGTGGCTAAAAAATTGATTTATGATGAAAAAAAATGGTAAAGCAAGATTTTTTTTCTAATACTAATAATGTTTTTAAAGTAATTTCTTAAGGAACTCATCTGACACTTAAGCTAATTTATAATTTAAAACTTTAGAAGAAACAGTATACGTACCCATAGTAGAAAGAAAAAGAAGTTAAACGGTGGACACGACAAATTACGTTGACCTCTGTGATATCTACATAAAAATAACATATTAAACAATATGAATACAGAATTACCACATGCAAAATTAAATATCACCAACAAACCTTGTAAATGGCACGATTCTAGATTATAGTATAATGTGACGTTAACAATTTTTACCATGTTGACAATCACACATGTTGGTGACAGAACACTTGTGACAATAATGATCTTATTCATTAAGGTTTTTGCCCCGTAAGATAGTCGCACATGTTGACGATAAAAAGTTTTACAGTGACAATGACCCTGTTTTTAACGATAATAAAATATTATAATAGCACAAATAAAAAAGAATCATCTCAAATCGAGACAAACCCGTATAATCCTAACATGCCTGCCACATTGAAAATAGGGAGATTTAAGTCCGCCGAAGAGATTAGTTGCATTCTTTAATGTAGCACATGAAGTTGGGGCTAAACCTCACCGGTCGAACTCGAATTCTAAGCCTTTTCGAACTGAGAGTTAATATCTATAACGCTTTGTCAATCTGCATCGATGTAATGAGGTTAAATTATGGACTTCAGCACTCAACTTGCAATGTTACGGAACGCTCAACATCGAGCAAGTCGGGCAACTGCGGGATTGCACCCTCGAACCAGAAGCTCTCAGATCAAAGCGTACCGGTTCTCCCAGCTTCACAGTCGATGATTTAATTTAAGCGAGCGTCTCTGCCGACGTGACAGGAACGGTCCAAGGTAACGTACAGTTCACAGGGAGAGAGACTCTGATAAGGTTGCAGGGCACCAGTCGGAAGAAGAGGAACCCGAGAGGTGTAGAGCTTTGTGGCAGATGGGTGAGTCATACAGTAGTCCATTCGCTCACAGTACAGACAGGCTTTCCTCGTGCCCTCTCTCTCTCTCTCGTTTACCGACAGGCACACATCCCCAGTGGCAAAGGTAAACGATTGCCTGTCGTTCTTTGACCACACGACGGTTCGAGTTCATTGCTCGGTGGAGCGCACAGCCCAAGGTGCAACGGAGGAGACGATGCTATACCCGGAGAACACACAGAGTCTCCGAGCCTGGCTCATCTCGTGGAGATCGAGGTGAGTCTGAGAGCCTATTAATTGTACTGAAAGTGGGACTCAGCAATGAAGGCCTCCCCGAGTTCTTTTCCATAGCTTCCTCATTATCTTTCATCGTATGGGTGGAAAATTCAATTATTATTTTTGGATATTTCTTTGCCATATTTATGACCTCATAGTTTCGTGGATAGGATCTAATGCAAGTATAATAATTCTAAGGTAAAGATAAGAGGACTTTGTCATGCACACATGGAGCCCATCACATCAGGACAGGTTCCGTGGGGCCCAATGAAATCCACTGTACGTCAAAAGAGGCCTTTCACTCTCTCCCGTAACTACCAAAGCAACAATGGCGCTCTTTCGTAGGGACCGCAATGGATCCATCAGAGAGCACGGCTTACGAGGACGCACCTCCACATCCTTGGAGAAACAGGAGGTCAGATCTTTGACCCACGACATCGACGACACTCTTGATCGCGATTTCAAGGTAATGGATGAGATCTCGCAAGTTGTTTCTGCCCCGTTCCTTTCTCTGTTCGATCTCGGTTGGATTTGGGGAGTCCGCTTTTTGTATTGTTTTCCTTGTTCGTTGATTCAATTTTTTCTGTACTGTTACCGTCTTGATTATGGTAGCCTCATTCAGCGAGGAGGTGGGGAGTGGTTGGATTTGGAGATTCTGCTTCTTGGAGTCTTTTCCTTGTTCGTTGATTCAACTCTTTAGGGCTTCTTTCTTTTTGATTGTACATATTACATATTGACTATGACTGATTCGGCCAAGAAGATGCAGGAACGAATGGACTGCAAGAAACAAATGAGATCCTTCTGTTTTCTTTAGAAAGAACAGAGTCTTCCTTTGTTCTTGTCGCCGCCCTAGATTTCTAGTCTTTTGCAATGACGAACACATTGTCAATGAACGGAGAGCCTTGTTTGTTGTTGCAGGTTTGTAAATATGTTAAAATAATGGTAAACCGAAGAATAGAATCAAGACATTGGTAAAGAAAATTGCTTTTAATAGAACAAAACCTTGAGAAAATGATTACAGAGGGGTTACTCCGTCCAGTCTTGTTTATAAGTTAGATATATGGTAATAATATATTGGTAATCTTGCTAGGTTATCTGCATCATTTTATATTTACTGCCCTAGAAATTTTACATGGTTCTTCTATGATTCTAACTACATATATTATCCCCCCTGCATCAATTTTTTAAATAGAAATTTAAATCTTTGTTTTGCCTATATCGCATCTAAAATTTTACCATGCTATAAGCTGCTTATGCAAATCAATTTCGAAAGTTCATGTATATGTGTGGCTGTTCTTGGTTGTGGCATCATTGTACTTTTCTTCAATTTGGATATTGGTTAATTTTATTTGTTTATTGTAGAATTATTTCTGCAGTGTGTTATTTGAGAAAGACAACCAGGCAAATTCATGAATAATGTGTATTCTATCAGTGCTACCAAATTAGATGACTGTGCTATTTGGGAAATTTGGATATCTGGAAGCAAACACCCTATTCTATGAAGGAAAACTGCAGGTACGAGTTGTATAAAGAATTTATATTTCCCCGAAGATGATTGCATGTAATATCGAGGAGCATTGCTTCATAGTATTCCTTCAAAAGCATTCTAACTATTTCTCACAGTTATTTTGAATATATAATTCTCAAAATTGAGTTGCTATTTTGATTTACTTATATTAAAGGGTAAATGAAGATTTAAAAGTTTAGGTAGGTGGCGATTAGCATGAATAATCATTTTAATTTATGAATGGTCAATGCTGATATGTGCTATCACTGCTAGTTATGATATACTTGTTTTGTCATTTGATCACAATGAGAAATACTGAACATAAGATTGATTCAATTGCAAAATGCTATTGGATTCGAAGACTTAGCGATCCAACAAGTGGAGTCTGGTCATGAGCTGTCATGATTAACACTATAGGAATGGAACTCTCGGATAACAAATTTTGTTCTCTATGTAATGAACATTGATAAGCATCTGAGATTAGTAGACCAATCAGGACTAGTTTTAGAGATCCAAAACCTTGGTCTTTTTGGCACTAAAACTTATATATCAGGCTCTTGATACACAGCAACATGTACATAGATATGTCAGGTTCTAGACAGACTAGAATTTGTACCACCTTGATTTGAATTTTTTTGTGCCAGTTTACCAAAAATCAGGGTTAGCACAGTAGACATATGGGGAACTTAGTTAAGATTATCTCCTCAGTCAACTGTTTTCTCTTTCATGCTCTTATTAAGCAAAAAATTTATTTTTTGAGGAAATTTCAGATGAAGCAAGATAGTATTTGTTTTTGTTTTCTGGCAAAAAAGTGGAAGTCATCAAGTAGATGATTGTCTTTAGGTGACAATACTAATGTCTTGCATGCGCTTATGGTATATGCTTTACTGACTTATGAAGTTTCATGCGTTATTTTCCTACTTTGCAGGGTAAAGTTTCATGCGTTAATACTAATGTCTTGCAGTAATTGTGGGAAATGAATTTACTTTCATTGTTGATACTAGGGAAGTTCATAATGCAGTTCTGTTTCTATTTATCTAAATAAATTACAACAGTTCGTACCATCCTTGCTTCCAAAGAAAAAAAAAGGCCTCAAAATTCTTGTGCTCATCATTTTTTTTTCTTTAATTATTTGGAATAAAGTAGTTCTGTGAATTGATTTGCCTCAAGCTTTTTCTTTGGACGTTTGCCATTGTTTCTGTTGGTGTCGTGAGTACATCGCCTGTTTTGGTCTGCTCGAGACAAAAGTCCGAGAGATGACATGATGGCAGGAAAGCTTTTCCGTGCGTAATAGAGATCGTAGTGCATTAGAGTGGAGCTCGTGAGGTATCAATTAGGGAATAATAATAATGGTACAGACTACTGTTATCTTCACGCTGGTTTTCTGTCGCAACGTGATTGTGCAGATTTTGCCCGGATGTGGATCCAATGCAAGTACAAGTAATATGCCACGCCAGAGTTCGTTGTTACTGTGTACGTGGATCCAATCCATTCAGCTCAACAACTTGCCGTTGTCAGGCACGTGGGCCCGGACTCCGTCGGTCCATAGGCCAATTTAAAGGTCTCCCTCCACTCTCAGTCGGTGGTCTACAGTTCACAAAGGTCTCTCTCTCTCGTTTGTGTTTTCCAATGTTTCCCTCTTCTGCGTCCACCTTCTCTCTTTGGGTTCGTTAAAGATCCCTCCAAGATTCTCATACCGCATTCGTCTTCCCTTCTTTGGGGTTTCTCTGGTTCCCAATAACCTGAGCCGCGACGATGATGCTCCTTTCGATGGACCGCGATGGATCCGTCAAAGAGCACGGTCGCAAGGTTTCCCTTCCATCTTCCGGGGGAAACCCGAGATTAAGGTTCTTGATCGACAAGATCATTCTTGAAGAGGTCGGCACTGTTGATCGCGAGGTCAAGGTGATGGAGTAGATCTTGCAGAAGGTCGAGGTCGAGGTTTACTATTCTTTCTCCCTCAAATCCAGCGATCGGAACTTTTTGTTGTTCTTTCCCTTTATGATTTGGCTCTTGTTTGGGTTTGAAGGATTCTGCTGCTTATACTATTTGACTTGTTCGTCGATCCAATTTTACTAGGGCTTTTCTGTTTCTTTTGTGTTTGGCTGTATTGTTACGAGGGCTTTGGTTCTCGATTGTGCTTGTTCGTTGATTATGACGATCTTTTCAGCCAGGATGGTGAGGAGTGGTGGGATATGGAGGTTTTCCTACTTGGATTCTTTTGTATGTTCATTGATTCTATGTTTTTCCTTTCTTTTTGGTTGGGTTGATTACATCTTTGATTATGGAAGTCTGATCCCACCAAGAAGATGCGGGGGCGGAAGGAATGCAAGAAAACCACAGAGGGATGTCATTTAGTTGTTGCATGCACTGCAAATCGCAGGTGTGACCAAAATCTTTGACCAAAACCACAGAGGGATGTTTTTCCTTTCTCTTGTTCTTGTCCAAGATTTCTATACTTGCAGTGATGAACAAATCGTTGGAGAATTTTCATTTGTTCTTGTAGTGATTGTGATCAAATTTCAATAAATGTGTCCCTAAATTTTTCCCTTTATAAATTAAATATTTTTATTATGCATTTTATTTATATCTTTTATTATAAAATTAATTAATATATTTTATTCAATCAAATATTTTGATCGAATTTGATTATGATTATATTTTAATTATTTGATTGAATTTAAATTCGATCAATCAAGTTTCGATTAAACTTAAAAAAATAAATTTTGTATATATATAATCAATTATTAAAGTTATTTTGTGATATATTTTAAGACCATTAATTAAGATTTATGAGTGTGAAATTTTATCTCGGGATTTGATGAAATCATATTCAATTGTCAAATCGTTGAATATACTTTGTGACATATGATAGTAATTTTCTTTTTTGAGAATATCAAATACTTTAGTAGTTTTATGCATTATTATATACAGTACTTAATAGATAGAAAAAAGAGTCTAAAAAAAATTAATGTCAATTAAGAACTTAAGTTATACTATATTTAATTACTAATCCATTCACTAAGGTCTTACATCTTAAATTATTTAAAAATATATATTCTTATAATTAGATTTGTGAGCAACATATAAGAGATATAATGACGTATGTTTGAGTGTACATTATAATTTATATTTTTATTTACATAATTAACATTATTTATTTATACTATCAAGTTTATATTTATTTATTTATATATTATGATTGAATGTGATAATAGAATTATCTTGATAAGATAAATTATAATAGTCATTTTGAATAATATTAGGAAAGACTAATAGTATTATAGTATATAAAAAAAAGTATGACATTGATAATATTCAACCGTTATGATTCGCATGAGTAGTCAAACTTAATAATATTTTTTTATTAGACTTATTGGCTTATTTTATAAAATTTATACGTATATGTAAAATATTTTTTTAAGTTTCCAAATAAGATTATTTCTAAATATTTTTATTTTTATTTATTTTAATCTTGAATTTCTTTTTATATCTTAACAATTAATAAGTCAAGTAAGAAAATATTAGATTATGTAACCTTATCTAATTAGATAAGATATATTATAGATATGTTCTAATTTTGATTACGATTATCGATCAATAGAAAGAAAATTAAATTATAGTATGATTCATTAGGAGATAGTTTTGATTGGAGAAAATTTCTTAATTACTTGATAGCAGAAATTTTTCAATTACTTATCCTAAGCCCTTTACTCTCATCTATAATAAGATAAAACCTCCTAGGGACAAAAAAAACGAGTCTAATTTTTTTTGTATATCAATATCACGTTGACTTTCAAATCCAATGATGGTGTACTTACAAATCAAATAAAATTTTCTGAATATAATTAAAAGATATGCATCGTTTATTTGATATATTATTATTTAATTTTAATTTTTAATATTAAAATTTTTATATAATAATAGCATATTATGATTTTTATGCTTATATATAGAAAAAAGATCAAACTCATATTATGCCGAATGACATGTATTATTAGTTGCAAGACAACTTACTGTCGAGAATCAATCGCATAACATACAACACACAAAAAGTGATTTATCGCATTGTCAAAGAAATTATGTGAGATCTAAACACCAAGAAACGTTTAAAAAGAAAATTTTCTCTCTAATTCATTGCTCATAGCGATTCTACAAAGAATAGAAAGAGAAGAGAAAACGAGTTTAACTTTTGTTGTATATCAATATCACGATGACTTTCAAATCCAATGATGGTGTGCTTACAAATCAAATAAAATTTTTTTGAATATAATTAAAAGATATGCATCATATATTTGATATATTATTATTTAATTTTAATTTTTAATATTAAAATTTTTATATAATAGTAGCATATTATGATTTTTATGCTTATATATAAAAAAAAGATCAAACTCATATTATGCCTAATGACATGTATTATTAGTTGCAAGACAAGTTACCGTCGAGAATCAATCGACAACTTACTGTCGAGAATCAATCGCATAACATACAACACACAAAAAGTGATTTATCGCATTGTCAAAGAAATTATGTGAGATCTAAACACCAAGAAACGTTTAAAAAGAAAGAAAAAACCCAACATACTTATCATGATTCGATGATCAAGTATCTTAAAGATTAAAACCATGGTAACCCAACCCTTCTAAGTACCATATGAAGGATCGACATCTCCACCTACGAGACAATGACATTAAAGAATCAAGAAAAAAAAAACTCAGATAACGGGCACCTAATACCAAGCATTCAAGAGAGGCTTGAGAATCGAAGATTGTACATCCCCTCACATGACATCCCCCTTGGAAGGCACTTCCGAAGGATCAAAATCTCTATCTCCATCTAAGGCCACACCAAAAGGGTGTTGAGATCTATCTCGAAAGTCGTTGGAGATCCATTGAGAGGAGAAAGCCAAGGGGGGCATCAGCACTGCTATAGAATAAGACAACGATATCAAGGAGATGCTCTTCTCCCCCGAGGCTTTCTACCTCTTAGAGAGAGTCAAATCGAGTCGAACACCAACAGAGTAAATAACATCCGAGAACCGAGCCAACATACTTATCATGATTCGATGACTAAGTATCTTAAAGATTAAAATCATGGTAACCCAACCCTTCCAAGTACCATATGAAGGATCGACATCTCCACCTACGAGACAATGACATTAAAGAATCAAGAAAAAAAAAACTCAGATAACGGGCACCTAATACCAAGCATTCAAGAGAGGCTTGAGAATCGAAGATTGTACATCCCCTCACATGACATCCCCCTTGGAAGGCACTTCCGAAGGATCAAAATCTCTATCTCCATCTAAGGCCACACCAAAAGGGTGTTGAGATCTATCTCGAAAGTCGTTGGAGATCCATTGAGAGGAGAAAGCCAAGGGGGGCATCAGCACTGCTATAGAATAAGACAACGATATCAAGGAGATGCTCTTCTCCCCCGAGGCTTTCTACCTCTTAGAGAGAGTCAAATCGAGTCGAACACCAACAGAGTAAATAACATCCGAGAACCAAGTCGGTGATAAGTTCTCAACCCAAGAGTCTCGATAGTTGAACCACCAAAGCAAAGCTTTGTCGATTAATTACTAATCCATTCACTAATGTCTTACATCATAAATTATTTTTTAAAAAATATTCTTATGATTAGATTTGTGAGCAACATATAAGAGATATAATAATGTATGTTTGAGTGGACATTATAATTTATATTTTTATTTACGTAATTAACGTTATTTATTTGTGCTATCAAAATCATATTTATTTATTCATATATTATGGTTGAATGTGATAATAGAATTATCTTGACAAGATAAATTACAATGATAATTTTGAATAACATAAGGAAAAGACTAATAGTATTATAGTACATAAAAAGAAGTATAACATTGATGACATTTAACCGTTATGACTCGTATTAGTAGTCAAACTTAATATGATTTTTTATTAGACTTATTGGCTTATTTTATAAAATTTATATATATATGTAAATTTTTTTTTTAAGTTTCCAAATAAGATTATTTCCAAATAACTTTTTATTTTATTTATTTTAATCTTGAATTTCTTTTTATATCTTAACAATTAATAAGTCAAGTAAGAAAATATTAGATTATGTAATCTTATCTAATTATGCAAGATATATTATAGTTCATATTTATTTATTTATATATTATGATTGAATGTGATAATAGAATTATCTTGACAAGATAAATTATAATGATAATTTTGAATAACATAAGAAAAGACTAATAGTATTATAGTACATAAAAAGAAGTATAACATTGATGACATTTAACCGTTATGACTCATATTAGTAGTCAAACTTAATATAATTTTTTATTAGACTTATTGGCTTATTTTATAAAATTTATACATATATGTAAAATATTTTTTTAAGTTTCCAAATAAGATTATTTCCAAATAACTTTTTGTTTTATTTATTTTAATCTTGAATTTCTTTTATATCTTAACAATTAATAAGTCAAGTAAGAAAATATTAGATTATATAATCTTATCTAATTATGCAAGATATATTATAGATATGATCTGATTATGATTATCGATCAATAGAAAAAAAATCTAATTATAATAGGATTCATTAGGAAATACTTTCTTAATTATTTGATAAGAGAAACTTTCCTAATTACTTATCCTGGTCCTTTACTCTCTCCTATAAAAAGATAGAATCTTAGACATCACGATGACTTTCAAATTCGATGACGATGTGCTTACAAATCAAATAAAAGTTTTATGAATATAATTAAAATCTATGCATCATATATTTAATCTATTATTATTTGATTTTAATTTTTGACATTACAATTTTTATGCATATATATAGAAAAAAAGATCAAACTCATATTATGCCTAATGACATGTAATATTAGTTGCAAGACAAAAGTTACGAGAATCAATCGCACGATATAAATCGCACTGTCAAAGAAATTATGTGAATTCATGAATAGGGATTTAAACACCAAGAAACATCTAAAAAAGAAAGAAAAGAGTCGACATACTTATCATGATTCGATGATCAAGTATCTTAAAGATTAAAACCATGATAACCCAACCCTTCGAAGTACCATATGAAGGATCAACATCTCCACGACATTAAAGAATCAAGAAAAAAGAAATCGGATAACGAGCACCCAATACCAAGCATTTAAGAGAGGCTTGAGAATCGAAGATTGTACATCTCACATGACATCCCCCTCGGAAGGCACTTCCAAAGGATCAAAATCTCTATCTCCATCTAAGGCCTAAGGCAACGACATTAAAGAATCAAGAAAAAAAAATCGAATAACGGGCACCCAATACCAAGCATTCAAGAGAGGCTTGAGAATCGAAGATTGTACATCTCCTCACATGACATCCCCCTCGAAAGGCACTTCCGAATGAACAAAATCTCTATCTCCATCTAAGGCCACACCAAAAGGGCGATGAGATCCATCTTGAAAGTCATTAGAGATCTATTAAGAGAAGAAAAGGAAGGCATCAGCACCACTATAGAATAAGACAACACTATCAAGGAGATGTTCTTCTCCCCAGGGGTCTCTACCTCTTAGAGAGAGTCAAATTGAGTCGAACACCAACAGACTAAATAACTAACATCCGAGACCCGAGTCGATGATAGGTTCCCAACCCAAAAGTCAAAATCAAATTGAGATCCATCTTGAAAGTCATTGGAGATCCATTAAGAGAAGAAAAGGGAGGCATCAGAACCACTATAGAATAAGACAACGCTATCAAGAAGATGTTCTTCTCCCTTAGCTCTCTACCTCTTAGAGAGAGTCAAATCGAGTCTGAACACCAACTGATTAAATAACATCCGAAACCCGAGCCAGTGATAGGTTCCCAACCCAAAAGTCAAAATCAAGACATCCTCGATAGTTGACCCACCAAAGCAAAACTTGGTCGATTGATGTCATGATAAACGAAAGGGAGATCTCGTACGAGGCTTCATTCTGCATCCCTTTCTTGAATCAAAGAACGACTTGAACTATTATTGGCTGATTTGATCAGATCAAAGTGAACACCAACTGATTAAATAACATCCGAAACCCGAGCCAGTGATAGGTTCCCAACCCAAAAGTCAAAATCAAGACATCCTCGGATCATACCAGTCCATCGCAGATAAATCTTAATACGCCATCAGGTCAGGACGTGTCCGACCCAACCTGCGCACCCTCATGCCCGACCCATCGAGTTTTTCCAATTTCGGCATACAAGAAGAATGACACGGTTGCCGTACCATACTTAGCAGCAGATCAGATAAGATGGGCAAAGGCTGCAATCTGTTCACAGAGGTAGCCTCCTCCTGTCTGGTACGATGCAGAGGGACACGAGGTCCACACATCATTTTACAGCAGCAGATCAGATCAGATGGGCAAAGGCTGCCAAGACCGGGCAGAGGGACACGAGGTCCACACATCATTTTAAATGCAGGAATCAAGACCGGGCACGAACATCGAAGCAACATGTAGCCTGACAGACTTGGGGCTCGGGGGAACGAACATATCACGTAGCCCGAGGAACATGCAACCGCAATGATAATTTCGAGGATCGCGACGACATATTCTGCAACAAACCGAGTCACCTCATAATATAATGCCACAAAACAGTGTGTCGCCCTTCACAAATGCTTTTACACGGGCGTATATTAATAAAAGAAAGATTACCTGTGAAGGGAAGCCCCAAAATGAAGAACTTCATTTGAGGCGCAACTGTACCAGCAAAATCTACCATCTTCAGCATCCGTTTTACCCACTTGGTCTTCGAAACAGAGCCTGTATCTTTCAGTAGACAGCCACTGCCTACACCTCCTCCATTCCGTGGTTGTTGCTTCTAAGTTCTCACAATATTAAACATAAAGAGCCGGCATGTAGCATTTATACGCAGCCACTTTCATCTATGCAGGTACGATGGAAATGGTGACCGCAAGGCAGTTCCCGCAGCTCCACACCGTCGTCATAGGGAGACAAGCAAATGCAGCACTCCTGCAGGTAAGAAGACGCAGGACAACTTAACTAGAATTAGGGTGGAATATGAAGAAAAAGCTCAAAGCTCCCAGTTAATACTTGGCAATAAGCAGACAACACATCATATTGTGGTTGGGTTCATAGGCAACGGAATTGTCATAGTTCCCTTGTGTATGTTCATTTATTAGATGTTTGAATAAAAGGAACTCTAAAATTCAGCATAATTTTATTAACCAGGATAATAAAAGTATTTATATTTAGTCAAGCAAAAAAAAAACTTGTGGTTGGGTTCATAGGCAACGGAAGTGTCATAGTTCCCTTGTGTATGTTCATTTATTAGATGTTTGAATAAAAGGACCTTTAAAATTCAGCATAATTTTATTAACCAGGATAATAGAAGTATTTATATTTAGTCAAGCAAAAAAAAAAAACAAGTTACATGAAAAGTACCAAAAGGTTAAGTAACCTAAGGCCTTCAAGGAATTTGAAAATGATAAAAACACCCAAAAAAATTGAGACGAATGATAGATTCTGACAAGGTGCATGAAGGTTGGAATGATGTGAATCATGGTTAACAAAGTACTCCTTGAATCCACAAAATAAATAGTAACTTTCTTTAAAACAAGATACAATATGCTTTAAGATGGCAACATAGAGTGATTCTAAAGGTCAGAAAGCATGTAGGAACATTAACCAACAAGAGCGAATCCTTCAAACATTTCCAGTAGATGCTACTCAAAATCAATTCACCTGGAGTGGCAGCAAACTAAATTTGTGATGGTCGGCAGAAGTTGAAAGATCTGAAATTGCAGAGTGCATATGAGACATACCTAGCTTGGTTAAAGCATCCACCCTTGGCATTTTTCAGTGACAATAATAAGCATCCACATGGAACACAATTTTCAGTGACAATAATAAGCATCTACATGGAACAATGATAGCATATTTGAACTTAATAATAAGCATCTACCTGGAACAAGGATAGCATATTTGAACTTGATAATAAGGATCTACATGGAACAATGAAAGCATATTTGAACTTTCATTGAATTACAGCATATCTGCTGTGTCAAACTACAGGAAAGATTGGCCAACACACAAAGCTAGATTTCTTCCAAGAACAATTCTTAACTTCTTAAGACATATCAAGCTTCTTATTGCCTTCCAATTTTTTTAACAAGTTTTTCAACCTTAAAGTCACATTAAGAAATTCAAAAATTACTGATTGTAAAATTAAATAGTTCAAGCAGGCCTGGACTCGTGTGAAATCATTTATCATTACAATGGAAGATCTTATGTTGATTGTTTTTCTGTAACTTGCATGACTCGGAATACTATCTTAACCATCGAAAATTCATGTAGAAGTTTTAAGGATCAAGCACATAATTTGTAATTCTTTAGGTGCCAAGTATCCCTGACAATAAACCCTTATCTTGGAGCCCCACATTGGATTAGAAAGAAAAGAAGGGATAGTGCTTAGGTCAACTATTGAAAGGCACAACTGTTGCATAGGAACAGTTATTCTACTACAGAGGAAATGGTAGGCAAAGTATTGATATAAGAACAATTAAATTTATGATCAAAGAGGATAAATTTAAAGGAATGGAAATTCAATTAAATGAAACAATCAATACAAGATGTACTTGGACTAGTTCATATAAAAATCTAATGAATTAATTTTCTTCAAGACCATGACAGTGGGGGTATACAAGTGCATTAAACAGACAAGAGGACAGGAAAGCAGATGTTGATCAAGACTAAATTTAAAGATCATAATTTAGCATAACGACATGTAATGAACCACAAAGCAAAAGCAAAGTAAAAAAAATGTAAAACATAACAGGAAACTATAGAACTTACAGCATCCTCTGCTAAAAGAACATGCTGCACTAGTGGATCACTGCCGCACTCTGTCATGATTCCACCAGAAGGTCCTGACATCTCGAGTTTTTCAGAATCTTCAACCATATGAAATTTGTATTTTGGAAGTTGGTGTACATCTTGTTCAGATGCACCTTCCTGTTTAAGAAATGAAATGAATGCATCATACTTGACATTGTAGAAATCATGTTTTGAGGTGCAATGCAAGCCCAATATAAGCATACTCACGCCAAGACAACATGGCACATTGCATATAATTTCCATGCCAGCGCTTATGATAGCAAAGAACTATGTTGACACAAAGCAACAGCATGCAATAAGTACCATGGAACAAATTGCATAAGTTGCCAGCCAAAATAGACACACCATGCAGAACACGAATCCATGACATCAGCCCTTACCATGTCTTGAGAGGTAAAGTGAAAAAAAATCTCCAGAATCCAGATATTAACATATAATTGAAAATCCCACTTAAATCACAAATGTGTTCATACGTTAACCAGCTAATTTTCAAGCACATGGATGTCAGGTGTCAGAAATAGCACCAGTTAACCAAAATGTATAAATAAAAGCACTGAACTTTTTATGAAAAGGTCACCATAAAGCAAAATGTTATCCAATGCAGAGCAACATCTAGGATTAACCCATGTAAATGTAGCTCAGCAGTCACCCATCAAAAAAACATATTGAATGACAGTTTCAACTGAGGACACTCATATCCCATAGCAAAGCAGATTAATATAAGATGAGGTTTCCCTCAATGAAACTATAAAGACCACTTCAGCTATCATTATTGAAAGTGCCAGAAAACAAATGATAGTACCATAAAAGGAAGTAATAAATGGGGCTGTTGTTATATAAGATCAGCTCAATACGGACAATTTCCTAAACTCGTCTCAAGCCCTGCATCCTCCTTAAAGTGTGAAAGAATCATAAAGGGCAACCATATTTTAGCTAGAGAATATACATCTACAATAAACACCCCTCTTAGATTGGCTTCCATTAGTGATCCTTGCATCAACTTCAAGAAGATCAAAATGGCAGATAAAAGGTTAGAAGCAAGTTCTGACATTGAATGATTACTTTTCAATGCTTGTCGTGGCCGAGGATAAATTCATTCTGGCAAGATTGTGGAATTTCAGTCTAATGAATTGCTTCAAAAGCTTTGTGGCACTACCAAAAAGTGTAACAGATGACAGAAGCAAGAAGAAAGCATGGTATCTATGATAAACACATACAAACTTAAAATCATCTTGTACCCCTATAAGCATATGAAGGTTATTATCAAGAGAGAGAGAGAGAGAGACCAGTTGTAATAAACCTGCAGAGGAATCAATATATTCATTATTCATAAACATTATTATTGTCCTTTGCAGGCTTGTAGTATCTGAAACCAGAAGAAAACTTGCCCTATGCATACAAGTACTAAAAGTTAATTTTAATACAGTAAAAAATGCATTATCCAGACATGCCATTTCAGCAAACTGAAAGTGGGCACAAGTATAAAAGTGACTATATAAATGAAAAGATGAACATATTTATAATTGGTGGGTAATGTAATCAAAACCCTGTCCAAAACTAAATGGTCCATATGCAGCAGTTGCATGCAAAGCATAGTATGGCTACAGGCAAGTAAACATAAGATATTCCTTTCTCTATAACATATGTTATAGGATGCAATAACAAAAGAGAAAAAGAAAAAGACAAGAGAAGCCAATACAAGAAACTCAAACCACTTTGGTGATACAAGAAAGCCACCTACGCATAAAGCCAGGCAGTGATAAAAGTTATATCAGGGAAGATTTTGGTTGAGTAATGGTAATATGGTTCAATTAGGCTCATCTTTAAAAAAAATTCTCTACAATTTAAAGCAACTTTATAAAATTGTGTATTGTAACTTTTTTTAAAAGGGCTTACAATTAAAAATCTTTATTGAACGAAGAAGTCAAGGCTTCCTTTTGACTTTGTCTAAAATGACTTCCGATAGAACTTCCTTTGTGATTGACATCAAGATTTGAAATACTGTTCATACCTATATGAGGTGTGAACCGAGTGAAAAATATCTGTTCAACAGAGAAAAGGGACAGAGACTAACCCATTATGAGTGGTTTGAGTCTGGTTATGGTAATTATATAAAAACCCTTAACAACTTAGAATTTTGATTTCATGACAGAAAATTCCAGATAAAAGAATGATATTTGAGATTTTCTTTTCTTTTTTTCTTTTCCTCTCTGAACAAATGGCTTGCCTCAATTGTTATTGAAAATTTTCAATAAAAACCTTTTCCTTACTCGTGGTCTAGCTCTTTCTCAGAAGTTTTGAGTTCACTGATATAAATTCATGACCAAGTGTGATGCTAATAGAAAGAAATCCTAACATAAGGATAACTTAGTTGATATAAAAAGATCCTTAATAATAAAAGTTCATGCCAGTTACCAGATATTTATCCTTGTTAAATCAAGAACAAATGTCACATTGCCAGAATTACCAACATAAAATAGGGACATCATTCATTCAAAAATCAAGAGAAATCTGCCAATGATAAATAGTAAATCTAGCAAGCATGTGCATAACAACAGAGGACCGAACATTTTTTGATATTTTGTAAGAGTTGTTAATGAATATCGGTAAAACGCAGCATTTAGATATGTTACCTAGTCCTATCATCGTCTTGGTTCTGCTCATCGTCATCAGATTCTTCCACCTCCGTCAGTGAATTTGAACCCGACCTCCTCCCACTTCCACGTCCACAACTGCACCCTCGGGAGGGTGCCTTCGCCGGTATCCCACGCAAACACATACCATATGCAGCACGCACTGGAGCACGTACCCAAAGATCCACAGTCGAAAAGGCATCGACGGTGTCTCATGCCAGCTCAATGTCAGCACCCCAATAACAACACCTATGAAGTTCAGGTTCCACAGGATGTCTGGCGCTGCTCCAGATGCTCCGCGGCCATCTCCCGCACCATCACCGATGGCGCCCTTTTCATCCGCCGGCCGCTCGTCCGGCGTAGAAACCGGGCGGAGCCACCGAGGCTGGCACTCCACCCGGACCGGTGAGCCACGCCAACGAGAGGGGTCCGGTCGATGCTGGCGCCTCGGCCCGGGCTCGGAGGCCTCGTTGTCGTCGACATCCCCGAGATCGAAGACACGAAGACGGAGGAAACCCCCCTCGACCTTGTGCTAACCCTGATCGACGCGATCGCTTCCAGTCATCGGGATCCCCTGCATCCAAACCCTCGACGAAGGAACCCCAAGCGAAAGAAACCGACGACTGCTCTCCATTTTGGGCAGAAGGAAGACGGAGTAAATGTTTTTAGTTTCTTGATTGATCGCCGGATAGTGTCAGAAGAGAGCAGCGAGAAAGCGTCCACGAACTAATACTCATGATCCACTGGCGAATAGTTTATTGACACGTAGACGCGATAACATATAAGCCTTGAGGATCGCAGAGCACGGGAACAGCTCGTCCGTATTCGAACCAGGCATCCCCGATGGGTCATATGGCCTAGCACGGGCCGTTCACGTGCCAATTAAGACAAAGCGGAAGTACACCGGGTGCATAGCACGTGCCAATTAAGGATCAATGCTGCGGAGAAAGTGGAGGAATAAGAATGTTGACCACAACTTTCATTCGAGATCCCTGTTGGACAACGTTCCGAACCCAACACAAAGTGCATGCAGTTGACTTTCGCAGGCTTGAAGGTTCATTCAAACCTTCTTCGAAGTATATTTACCAAGTACAAGTTCATTCTTCTACAGTATATTTGCAGGCTTGGGTCAATGCAGATGGCCCAAGAACAAGTTCACTCTTCTACCAGTATATTTACGAAGTACAATTTCATTCAAACCTTCTTCGAAGTATTATTCGAAAAGCTGAGAGATGCAGCACAACAGATCCACAGAGCTGATAAGACCGAGGATACACTTGTAAATGGAACTCTCTATCTTCCATTTCCATCAGAACCTAATCCGAGTGAGTAAAGAAAGATATCCTTCACGAACCACAAAAGACATTCTGTGAGACAATTCGTACTTGGTTCAGGAAAATATTCCTTGCCGCTTTTCCTATGCCGACAGAGAACCATTTCTGGGGTTCACCTCTCAGAGGCATACAGATGTGCGCTCGAGGATGTTCAGCTCATGTTGATTCCTTCTCTCAGAAAGATGCAATCTGTGTGTGTGGAAACAAGCACCTTGTAAGATGAGCATCCATTTAGCAGAAGATATCATTAACAAATGTGAAAGGGTTATATTCCTTGTGAAATCATTTTCAAAAGGTTGCAGATTCGCAAAAATATTGGCTCCAATGTCCAGTGGCTTCGATCCTTCTGACACCTTGCCACATGGAAAAGAATTTTTGCCGTAAATGGAAGAGACGACTTGTTCCGAATCTAAGAGTCTCCTTTCACCTCCATGGCCAGCTTGCACCTCTTCTCCACTTTATATACCCTACCTGCTTGGTAGCAGCAACTACAAACCTCTCTTTGGTGATCCATCTCCACCAGCCACTAGACCTAGAAGAAGTTAGGAAGCCTTGGAGCTCTCTCAAGTTCCTTCTCACTGATTCCATGACTAGAATGCTGGATCCGCTTACGGTGGGGAGAGTGATAGGAGATGTGTTGGATTCTTTCAACCCTAGCGTGAAGCTGGAGGTCGTTTACGGTCCCAACAAGCGCGTCTACAATGGCCATGAGTTCATGCCTTCTGCTGTATGTGCAAAACCCCGGGTGGAGATTGGTGGCGATGATATGAGGAGCTTCTACACGCTTGTATGTTCCACCTGCATGAATCTACCAGCTTTGATCTAATGAAATAGTTGACTGTACGGTTGACATTGTGAGCATTTGTAGATATTGACAGACCCAGATGCTCCGAGTCCGAGTGATCCGCACTTACGAGAACATCTCCACTGGTTAGCAGCACAACACGTGGAGTTCTTCCTTCGTCGTTAAAGCTTTTTAGGTTCATTTTTAGCTGCCTAATGTGGAATTCTTTTCAGGATTGTTACCGACATTCCCGGCACAACTAATGTGTCTTTTGGTGAGTTAACACTTTAAGCTATCTACATCACGATAAATCATTTTGTTGACAGAATAGTGTATTGTTACAGTAAGAGAACAGATCATAATCCAAGAATCTGTCATTATCATCTTATAGCAAAAGTAGATCCTACTTTAAAAGAACATTCTCCCTTTAATACAGGGATATGTAATGTCATTAACGAAGCAACGTAGTGTTGTTGGTGTTGCAGGTAGAGAGATAGTCGGCTATGAGGCTCCGAAGCCTTTCATCGGCATCCACAGGTACGTGTTTGTCCTCTTCAAGCAGAAAGGAAGGCAGACCGTGTACGCACCGACTTCCAGAGACCACTTCAGCACGCGAGACTTCTCCGAGGAGAACGGCCTCGGCCTGCCGGTAGCGGCAGTCTACTTCAATGCCCAAAGAGAAACAGCCGCAAGAAGAAGATGAATCGACGTACGTCGTCATATTGAAGCTTTGCCGGAGTTTGTCCTGCGTCGCATTTTTAGCCTGTAAACTACTGTTTCATTGCAAAGGGCTCTTCCGTGTTGTCTTGGTAGAATTAGGGCTAGTATCGGATGACACGACGAAGATACTCGGTAGCCATATACTTGGCTGCTGTTGTTTTCTGTCGTCGTCACACTATTTATATGTTCCTAATGTGCTTTTCTTCTTTGGCTGCTCTGCTCTCTGGAGCTCGTCACTGTCGTTCCTCGGAAGTAAGGAAAGGTGAACTGATTGGCTTCGAGCAACAGTAGGTCGGAATGACGAGTTGCGCATTGCAAATTTAGTGCATGAGCAATATTTGACTTGGTTGACCTTCCACAAAATTTGTCGATATCCGACATTTAGATTCTGTCCTAAGAGTCAAGGAGGTGAGAGAAAACCTTGGAATCCAAACGGATACTTGTTATTAGAAATGTTTGTCACGTATTACACCCAAAAATGTATGGCTGAAAGATCGTTTAGATCGCGGTAGGTCATGAACTCTTACAACCATGCAATGCAATGGATACAACATACACACGCCTACAGGAACCTCAGTGCCGTCGTATAAACCGTGTAAGAAGTTAAGAATCTATCTCTGAGTTGCACTGATGCTCTCTGTGGCAACTTCTTCGACTCCAGAACATACCTGAGCAACTTGCATCGACCCTTGCCTCTTCCATCTTCTCCAGCTCATCGGGTGTAGCATGCGAAGAGTGAGGAAGCCTTTGTGATTGAACTTCTCCCTGGGATTCATTTGATGGGAATGGGTCGCCGTTGCAGGTGGCGCAGGAAGGGATGGCAGAGGGGAAGGGGCTGCAAGCGAGCGGGCAGATAAGCTCTGAAGACACTGCAGCCACCCGATTCCTTCGAACCTCTGTTCGACAACTTGTGGCAGGAATATCGACAGCACGGGGAGGTAGAATGCAGGGGTTGCAGAGGCTGAGTGCTAGGTTTGGTTTGAGCCCCTTCGCAGGTGTTCCAGGTAATCTGATGAAAGAGACGATGCCATTTCGGCAGAGAGGGCATGCAATTGATCCCGGTGGGCTGGCAATTTGAGATGGAGTGTTGCTGGCTGAACAAAGGTAGAGAGCGCACCTTAAGCAGAGTTCATGGCCACAGCCTGAAGACAAAGTTACAGGAAAGCAACAACATTAGATGGCACACAACAAAGTTCAGGCTGCCAACATCAGAAATAAAGGGCTTCTTTTATGCGCTAATGGGGAAACCTAACTTGTAAACTAGTAAACAGACTTTAAATGAGATAATAAAACAGGGGTTAAAACATTATCATGAGGTGTAAATCCTAGATGCTTGTGAGACCTGACTGTGATCAGATTTTGAAAATTTACCTAGCTCGCAACATGTTAACCCTCATGAAGGAACCCATTAAATTGTTTTCGTATCGCTCAACAAGTCTGCATATATAATTCTACTTTCCCTGATATTCTGGCATGAGACTATTATATTATCATTCTCAATCGAGAACATAGCCGGTGTGTTTATAATGCCCTTACCACCTGATCATATCACTTTTAAGGATGTGGAGGAAATGGTCCTGTAAATTATGTTCTTCGGTATAAGACCATTTGATCACTTTATAATAGAAGTAGTGGAAACATCAAAAGACCATGCACCGAAAGAATATAAGAAACAGAGAAACAAAAGTTATCTGCATGATTCCAAATTAATAGGCTATCAACTGTCACATATCCAACAGAATGAAGCAAAAATGAAGGTTCAATTTCAAGCAATGCAAGTTTACATAGCAGACCAACTTTTTTCTTGCCTATAAGGCAACTTCAGATATTTTTTCTTTTCCATGATTTAGTGATCAACTGTTTCTGTTTGATCTACTCTAGTTATAAAAGTGGTTATCTAACACATGAGGCATTGCCGATACGAGTATAAGAGGGTCAATATGCATAAATTATCCTGTAAATAGTAACTTGAGCCATAACCACCTAAATTACAAAGGTTACCATAATGCCAAAGTTTGTGCACTTAGCTATATGATCGGCAAAAGACTGGGGCTCCAACTCACCTTCTGCAGCGACACTGCAGGCTCTTTCAAGGCAAACAGCACAAAGATCATTGTCATCAGAGTCAATCGAGGAATGCAACCCAGACTCTCTGCAAGGAATTGAAATGTGAATTATTATATATCTATTCATCAAATGAGTTAGATAATTATAGCCAAACAATAAGCATAATGGTTATGAGTAAATATTTTATTATGTTTTTTATTGTCACGTTGCAGCATTTAATTTTTTTAAGTTAAAAACAATATTCTAGTGATAAATATTGAAGATCTAAAATTTCCTTGACCAAACTATACTTTTAGGCTTCAGGTAACTCTATTATCAACTCAGTGAAGAACAGGCACCAGCCCTGAGGTAATAATCTCCCAAGAACACCCGAACAGTATAACGGGGAACTCATCATTTGTAACGCAGGATACCTTCTATAAGAACATACAAGCAAGAAAACATAAGCAGATGACCTCACCGTACCTTGCTATGTTAAGTAGGCTCATAAGTGGTAACGAAAGATAATTTGATAGTGGAAATATGGGTACAGTCAATTCAGAATTGGGGTTCAGTAATGGCTCCAAGCAACGACGTCCCCATATCTTTGCAATATCAAATGGAAGCCACCTGAAGAAGAAATGTGAGCCAAACGTATTGTGTCACTGAACAAAATAAAAGACAATCTAAATTTAGAAGGAAAAGAAAGGAAGAATTACCCATTGCAGTTCAATGTCAACCTGCTAGCACCTCTCGCAAGAAGCATCTACCAATGGAATGATTTCTTACTTGATAAATAACCATGGAACCGAGACGAGAAAGATAGGCAAACATCCAATGACTATATAATCATAACAGGGTGGTGGAAGTACCTGGCAACATTTGAGATTCCCCCCACAAGCAGCAAAATGCAAAGGAGTGCTTCCAGCTCCTACATTCATGAAAGTTAGAGAAACCGCGATGACATATAGTTTTAGCAGGTCGTAGGCTATCTCTTGTAAGATCATAACTTGCCTATCGAATTATCTGACACGCCATAATGAAATGTAACTGCTGAGACATTGGCACCTAAATCCAGTAAGAGCTGTAAGCAATCGAAGTAACCATTAAGGGCTACCATGTGCAGAGCCGTGACACCTCCATCGGCAGGCTTGTTGACGAACTTCAGCAGAGCACTGCAACATTTAGTTCAAGTCATAGGGTATGTTCAAATTGCAGATTTGTAACACAAACATTCGATTCGGACAACATACAACCGATCATGTTTACTGTCAAGGGAAGAATCTGGGCTGCTTCCTTTGCTGTTCCCTTTGCCCGTGCCATCCTTGACAGAAGCAATCACTTCATAGGGAGCACTTGGAATGAAATCTGCAACCAAGAGCCTGATGCACCGGACATGCCCGCCGAACGCCGCGAAGTGCAGGGCTGTGCGGCCGCTCAAGTAGTCCGCTCGTGTAACCTGCAAAATTTGGAATCAAGCTTCTCAAATTTTGTTTCCGAACAAGAAAGGATTCTGGCATCTGCGCGCACGCATCCACACATACAATGCTTCTGAAGATGACCAGAGTCTGCACCACCTCCCAGTGCCCGTGCCGGCACGCTTGCATCAACGCTGTCTTAAAATCCAGTTCCGTTCAGTAGAAGCGTAAAGGTGGAAACTTTCCAAGATCTATTTACAGAAACGAGGAAACCAAAACAGAGATCAAATGAGAAGGCAAGAAGCGGATCGCGTACTTGGCCACAATAGTTTCTTAGATTCACGTCGGCGCCGTTCTCCAGCAGCAGCGTGACGATCTAATCAGACGCCCCCAACACGAACAAAATCAACAGATGAGGCAGAGCGTCGAAATTTCCCGACTTTTAATCGAAGAGAAGGAGAAGATAGAGGGTGGACGCCGACTGACCTCGTTGTGGCCCTTGGCGGCGGCGAAATGGAGCGGGGAGTTGAGGCCACGGAAGGTGGAGTACTTGGCGAGGCCGGGGTTGAACTCCAGCAGCATCCGCGCCTCCACCAGGTCACCGTCCCTCGCCGCCGACACCAGTCTCTCCCCGGAGGCCGAGCACCCCAGTGAGTTCCCCATCCCCTTCCACTCCCTTTGGGTTGGCTCACCCACTCCCTCCCTCCCCCAACAACTATATCAAAAGGGAGTCCTTTTGTCTTGGCTTATATTTGTCTCAGGAAACACTTGTGGATCGGAAGGTAAAGATCATGAGCGGTGGCAGAAGAGATTTCGAGAGACGGAGAGTGTGTGCGATTCAGGACAAACAAATCCTGTGGCAAATGTGGTCGACTGAGTAGCTCACGTTACTCATCTTCTTTTGAGGTCAGGAGAAGAACTGAGAGGCTCACTAGGAGAGGAAGGATGGCAGTCAATCTTGCGTGTGAAACAGAGACAACACACTTTATAGATAATAGATCACATGTCACTGGAACTAGAAAAAGCATGAATGAGAAGATGGATGGATTCAAGAGGATCACAGACCCATTTGGATTTCAAATAGAGATGACAAATGGCAAATGGCAAGGAAGGCAGGTGGTGGATGGTGAGATTTATTTATTGTTTCCCTTCTCTGACATGGGCACAGATAGGTGAAGGAACCTTTTTCCAGGCTGAGTAAAGCATTCCTCATACTCTATTTTGTCCAATATATGTGTATGATTACTGAGGAAGAGTTGGAACTTTGATGGCCACCCTGATATGATTGTGTTGCAGACTCATGTGGAGTGGATGTACAGGTAATAATGATAGATATGGAGAGGGCAGGAAGACTTGGGAGTCGTGCAAACAGGTGAGATGTCGGCGTAGATAGTCTCAATAAGATGAGGGTGATATGTCATACCTTCAGCCCTTTGATGTCACAGCAAAGTTTTAGGTTACAAGATCTTTTCATTCATCTTTTTAAGAACATGTCGCCGGCATGAGATTTAAGAGTGATGATTAATATGATGCTAACGTATTCGATCGACACTTGAAGGAGAAGGAGTATATTATTGCACAATCGAAAGGAAACATAATGAATTGTTGAAGGAGGTGACTTGCCTTTGAATAGATTTTGTAGGTAGATGTGGAGGCCAATGATTTGTGCCACTTCTCCTGTGAGGGAAGCACAAACTTGCAAGCAACTTGAAATCTAAGCTAAGATGGAGGACGACGACGACGACGACAACAACAACAACAACAACACCGACACCGACATGTCCGGTGCAAGAAAGCTATCTCCATCCACAACAAAACCCTAATATGCGCACACACAATTCACATTAATCTCTAGAGTTGACAAGGATAACAATTTTAAAAATGAAGAGATTTATATGTGAAAAAAATGCATCTTCAAAATTATAATTTAATTATTTTATAATTTTAGATTTATATGTGATGATATATAAAGGAATTCAAGTCTTATTTTTTCATATACACATTTAAGAAGTGTATTATGAAGAAAATCAGGATTAATTTTTTTTTATTCTGAGTTGTTCTTCTTTTTAATGATATTTGATAAGAGACTATTGGTGCGGCACGAAGGCGAGGAATTATTCATTTTGGACGATGAGCATACCCGCATGATTTTGTCCTTTTGAAACATGTGAGCTCTAAAAAACTTTTTTGAGGGTAAGAGAGATCTGACGGACTTATGAGCCCTTGGTTTTCATACTCCTTAACCAATGTGGGACTAAAAAACCTTATCAATGCTCCCTCTCGTAGGAGAACCAAGGGCTCATAACTAAGATGTACGGCTCGGGAGCCGGTTTGCTCGACCGAGGTGCAGTCCTTGGGCCCTCCTTCTAGCGCTAATCTGATAAGGGATCATTTCTCGATTTATGCGTATCATCCTTGCACAGGGGCCATACGAATACGCCAGCGTTTTTCTTCAGAAAATTGATGAGATGGATCTGGTTCGCTTCATGGAGCATCGTCCTGACTTTTACGATCATGTCGAGTCGGTCGCTTTTCAATGAGACTTCGACAAGCTGTTCGATTGGTTCCAGGTATGTCGATATTCTAGCTTCTTCACGGGGATCCAGGGCTTGTTGGGGTCGTCGCTTTTTCGGGAGAGCGACCGTCATCATATAGCACTGCCTCGACTCCCTGGGGTCACTTCGAGCCACCCCGACTCCTGTTGACGTAGGAAATTTGATGGCTCGGTGGTAGGTGGAGACCACCGCTCTCAACTTGTTGAGTGTCGGGCAATCGAGGATGGCGTTATACGCAGAGGGAAGATCAACTATCATGAAGGAGGTCATTATCATCTTGGCCCTCAGCTCTTCCTCGATGGTAATGACGAGGATAGTGGTCCCGAGTGGAAAGATGGAATCTCCTGTGAATCCGATAAGCGTCGACGCTATGGAGGTGAGGTCTTCATTAGTCATGCCGAGCTTTTTGAAGGCGTCGAGGTACAATACGTCAATAGAACTCCCGGTGTCGACCATTATTCTCTTCACCCGAGCGTTAGTAATTTGAATGAAGATCACCAAAACATCATCACGGTGGAAGCATTCAACTTCTTCGATTCCGAAGATGATTTCGGATTCAGATTGGGGTCTTGGGCGCTTCTCCACCGTGCGCGCCAATCTGATAAGTATAAGGCTAACCTGTGGGTTGGGTTGACCTCTTTGGTCATCCTCGTTGACAACGATCCACGATGCACATGGACGCGACTAGTTCGGAAGATGGCGACAAGAGCTTGAGCTGTGAGCTCACATGCTTTGGGGCGTAGTTTAAGCATTTGAATCCGCAGCTAATGTGATTAGACTATAGGATTGTGCTGTCGTTGACCATTCGAGCAGTGTGTTTGGATTTCACTCGAGAAGAAACCCCCAAATCATGATTCAAATTGATGGGCCAAACTCGTGCTTTGGGCTTCTATGAGTCATCATGTATTTCCACTTTATAATTAAAGAAATAACATATAGTGTTGATGAAAATATGAAACCATCAAATCGAGCATTAAAGAAAATGAACAAACTAAAAGACTCCTAATTAAGGCTAACCAGAATAAATGAACAATTTGAAACAGTTCTTCGACCTAATTAGAATAAGAGAACCGATTGAAGATGTATCTTTACCAAAAAGATAGAGGCATGTTGTGGACAAGTGTGGATGTGATCGATGTATCACATGATGTCGCATTCGGATGCGAAATCTTATGGATTATGCTTTGAACACAAGCACGATATGATGGATGAGTTTCTTATAATGACATGAAATCCTTTTCATGTCATTTGTTACAATGATGCCAAATTGCTAAGTTTGATTTGACCGGATCGATTTTCAAATGAAATGATGAGGATTTTAAAGGTGTATTTCACGAGGTTCATATAATACTTAAATTAAGATCAATTGAATGTTGAAATATAAGTACTTTTATAGAGTGTTGCATTGTTAGAGATGAAATATTTTATTGTAATTATTATCTAAACTATTGAATTTGATAAGTGTATTAAGATTTCTAATGTCAATGTGTTAGTAGAATTAAGAATTCTATCAAAAGAGTTACCGAAAAGCAAAAAAATATTAGTAATTAAGATTTAGTTTTTTTATAAATATTATTTTTTGATTTTGATTGAGGAAAGGAGATATGAGAAACACTTTTGGTACTATTGGACTTTTATATCTAAAAACATTTTCTAAAATTTTTAGAGAATATGAGAGAAAATATATAATTTTTTAAAGATTTATATAAGAAAGTGTGTAAAAAAAATTATAATAACTTAAGATCTTATAATTAATGTCATGTGATAAAGAATTTGATTCTACGTGAATATATATATATATATATATATATATATAAAAGGATTTGTTAAGTTGATCTTATGATCTTTTTATTTTTTTTATTTTTCTCTAACATAAATAATATATTATTAGGATAGAATTTTTATTTCACTGCCATTTATGTAAAGTATGCATTGTGTTAGTTGGGAAAAGAGAGTAACATTTGCTGGTTGCATGGAGACTGCATCGGTGGAAATAAGTAGGGATATGTCCCGCTACGTCCTCTGCCATCAAACACGTGCATGCATGTCCATGCACGAAAAGATTCCCTCGGTAAACAAAAGATATCGATGTTGTCCTTCCTCCACTTCTCTAAGTAGTAATGATAAGTTTCGTATGAATCAATGCCAGCATCCACCATCATCCATCAAATATTGTGCCCTCTTAATGGATCTCATTCATGGCGAGTAGCTGCACTTATTAACGCCACTAGTTATCCTTCCTCTTCATTGAGGCGATGGCTTCAACCACCTTTTGTACCCTCTTCATCAAGACATCACTTGCATCGACCTCCCTTTTGTGCCATTTATTATCCCCGCCATGAAGCGTACATGGTTAAATCATAGTGATTAGCTTATGACTTTTACTAAGTAGCAATCCATCTTCGATCTATGATAAATATGATAGGTTAATACATTCCCATATGTTACTGCAAACAAAGCAAGTAAAATGATCAATGTCTGAATACGTTCACATACAATGAAATAGCAAAGATTACAGCGTCGTCTTCCACAAGGAAATCCAAACTCGCTGGGAGAAGGGAACACTACAACAACACCAACGGGACGCGGCTGGGGATCGAGCAACAGCGTTTAGAGAGAGATAAGGAGAGAGAGTCAATGCCCGAACCACCACCGTTGCTCGGTGTTAAGGATTATGGACTGCGAGCAGGGCTTGCAGTTGGCCATACTTCCTTACCACATAGCAAAGGTTCTTCGCTCGCGCGGTTCGTTCTTGACTCAACCCATGGCCACCGCACTCTCCCCACCACCGCTGGATCCCGTCTCTGTTACGGCTCGCAGTTGAGCGCCGCCTTGATCTTTTGGACGGTGCACGAGATGAGGTTGTTGACGGTCTCCACCGACTCCACCGTCAGTTTCGCCGTTGGCTGGCTGTTCACCAGGATCTGGAACGCCACCGTCAGTAGCGAGCCCCCGGCCTTGCGCGCACCGCCGCCGCCGCCGTCCGGGAGGATGGCGAAGCCGGAGGGGAGGAGGGCGACGTAGGCGGAGTCGCCGCCGCTCATGACGAGGTGCATGGCCGGGGTGTCCACCGGCGCGTACACCACCAATGATCCCGACGCGTCCGTGCACGTCTCCTGCAGTATCAGCATGCTGCTCTGGCTTGCACTCACGGCCTGCAAGGAACCCATGTTATGGCAGTCATATAACCTGGATCAGTAGTTATCACAGCCAAATTATATATGTATAAGATGAATCGAGTATGAGAGAAGGCTTCTGAAGCTAAGATAGCTAAGCATCATGTCAGAACTGTAGAAGAAACGACAGCAATGTGTCTGTCCTTCATGTGTCAAATCTAATGGTAGTACTGTATCTTTTCGGAGAAGAAAATGAACAGGCCACTACAGTGAGTATCGAAGTGGGAAAATACTGACGCTGGCACGGAGAAGGGAAACGGCGTTGCCGGTGTTCTGGCCCTTGGCGATGTGGGCCATCTCCTGCATGGGCCCGCCGTTGGAGAGGATGTCCCACTGGCTCCGGAGTTGCTCGTTGCGGAGGAAGTCGAACAGGCGCTGTGGCGAGAGCGGGAGCCACACCGAGGTAGCGGCGCTGAGAACCACGCCCGGCGGCTCCCCTGGGTCAGCCACGCTCTGCCTCGTCATCACCCGCACGTCCTCCCCGATGTTGACCCCTCCGCCCAGCTTGTTCCACTCGCGAGCCGACGACGCGCAGACCCCGGCGCAGAAGTTGTCGGTCATCCGCTGCGCCAGCTTCAGCATGCTCCTCCGCCCGCTCGGCGTCACCGCTGTCGCGGCAATCCCGTGGGGCAAGTCAAATACTGAATCCTATGAACTACCGCTTAAGACAACACATTCATTATTCGCATGAGACTCACCGGTGTTGTCATCGTGGGAGAGGGAGGAGGACATGAGGATGGCGAGGGACTGGCACTGGCGCTGGAGTGTCGCGACCCAGCGGCGTGCGCCGAGGGCCAAACCGGAGCGCAGCAGCGGGCGGTACAGCGGGTGAACTGTAGTCTCGTCGTACTCGGCGTGCTCCACCCATGTGACCTGCGCACCACCCTCGTCGTTAGTTCATTAATTCCTCAGTCTGCTAGGTTGACGCTACAGTGCACCTGCTGGACCTGGAGATCACCACATCTCATGCTCGCCAGTGCACGTTATCACTAAGAGACAGCTTAATCTGTCAACCTCCATGAAAACTAGAGACTTCAAAGAAAAACGCCGGAAGCTTTGACCACCATAACCGTTGCATGATATCCCCAATAGATGGACGGAATTTTCTACCATTAGACCCTATTAAAAGAGGGCGTATTAATGAATCTTTAGGGGAGGAAGTCAAGGCCGGGAATACAAGAAACCCATGTCCGAAGGAAAGGAAAGGAGTCGCGGTTCGCGAGGGAGTAGCCATTTTTAGCACCAATCTGCGGGAGTTGGGAGCAGCCAGAGGAGAGACTTCCCACAAAATAATGAGATTGGTAGCACAAACGAGACACCTACGAATTGAATGCGGACAGAGAGCAATCCACGGGTGAGGCTCTCGAGGTGGTAGAAGAAGCATCTAAACATATAAAGAAAGAAGCACCAGAAACAAGGGTGAAGAAGAGATGACCGAATTATATTGATGGTAGCGTGGACGTGCGACCCAAGTAGATTTGGGAGCACGAGCTTAGGCTTGACTTCTAAATCTCCATTAAAACATCACGCCCAACACATACAGAACTGCTATGGTTAGTGCAAGATGCTACTGAAACGTGAGTAATGTGTTACAGAGAGGGAAGAAAGAAGGGGGAGTGGGGAAGTAGAGGGATTTTATTACCTTGGAATACCCATTAGGCATATCTTGCACTACGCACCCAGAAGGAAGCCTGCGGCATGTCATTTTAGCCGGAGGAGCAGATGGGTTGCCTCTAATTCCGTCGATGGAGACGTCGACTATGGCCCAAGCGCCCTCGGACAACTGCTTGCAGAACCTAAGGAAACTGACATCCCGAACGGGAACCAAGGGAGAGAGAACTTGGAGCTCCGCATGCATCTGGTGACACACCAAAAGAAGTCGGCATCAGACTCGATACCCATGAACGAATGAGTAGTTGGTGCAAGATTGCTTAAGCAGCTGCAGGACATATGAACTCACAAGCTGGAGTGCACCGTTTCTAGTCGCGGCCATGCCGCTGGAGATCACGTCTGCAGCGGTCGCTTTTGCGATCACAGAAGGGAACATATCTGCCCATCGAGCCTGCCCATGGATCATATAAGAACTTGGATTCACGTGCGTATGCACTGGTAAAACGATGCATAGATTAAAGCTAGCTTACAGCGTCCATGAGAGTCTCGACGAGGGCTGAGCTGTTGATGATCACCAAGCCGGTCTCCCTAGTGGCCTCCGACGCGAAACCATTGGGCTTGGCCCCGACGCACCGAGGGAAGCACCGGTCGTACTCGACGTAGTTCAGTGTTTCCCTCCCCGCGTCCAAGCTCGGGATCCACAGAGGCTCCTCCATCTCGGCCATCTTCACCAGTTCATCCATGGCAGCGAGTGCAAGCTCCAAGAACACGAACTTCTCCTGAGACGTGTCCACCCCACCGATGGCTCCAGCGCCGACAGCCCGCGCGGGGGTTATTACGGTGCCTAGAGGGCTTGAGGTTCCACAGGTGAAATCAGCCAGCGGAGGCAAGGTAGCGGCCGCCACCGAACCAAGGCCGGCAAAGCCATTCGTTCCGACTGCGAGCTCCAGCGAAGAGTTCGGGGTCGGGAGAGCGAGTGGGCCGGCCAAGGCAGACATGGGCTTCCCGAGGAACTTCCCGGCAAGGGCGCAGACCCGGTCGAGCTCATCCTTCAGGCGAGCATTCTCGATTCTCAGGTGCTGCTCCTCGAGAGAGATCTCGCCGAGCACCACGGGGCCACCGCAGTTGCAGCACATGGGGTTCCTCATGGCCTCTCTGATGGACAGGTTCTCCGCTCGAAGCTTATCGTTCTCTTGCTTGAGGATGCTGTTCTCGTACCGCTCCATCTGGGTCTGGTTTCCATGATTCGCAAGCACGTCAGGAAAGAGGGGCAACAACCCAAAAAAGTGAGATTTTTACAACAGAGATGAACTCGGGCAAGAGTAAATGCCTTCATCTGTGTTCGCCGGTTCTGGAACCAGAACTTGACCTGGCGAGGCTCCAAACAGAGCCTCTTGCTGAGCTCCATCCTTTGCTTCTCGTCGGGGTGGGGGCATTCCTTGAAAAGGCTAGAAACAGAAGATTCAAACGAGTTGTTTTCCTTTGGGAAACGAGGGCAGAATCGAACGATACGAGGTCGATGCAAATGGATCTCTTACCCTTCCAGCTCCTGGATCTGCTGAGGGGTGTGGCGGTGGTATTTCTTCTTCTTCCGGGGATTCTCTTGCTCCAAATCGTCTTCAGATCCGCCTTCCAGATTATCGCTCCCTGATCTGCTATCGATCTCATCTTGTTTTCTCCGACGAGCCGAATCCAGGTCTTCTCCGTCTCCTCCGACGGCGGGGACCAAGTTCCGATCCCTGTGTGCGTCCAAGTTCGTTTGCTGCGGAAAGACACCAAAACCGCTCCAAGAAAGCGAAGAATACGGGATAAAGAAGGAGAGAAGAAACGGTGGGTTACCAGGGCGAGGGAGAGGCCTGGGGAGCTGAATATGGACTTATGGAGTGAGGACGAGAGGAGGGGCGGGTGGGAGATGGCGCCGGCGGGCAAAGCGGCGGAGCTGCCATACGGCATGTCGAACAAACCCCCGAAACTCATCAAAGATGTCCTTTTCGCTCTTCCTGAAGTGGCTTCCTTCTCCTTCGAAAGCACCTTGTCCCCCTCCAAGGATCACCGTGGCCTGTGCTAGATCTAACGAGAGCACTCGTCTCCCGAACAATCCATCTGGGATGTGCAGCAACAACTAAACAGGAGAAAGCGAAATCTAAAAAAATGGGAAGAAAACACTAAGCAAGCAAAGTGCAGAAGAGATCTAAAGGATAGGCGAGAGAAGGCAAAAGCATCAGCTGCGGCATGAACAAATGCCTCCAACTCCCTCTCCGTGTCCTAAGTTTTATGGGGTAGAAAGAAAGAGAAGGAAGCCAAGCATAAACACTAGCGCCTCGTTCTCTCTCCCTCGCCCTCGCGACACCGTGACCCCAACCCACCCCGGCCAGAGACAGAAAAAAGAAGCTACAGAACCCCAAGCTTTCCTCTTCCCTCCACTACCGGGTGCCTTTTCCCCAGTACCCGAGCTTTTTACAAGCTCAGAAATGGTGGGAGGCGTACAGTGGGCGAGCCCAAGACAGAGGGGAAGGCCATCTTTATATGTGGGGACTCCGATGCCGCAGAAATCAAACAAAAAGGTAATCTTTTTAGGGAGATAGAGGAAGGGGTGATCTCACTACAAACAAAAGTAAGAAAGGGGTCCGTTGACTGTTCCCTCTGTCGTCCTCGTAAACGGTGGATGAAAAGTCCACACCGAATCAAAGCTTCGCCTCGGAAGTAATGATGCAAATAAACGATATTTTATAGATTTATGCAAAACATCAAAGCAATGATGGGAATAAAACACTACATTTGTTGACATTTTAAGGGAAATATGCATGAAATATTCCCCTGCAACGAAATAGCGGCCGTTTTCCACGCCATGGCCACACCCTTCCTCCCTTCTCCTCGACTGCAGCGTCACTGGAAAGTAGTCCAAAAGCCCGCAGAGTTGATAGAAATGGCAGGCCGACAGTAGCTCCGACGCATTTCTCGTCTGCTTCCTCCTTCCGTTTCCTCTCAGGCGTCCTCAACTCACACAAAGCGACGACAAGCGAAGCAAGAAAACGATAGGAGAAAGCCAAAGCAAAAGAGAAATGTCGTGTCGTCTGACCTCGCTTCATCAGACGACTCCTTCGCTCACTCCTTTCACACCACCGCAAGTCAATGCGTGCGTATCAGAAAGTGAAGTTTTCTCAGATAATTAGCAGACGAAAAACCAAGAAAAAAAAAAAGGAGACTTTCTCGACTTGTCGACCGTACGATCTTAATCGGACGAGCGCGGCGTGGCGATGGGGGGATTCGGGAAACACCTAATGGCCGGGTCAAAGCTCGGTGGGAAAGAGGGCTTTCAGGTACTTAATGAGTGGACCAGGATGCGGAGGGCCGATCACTACCGTTGGTTTCCGGATCAAGGGTGTAGGATCGTCGTCCAATGTGTGCCTTCCGTGTACCAGCCTGTCATTACCAATGGCGTCCATCGATGCTTATCGCCCATCCATATCTTCGAAAGGATAAATAATTTATGATGAAGAAAAATAAAGAAAATGGCAGTCGAATTAACTTGAAAATTGTTGATTCCTCCATTTAATTTTCTTTGGGTTCTTTTTGTGATTCGATAAACATTCCTCGTGGTTGGAAGCACGCACACTAAGTTATTTTCTTCTCTCAAGATTTCATTAAATTATATTCATAATGTCATTAGCGAAGAATTACTATGCCTCGATAACTTTTGTGGTCTCACCATCATCTTAGAACGAGTGGTGGCCTCGTCGGCTATCAGTTCCTATTAAGAAGTATGGATTAGTATGTGCAGCTTAAATTGGAATATGACTCATATCTAACATTCTAGATAGATGGTGGACTTATATGACATGCCCCTCGAGAAATATAAAGTTTTCAAGACGTTTATGTTCGTATAATGAAATAGAAAATTAAGATGATTTCAAAGAAGATGCAAAAGAGACAGGCCGACCAATCAATACATAACGACAGTCGATAATTTTGACGCACACAGGCTTTTTTCTTCTGATGTCCACACCATTTGAGTAGATCAAGAAAAACAAAAAGTCTACCCACATCAATCTCATGCTTTGAGAATGCAGATTCAATTCCGTGCATGTTTATATGATGATTCCTTGCGTGTTACTACGAATATAAAACCTGCAAACTTTGTCCTTAAGCTTAACATGTATACTTACCTATGTCGGAAAATATTTATTTGTGGGTGATGACAAAAGGATATTTCACTTTGATCGTTGTCAATCCACACAAATTTCATGAATCCGTAATCCACTGTATGTGATTTGATGTGTCTCTACACTTTGATCCTTGGCAAACAAAAAGTACATGCCATAACGTGGCACACGAAGGACAAGAAGCCATTTAAGTTCCACGCAAAGCTCCAACTATCTCACTGTACCTCATCTCATCGCTTCTCCATGGCATGCTGTCACTGAAACTTTCCTGCAGGCGTGGGCCAACTCCTGTGCGAGACGAGAAGGATTTCCATGCACAGTTGGTCCCGTCATGGGTTGGCAAGTGTTGCCCGCAAAGGGGACGATGGCGGTGGATAAGACTGGAACTGCACCCAGTGAGAGAAGAACACGATGGAATCTGTAGTCTACAGTCTACATGGGCAAGGAGTCTGCGTCAACGAGAAGAAGACAAGGTTATAATGCATATGGTTTGGGGCCTCCACCGCCAGCTTATCGCCGGTTCACATTTGCGAGTTGACAGCGAAGACTACTACAGTACTCTCAGCCCAGGCTGGTGCAATCAATCTCTGCTCGAAGGGATGCACCCGTCCCGCAGTGAGATCGGCTTAAAAGACATTAGATATCATTCTCTTCTCTCGTGGAAGATTTGGATTTGACCTCTGCGTGTTCCTCATTCAAAGACATCACAGCGTGCGTCACTGCTCGAGCGTCTCCATCTGCAAAACTGTTTGCGATCAACATCGAAACGGAGAGGAGCAAAATTGGACTTGGAATCTCAACTCTCGGACTTTGGGGCGGTGGGAACAGTGGCTGGGCGGCTAAGACGGCCAACGTTCGTCCTTTTGTAGGACCTTCGAGCAGTGGGAGGAGTAATCGTGTCCATGCTTCATGATGCCGGGTGTATACGTGTTCATGATCATGCATTGAGGCGCGTGCGAAGACATGATTGATGCCTTTAAGATTCTCATCATGGGATATGAACGGCAGGATTTCGTGCAGTTTTGTTGTTGCTTCAGAACCACCCACTGCCGTGGGCTAAATCTGGACGCGGGTCACGACATAAGGCTCGGGCCGGACCCGAAAACCTGGGCTTGTGAGTGACTCATTTCTGCATTGCATCCAATCACGTCTTCAAATTTGCATCCAGAATTTTACAGGCAAAAACAGAAAATTAGCATACAATTAAGTTCCAGACCGAATTATTAATGAAAGCCGGGATGGCACGAGCCTATCGAGTATTCAACTCTCTTTTACGATTCGATTGGAATAAGTCGTGTTAAAAGTTTGATATTGTGAATTGAGAATTGATACGGTTTGATCCTATCTTAAAGATGCATGATCATCATGAAAGATCCTCCTAAGAGCAAGATGAGAGACGAGTTAAATAAGGGCCAACTGGGGCAGCTCTGAGGTGATCTACGAGCTTCCAGGGTTGTCCTAAGAGGGGCTTGAGTGAGCTTGATCTTTTGGTGCACTGTACAACAGGTTAGTGTCGGATGGGGGTTTTCAATTCGACTCCTCTAACACTTGGAGTTTTGAGTGGGGACAATGACATTTTCGAGATTTATAATTTGATCTTTATTAAACATCAAAAACCAATTTTTATACGTACGAAGTCTTTGGATGGGACCATGGTCGATAAGAATTGTCCATACGTTTCTTTTTAGCATATTCATGTAGGCAATCGCTCAATACGACCCTCCTACAACGTAGGTTGACTGGTACAATCTCATAAGATATAGATCATATGATATGATCTCCTAAGACACGGGTCGATTTGTATGATTTTTTATAATGTAGCATGAGTCGTACACTCTCTTACAATACCATGCTAAAAGAGAACGATCAAGAGGGTGTCGACTGCCAGCTCGGTCATCTTCTATGTCAGGTAGATGTTTTTTAGTTATCTTCTACGTCAACTCCTTGATGGCTGCTAACTTACATATTACGATTTGTATCTTAATATTTCCCGTGAAGTTTGAACAATCAATCAGGTTAAAATGTCCATAAAAAGCAAATAATTGAACATGAAATTGCGCCCCATAACTCATAGTAACGAGAGGCATGAATGCCATTATCATTACAATTACAATGGATTACACATCAGTCGGACAAGATTTAAAATGGAATCGCCTGCGGGTGCTCGACAGAACCCGTGAAATCGTGTGAAACACAAGGAAAGAAATAAGTCCACACACGTACGGTTCGTACGAGTTCCCATTTCCTCCCAACCCGGACAGCAGCTACTGTTCCTTCCCGTGGAAACCGCGTAGTCGTACGAGTTCCATTTCCTCCCAACCCGGACAGCTACTGTTCCTTCCCGTGGAAACCGCGTACCAGTAGCAGCAGTAGTAGTCGCGAAGCAATGGCTCCTCCTCCCTCAGCTGTCCCACCTAAACCGCGTCAGTTGCAGTTTGGCAAACGCGTGTGGGCTTAGGATTCTTCCCTTCCCTTCCCTTTCTTATCGATCTCATTGAGCCGTCCTTACTACCTCTTCTTTTTGCAGCTCTCACGATTCAATGATTTTTCTTGAGGTATTAATCCCATTCACGCATTGGGCTCAGACTGTTGAACTGCAATCGAGTCGATCAAAACATATCGGCCAAATCCAAAGCAATGTGGTTGGTTGTCTTCCTCGGGCCAGCTTTTCGCTTACTTGGGAAGACGGCCTCAGCGACTCATCACCCAACCATCCGTACACATCGCATCCCTCCACACCACCAACCAACGCCATTCTTCGACGCGTAGAAATCGACTGATGATTGGGATGAGACGAGATAGTGGGCGGCCAGTGTTCCAATCTTTTATCCGCCGAGTGTGTTGACCGCCGAGCGCAAACCCATTGATCTCATTGACTACCAAAAGTATACGCTACGAGTTGCAGGCGTAGCCGGCAACGCATCGAGGACAAGTGTGTGGCTTTTCTTTCGAGGAAGGAAGAGATGACAGGGTGTCAAAACACGCAGCTTCGACGCCACGAGTTACAGCGTACAGTACGCGGTTTGCAGGCATCTTCTTCTTCCTTCTTTCCTCCGATTAATATGGGCTTATGTTCGGCTTCATTTTTGTCCGCGATTTTTCATTTGCTCATTTTGTTAATTTATTAGTGCCCAGATGTTAAAAAAAATTTGTTCTTTACTTTTTGTTCTTTATATTTTTCAGTGTTTTTGGGCCTAAAAAGTGTCATTCCTCTGAAAAAAGTAGTATTGCCTGTAAAGAAAGCTAAATGTTAAAGCAGATAAAAAATGCAAGTTTTCCTGTAGACTGTGAACAAGGAAACAGAACATGCTACATATACAAACTTACCTATAAAGCCTCTTTAAGACACAAACCCAATTCCAAGTCAAGTCTTGTCTTGGTAGAGGCTGTGGAGAAAACTAGCACACCACCGTCTCTTTCTCTTCTGCTGTTCTTCCCCACCCCCTCATCGTTGCCCTCAACCGAGCCAAATCTGTCGATCTGTTACTCTTCTTCCAAGCAAAGCTGTTGTTTTTCTGGTTTGTTCTGTTGTTATAACCCTTTGCCCCTCTTCTCCCGTCACTGCTCGTAGCCAATCCGTGGGATCGATAGGGCTTAGAGCGGCTCCGGCCATGTCCACCGCCGACGTCGAGAGGGGCGCCGCCGCAGCCGCAAGTGGGAAGACCAGGGGAGCCGTGGCCAACGGCTACCGCATCCCGGGGAACTACCAGTCGCAGTTCTACTACGACCCCGGGGCGTCGGCGGAGCGGGAGTGGACGTCGTGGATCGTGCCCCTGGTCGTGGTGGCGAACGTCGCCATGTTTGTGGCCACCATGTACATCAACAACTGCCCTGGCCACCGGAACATCTACGGCTCCTGTGTCGCTGGATTCCTCCACCGGTTCTCCTTCCAGCCCCTCCGCGAGAACCCCCTCTTCGGGCCCTCGTCCTCGACGTACGTCCCTGTTTCCGTTCCCGTCTCACTCTTTTCTTGTTCAATCGATGATAAAGTTTCGATTTTTTTGGCTCTGACTGCACATACGTGATAGATCTGGAAGGAAGAGGGTAATTTAACAAGATAAATGCACCCTATTTCTTCAAATTTTTAGGGAAAAGACAGAAATTTGAAGTCAAGCTGACTTTCTTTTTCCCCTTTTTTTGAAGATCCTTATTCCTTCTCATGTGTTCTCTTTTCTGTAGAAATTGGGTGCTTTTTGGTGTTCATTATGTCCTGTTTTTGGATGGACAACAACTTGTGGGAAATAAATATTTGCCCATTTTCTTATTAACTCCCACCAAATTCGCTTTCAATATCTGCTTGTTTAATGGGTGGTAGCACGAGATCAAACTTCTCTCCGCTGCTTGCTTATTTCAGTGGTTGCATTCTTCTGCTGCTAATTCTGGTCTAGAATGCATGGCCAACAGCTAAAGAGGCTTCAAGTGATTCATGTGATCATTTTGGCAGGCCATATTTGCATAGGACTAACAATTTAGCTGTGGTTAGAATCAGGCTGCTGAAATTGATATCCTTGACAAACGATGGTCATGACATCCACTGGATAGCCTCCTGATCTTCCATATTTATAGATGAAATCGGTTCATTACATCCTTCTAACCGCATCTCTCTTTCTCGCTGGTATCATTATTAACCAAAGAATCTTATCATCAATGTTTGCTCTTCATGGATGTTTGTATTCCAAGTGGTGCTGATTTTTTATGAAGAGCATGTCTTTAGTGCCTTTAGTATAATTAGGCATACAAGTATATGGTAAAGTGTTCACTCACAAATGGATCTGCTTCTCGTTTGACTTGCCAGATTGCAGAAGTTGGGTGCTCTAGAATGGGACAAGGTGGTACACCAGCATCAAGGATGGCGGCTTGTGACTTGCATGTGGTTGCATGCTGGTCTTATACATCTTCTGGCAAACATGCTAAGCCTGGTTTTTATTGGGATTCGCCTTGAACAGCAATTTGGATTTGGTAAGCACTATGTTAGATGTATTTTATGCATTGTGAGATCTTTTTTGTTTCATATTTTTAGTTCATATTGTGATATCATTCCCGGGCTAAAGCTTCTATGACCGTCTTTTGCAGTCCGGATTGGTATAATATACCTACTTTCTGGATTAGGTGGTAGCATTCTGTCATCTCTTTTCATCAGGAATAGTATTTCTGTTGGTGCCTCTGGTGCTTTGTTCGGACTTCTTGGAGCAATGCTGTCAGAACTAATCACAAATTGGACCATTTATACAAACAAGGTACAAGTCGATTTATTTAGCTCACATTGTCTGTGGCTTATTCTTTCTTTACAAATTATCTGATACATGGGTTTTTTCTCGGCATTTTCTTTTGTAGGCTGCTGCTATGTTAACTCTATTGGTCATCATTGTGATCAACTTGGCTGTTGGAATATTACCACATGTTGATAATTATGCACACATTGGAGGATTTTTGACAGGTTTTCTCCTTGGCTTTGTGTTGTTGCTCCAACCTCGGTTGGGTTGGTTGGAACGCCGCAATCTGCCTCCTGCAGATCGGGTTAAATCGAAATATATGGCATACCAGTACATATTAGGGGTGATCGCGCTGGTTTTGCTAGTTGCTGGGTAAGCATTTTCTCACTAGAGCTTTGCTAATTTCAATTTCCCATGCATGTTAGGGATATTAAAATCAGCACTTTGCTTGTATTATTGTACTCCTTGTAATGGATGAATTTGATGTTTCTGTGCCAAAACCATGACTCACCACTGGCTTATTCGAGTTGATATCCACACATTTCATTGTGGTTTACTTGGAACACAAACACACCCAAATTCTAGTGATTTAGGTTATTAACTGGGAACATTGAAGATCATGATTAACATATTATTGATTTGGATACTTTACAAAGTGATTTAACCTAGCAAAAACCAAGTTGGTTATATATATGTAGCCACTACCAGGTAGAATTAGAAATACCAGGGGATTACCATAGGACAATCAAGCATAGTTGTTTACATGTTGGCGGTCAGCTTTCAGAAAATATTTGGCATTCACTCTAAAATGCCATGAAAATTAATTAGGCAATCCACAAACTCATTAACTCTAGCAGAAAGTTGGGCACTCATTAAAAATTAGGTTGATTGGAATGCCTGCAAGTATACATCTCATTGCTTTGGACCTTGAAAAGATGGATAATAAAGAAGCAATGAGAAGCTCAGATGACTTTGATGATGGTGTGGTTGATGTACTTGACGGTCAAACTTCTGCTGTCAGTTGATTTTCTTATCTCATCCTGTTAGTACAAGAAGCAAATTGACATGATGACTGCTCACATCAAAAGCAGAGGACAAATAAACATGAAAAGTAGGAGCCAGATGGAGAGAAATGGATAGCTGTGTCCAAACCTTGAGCTAGAGTTAGCATTGTAACAATAGAGATCTTTCAAGAAATCATGTATGAATTTAGAAATGGCATTTTAATGAACTGAGAACTCTGCAGGAGTTTTAAATTGAATTTATATAGTTATTGAATTTTTCGCAAGTTATTAAGGATGCAATAACTCTTTTTAGTTCTATAGATTTTTCTGTTCATTTCAATTTTATATAACACTCATAACTGAATTTATTCTGTTACATGATAAAAATAGTATTGAAATTAAATGTTGGGAGCCATGAGTTACCCATGTTAATGCATGTGCAAATCTAGGTTACAACTCACTGTCCATTTGATCCATGAAATCAAGGTTAGAATTTTAGCAACTTTCGCCTTTGGCGCATAGAATACGGAACTTTCAGTTGTTGAAACTCATCTACAGAATGATTTTTACTGAAAAGATGCTTTCTTGAATACTTTGTTTGTGATTGCGATTATTTTGAGAACAAATATAAAGTTGTTGCTGAGGAAGTAGATTGATGCTCACATCTGAATCGATGCTCTTACTTTTTTCGCCAGATTTATTGTTGGCTTGGTAATGCTATTCCGAGGAGTGAATGGGAATGATCATTGTCACTGGTGTCACTACCTGAGTTGCGTGCCGACGTCTCGATGGAACTGCGGAAACTGAAGAAAGAAGAACTTGGCGACGGGAGGAATGCCTAGATTTTTTTTGTTTCTTCTGTAAAATTCATCAGACATGTATACTTGAGTGTTATCTTATGTTCCAGTTATTTGTTCATGCTTACAAGCAGATTGAGATTGATTACCGGATATTGGAGTGATTGACTACAAGTTTCTACCATCACATGGAATTTGATGTAATTTCATGGTCTACGATTCTTCCAACAGATTCCCAGACATTTTTATTGTCGTGTATGAGTGTAGGATCCAAGTCACTTTTGCATTCAAATTTACAACCACCAAATCTATGCGGAGATGAATCATCCAAACGCTTTGCCTCAGATTATAACATTGAAATCATTTTCAATCTTAATGTCTTGTTAAACTAGCTATCAAATCATCTCCTAAATTGGACAGGACAAATGTCACTGGCAAATCATTGTAGAAGCCAATAACACATGACTTGTTTTGTTATCAATAATCATAACACAAAGGAAACATCGATCACTGTATCAACAAAAAATCATTTAAAATTTAACCAGTAAAAAGTTCCTAACCTAATCCAGTTGATTGAACTGCTTCTAGCTAAGTTATAAATGAACAAAAAAGAGAAAAAGGGGAGGCAACATAATGTGCAGAAGGATTTATGTGGTTGATCCAAGAATCATTGTTTGTATATCATTTGTGTGCACGAGCTTGTCATGTTTATATTGCAACTGAGACTTTTGCTTCCAGTACGCCTCTATGATTAGTTCATCTTTGATTAGTACATGAGTTGCGGCTGGGTAGTACATGAAACAAGCTTAGAGGCCCCGAAATGAGAGAGGAGTCACCTCTCTCTCTCTCTCTCTCTCTATATATATATATATATATAGCATTTGGATGCCCATCCAAAGACAGAATTCACCACCTGACTATAGAAATAAAAAATAGGTTATAAAAGAGATTAATTTTATTTATTAAGAAGACAAGCATTTATATAAGTCTTGTAGGATAGATTTCTCTCAATCATATACTTAAATCATTTAATCATATCAACTATTTAAATCCGTGAATGATCCTTAAATCATAGATTGATTCATAAATGTTATTCGATTTTGCGTATCTATCATGATTTTAATCGAAGTAATAGTCGGTGATAATATAATTCATGTGTGAATAGAATAATGGATTAAGGTGTCACTAATATTATCACAATATATTGTAAGAGATTTGAAGATAATATTAAGTTTCTATAATAGATTGATGATGCAGTTAAGTCTTACACTGATAGTGACGATGACTTAGTATTCAGCTTTTTGTAGTGGATCGATCATTATTAATTAGATTGATTACAAACAATTTCAGTTCTAGTTTCAAAATCATCAATTTCATTTGACAAAAATTAAAAGAAAATTATTAAGATTCGAACCCACATCAATAAACATACAATTTTAACCATTATACCATTCAATTAATTTACACCTTAATCTTTTTTTTAGTTGATTTGGAATAGAACTAGAACTTTCAATTTAAATTTAAATTTTAGGAATCGGATCCAAACTATCATTTCCTGATTTCGATTTAATTGAAGTTTAATAGGTCAACTGGTGGCCCTTCATGTTCATTACATGGCAAAAAGAATTAAAACTAAGACTGGCAACGTAGGTATGCGAGCCAATTGCTGTCCCCAAGACAGAAGAATCCCTACCATAAAAAGTAGAGTTCCTCTAATGGTCCATCTTCCACTCAGATGTTGCACATGACAGTCTCTCTCAAGCAGCTGTACCTAAATGGTTTGCATGACCCAAGATCTCACTTGCCACAAGCTCTTCAGTGTTTGACCTCTAACAAAGTCTGTCATGTTACATCAAAAACACGTTAGCTCGAGGTGTCTTGGACCATTCAGAGATGGCGTCTGTAGCCATGGGCAACACTCACTTTATTCTGTGTCATGGACGAGGACCACCCTGCACCAACAAGCACATAAACAAGGAAGACACAGACTCTCGACCACTCTTCCTTCTGTCAACAGAGAGATGTATGGCGATGAGAGATTAGAAGAGTTGGCAGACCCACAGTTCTGCTATTATTGCTGCTGAAATTTCGAATAGCATGATGATAAGAAACCGCAAATCCTCATCAAATGGAATATGCAAGCTCGAGATTCACTTTCTACTGTTAATGTCAGCTCCACAAAATTATAGGCTGAAAGAAATATAGAAAATGAATGCTAGGCAGATCCGTTTGGCTGTTCTTGGTTTTGGTCTGGTGCTGTCCAATACGTCTTCACCACCACAAGAAGCTTCTCCCTCTGATGCGGGCCGTCTTCATGATCGGCGATGTCGCTATCCCATCTCATTCCATCCGTGACGCTCTTGATCTTAATTAAGACATCGACGTCGTCCCTAATGATCACCGTCCCCTCGGGCCTAAGGATTCGATCCATCTCCAACAGTATGTCTTCCATTTCACATCTGTGCAGCAGAAACCAGCACTGTAACTTGGAACCAAGGCAGAGGTAGAACTGAGAAGAGCAGAATTATAATCCTCTGTACCTGCCCTTGTAGAGACTGAACACCCAATCTGCATGAAGGAGATCGTATGTCCTCGGGTATGTAGACATTGCCTCGCACCTGCAATGAATCGACATGTAGCAGCAGAAGCGCATGAGACCGGCGGTAGACAACTCGGTTTGATTGGAACTCACCAGTCATGAAAGGTTCCGATCAGCCCGCGCTCGTAGATGACTCCGAGTGTGTTGGTGTTGGCCGCGGTCGGGACGACGTTCATGACCCAAACTGGGTCATCAATTAGGGCGGCAGCAAACCCACCAAACTTAGCGTTCATGTCGAGCAGATTCCGATATCTACCCTTCTGCCCCAGCTGGTTGATCACTGTCCTGTAGTACCCGAGTCTCTTCTTCCATAGCTCGGTGTCTTGCCTAAACGTTTCTGGTGTAACTCCATCCGGGCTTCCACTAGCAATCCTTGGTGGCACCGCCGTCAGTCTCTCGGGCCACTTCTTCAGTTCCCCGCCGGCGATCTCTCTGATGCCGGTCACCTCGGGCAGGGGTGTGATGCAAGTCTCCATCTTGGTATACCAAGCGGCGTCAGGATTCTGACCTTGGCAGAACTGCGGTGACTTGATGACCTTCCTACTGGCTTTGCAGTGGAGGTGATTGGTTGGTTTCTGCCAAACTGCAATGTCGCCCTTCTCCCTCAGCTTCTTCCAGCAGAGGCTCCTGGCGACGGCTTCGATGGCAGATTGCTCGGCGATCAAGTCCGCCTCGGTTCTCTTCCATCCCTTCCACTGCCGCTTCCAGTTGATCGGCGGCCCCGACAGGATCCAGTACCCACCAGGTCGCAAGACGCGGTCGACTTCGATCAAGTACTGCCCATCTGTTTGCATATATTAGCCAAACTTCTAAGAGCGAGATGGCAAAGAAGGAGGATTCAGAGGTGTAAGGAGTGGATATGGTTACCGTAGAGATGCCATGGGATGAGGCACCGAGAGCAATGGGCCATGTCGAACGCCCTGGAGGGGTAGGGGAGGCGGTTGGAGGCGAGCACACCGATCATGGCTGGGACGCCGCGCTCCAGCGCGAACTGGACTTGGGCCTCGTGGGAGTCCCTCGGCGCAAAGGACATCGTTAGAATGTTGCGTGAGAGAAGGTAAGCTCCCCAGCTCGCCACCTGCACTCGCCGTGGCCAGACAAACGAAGTCAGGAGACACAGCCTCGAGAGTCACCATTGCTACCGAGAAGAAGGTTGGTGAGTTGCCATGGCACGTACGAGTCACCGAGTTGACTCGGCGAACCAGCACCTCAACTACGAGAGTTGACTTTGACTCACGAGTGAATCCGATGAAGAACACTAGTGGAAATGAAGGAGAAATCCCGCCAATTTTGAAGTAAAAATAAGGTAATTTTTGGTACTATATTTTTTTATTGAAATAATTGGATGAAATTATCAATCAAATTGCTGGTTGATTGACGACAGAAATACCACTCCACGCTCACAAAACGAGATCTTTTTCTCTTCTTTATGCCCAAAATCCAAGCTTTAGCGGGGAATCGGGTTGACTGCCCCGATCCCACTGCCACGTTGGTCACCGAAGCAAGAAGAGCCGACGAGAACATGGGAAGAAGGAGAGCAGTTGGGAACACTCACCCCGCAGCCGGTGTCTATGGCCGTCCGGATGGACCCATCACGCAGCGGAATGAGCCGGTCGATGTCGTCGATGTACGCGTCGGCGCCGTCCGGGAACATGGTTCCTCCGCCGGGGAACAGGAACTTGTCCCTGTCGACCCGGATCCAGTTTTGGACCGCCTTCTCGACCGTGAGCTCCTTGTGCGGCACGTTCGCGAACCACGAGGCGTCCCTGCTTGCCGGCCACGGGAATGGGTTCCTGTACCCCGCAGGCGCCGGGACCAGGCACTTGAGGAGCTCCCCCTTCTCCGGGCAGTGCCGCTCCCGGTAGATAAGCCGGTCGCGGTCGAACCGCAGCGACCGGTCCCGGTCCTCGCAGGGCGTGTACTCGGAGTACTTTGCGTCGCAGGCGGTGAACTCCCGCGCCGCCGGTATCGCCGCGTCGGACTCGTCGGCCGCGTGGTGTGCGGCGAAGTCCAGCGTCGGCGCGCCGCCTACGACGAACGAGGCGTCGGTGGCCTTCCCGTCGCAGGAGATAGCGGTAAGTACGGTGGCGCCACCGATGTGCTGCCAGATGCCGAGCAAGTACGAGGCGGAGCAGAGCATGGCGACGACGACCAGGGGACCGAAGTTAATTCGCTTCCAACATGGCTGGCACAGCTTCCACACGTCGGAGTAGGGTTTTGACCCGCCCCCCATTCTCATAAACCACCAAAAAAGGCGTCACCTTTGGTACTCTGGACTATCACAGAAGACGAAGAGAATAGTGACAGAAGAAAAATGAAGAGAGGGAAGAGTGAAGTAGGCAAATGTTTCCGTCAATAAAGAAAGCTTGTTCCTTCAGAAAGAAATATGATATGGGCGGGTTGCATGGATGCATGTGAGAGAAGGGCGACTACCCAAGAACAAGTGGCATTACAATAAGGCAGCGATGCCTTCTCCGGTAGAATTTTGGGCTTAACGATTTCGGTGGGACATGGGGGAATGCTTATGTGGGTGAGTCCATCTGGAATTATTAGCTTATCAGTTCAGGTGATACCTGGGCACGGAGACGCCGCTGCCGATGGACTCTGGACATCACTTGGGAGCAGAAGGAATTGGTAGTGGCAGAAAGAGAGAGAGAGAGAGAGAGAAAGAGAGGGCGGCTGAGCTGCATGGCATTATGGTCCAGTCTCTGGGACAAGCGGAAAGGAGGTGGGAGTCGACTTGGTAAGTGGAGTTCCTGTCCTTGCTGCTCTTAGGTTGGTCTGGGCAGCTTTTTTGCGTGCACATATGCATGCATGGTTGGTAAGTCTCAGGGTTGGCAGCTTCAGCTCAGCCTTCTCAAACCATTGATGTGAGATAACTGGTTTTTATATGATTGAATAGGTATTCTTCTTACCTCGTGGAAGATGACTGTCAACCTGGCCCCGATCATCCCTGAACCGGATTTTATATGATTGATTAGGTATTCTTCTTACCTCGTGGAAGATGACTGTCAACCTGGCCCCGATCATCCCTGAACCAGATTGAACCTTGTTCATCTCTTTAGATAAAACCTCAACCCTACTACTCCTACTACTGCAGCTTCTACGACTGAGGGGGTGAGCTTAATGAGTCAAACCTCGAATGTAGGGCTCCCCACGGCACAGCGACTCCATCAAGACTCGCTCATTGGGTTACCGGTCAGACTATGAGTCAGCTGATCAATTTACATGTCTAATAAATATTAAAATAAAACATAATTACAAAAAATATGCTAAATAAATAATAAGATTTATGGTTAATAATGTGTGAGATCATTTATGTAGATTTTTAGCTAACGTTTCGATCAACAGAAATATTCTCCAAGCAGAAATTTCATGGTAGACTACTAGGAAAGCTAGGAAAAATAATTTTATCCATAGGATAGATTCTCTCCCAATGTTGATTATTGTTTGAGGGCGTTTTAAATATATTGAGTGATCATACGAGAGGAAGTATTGATAAGGATACATAATTTCATATTGATCGAGGAGTAGGAGAACAAAGGATTTATAAGTCTCTCAAGTCATCCTTATCCTCATAGATACCTTTTGGAATTCACGAGTCCCGAAAATATAAAATCATGCAGATCGTACAAATAATTATCAAATATTAACTTACAACATATTATATGTATATGTATTATTTATTGACTACTGTCATGGTGCTCATTTCCATGGCCGCATCTCTTCTAAATATTCTTCTAGCAAGTTGATAGAGCATCTTATTCATGGGCAAGGATGAGATGGTCAATGATGCTGTTACCTAGTGATGGTGGGGGAAGTCAAGTGGATTCGTTAAATTTATGGACTCCAAAATGAATCTACGAAGCTGCTTATCCTATTACCAAATAGGGTTGGTAATGAACTGACTGATAGAACCAAGTTCCAGAGGTGTTTTTGTTCCCCTTTTTTGGGGATGATACCGATCCCTAACATGTTTTGAATGCTCGAGGAACAAAGGTCTTTTTGTGCTTCAAAAGAAGGAAAGAAAGATGCGCACAAGTCAAAATGTGATTTAGAAGCTCAATTTAGATACGAGAATAAAGCACTCAGAGACTTGACACAACATTTTTTTAGAGAGAGAGAGAGAGATGGCTTGTATGCTGCCCTACTCAGGTCGAACATAGTCAATCATCTTGACACGTTTTCATCGTTATTATCAAGGTTCGTCGTACCATATCGTACCGACGTTTCGACCTGGGCTCGGTACAGTACGGTACCGGTGTACCGAGCAGTACACCAGGGCATACCGAGTGGTACACCAGGGTATACCGAGCGATACATTAGGGTATACCGAGTGGTACACCCTGGTGTACCGAACAATTTTATATTTTTTTCATATTGTAACACTGTAGCGCTACTATAGTATGTTACTGTAGCACTATAGCGGTACTGGTATGTCGTCGGATCGGTACGTACTGTCTGTGTTAGGTGGTACCATTCAGTACTGCATACCTTAGTTATTATTATGAATATTTTTCTTCCATATGCTTCAATTTGATGAATTTATAGTTTTTTCATGTTTTTCGTAAGTGGAATAAAGTTATCAATTGATTAGCAAATCATGTATTTTTTCAGGAACAAATCTAGTTCTCCTTCCTTTTTTTTCTTGGATTGTTTTTTTTTTTTTTACCTTTTTTAATGTTTGATCTCGTGCAATCCTCTTCAAGATATTCCTTTTGGTTTTGTTTTTGTGGATCTGATACAAGATTTGATTGACCCTCTTTTTCTTGGTTGGAATTTTTAAATTCTATTTTAACGGAATCTTCGATGTTTTGATTTTGACTAATATTTTTTTCATTTTGATTTTGACTAATATTTTTTTCATTTTGATTTTGATTAATATTTTTTTTATTTTGATTTTGACTTGAGTGTTCTAAATTTAGTCATTTCTAACTATCGGATTGGCCCTTCGATTGGCTTATCAATATTTTTTAATTCAACAAAAAAAACATGAATTATTTTAAATATTTTATGCAATTCGAATAAAATGGACTACATGAATGTCAACATGCTTGAGGGCATATTTGTTATATTGAAACCGGCAATGACATATGCCAATTCCAAGCTTTAGAAGGATACAATATATATACATCCAAGAAAACAAAAAGCTATACACTTGTAAATGCACCCATCAACCACAAGGAATAAAAATCATAAAATTATTTATGCGAATCGAACCATATGCCAACGTGATCTGATGCCAATCCTCCTACTATATTTTTTTTTATTTTGATGTGTGTATATATATAGATAATTAAAAATTTATAAATACTAATTCATGCTTCTTATGATGTTATGTATATCTCACATCGAACTAATTGTCATTATACGAAGAAATTATATCTTTGAGGGGGGAGAAAGCTAAACCTACGAAGGTCCTAATATAGTCTTTATTCACATTAAGCAAGATTTACTATTAATTTCCTATTAGGGTTTGACATGTGCTAATCTAATCAATATAAGGAGGGTATAGTTTTAATCAACGATCAATATCAATCTAATATAAAATATGAGCAATCTATCATATAATAATAACGAAGATTAGTCATTACTTACTCATAATTTTCACTTCAATTCCTCGTTGACTTGACTATCGGAAGAGTCACGTGAAAAAATTCTATTCGACATTGATCTTCATATATGTCAATACTAATCAACATTCGAGACCCCTTATTGTTTCCAGAGTTTTTTTTACATATGCTTACTCAGGCTAATTTAATCAAATTAAAATATAATTTAGTATTAGCTTAAACAAAACAAAAAGATATTTAAAATTTACAAACCTAATTAAAAGGTAACCTAAGACTTAAACATTGAATATTAATGTCAAAAATTTTAATTTATATAGTATCTTTTAGTCTTATATAAAAATTCTTTTTCCCTTTTAACTTTATATCTTAAGATTTATTGAGTAAAGCGATGGTTAGGTAAAATCTATTTTCATGTGCTCCGATAAGACATAATAACTTACAACATATTATATGTATATGTATTATTTATTGACTACTGTCATGGTGCTCATTTCCATGGCCGCATCTCTTCTAAATATTCTTCTAGCAAGTTGATAGAGCATCTTATTCATGGGCAAGGATGAGATGGTCAATGATGCTGTTACCTAGTGATGGTGGGGGAAGTCAAGTGGATTCGTTAAATTTATGGACTCCAAAATGAATCTACGAAGCTGCTTATCCTATTACCAAATAGGGTTGGTAATGAACTGACTGATAGAACCAAGTTCCAGAGGTGTTTTTGTTCCCCTTTTTTGGGGATGATACCGATCCCTAACATGTTTTGAATGCTCGAGGAACAAAGGTCTTTTTGTGCTTCAAAAGAAGGAAAGAAAGATGCGCACAAGTCAAAATGTGATTTAGAAGCTCAATTTAGATACGAGAATAAAGCACTCAGAGACTTGACACAACATTTTTTTAGAGAGAGAGAGAAAGAGAGAGAGAGAGAGAGAGAGAGAGATGGCTTGGATGCTGCCCTACTCAGGTTGAATATGGTCAATCACCTTGACACGTTTTCATCGTTATTATCAAGGTTCGTCGGATTGTATTGTACCGACGTTTCGATCCGAACTCGATATGATACGGTACCAGTGTACCGAGCAGTACACTAGGACATACCGAGTGGTACATCAGGGCGTACCGAGTGGTACATCATAGTGTACCGAATAATTTTTTTTTTCATACTGTAGCACTATAGCATTGCTACAGTATATTACTGTAGCATTGTAGCGGTACCGATATACCATTGGATTAGTACGTACCACCCGTGCCCGGCGGTACCATTTGGTATTGGTTATAATTATGAATATTTTTCTTCCATATGCTTCAATTTGATGAATTTATAGTTTTTTCATGTTTTTCGTAAGTGGAATAAAGTTATCAATTGATTAGCAAATCATGCTGAGTGTTCTAAATTTAGTCATTTCTAACTATCGGATTGGCCCTTCGATTGGCTTATCAATATATTTTAATTCAACAAAAAAAACATGAATTATTTTAAATATTTTATGCAATTCGAATAAAATGGACTACATGAATGTCAACATGCTTGAGGGCATATTTGTTATATTGAAACCGGCAATGACATATGCCAATTCCAAGCTTTAGAAGAATACAATATATATACATCCAAGAAAACAAAAAGCTATCCACTTGTAAATGCACCCATCAACCACAAGGAATAAAAATCATAAAATTATTTATGCGAATCGAACCATATGCCAACGTGATCTGATGCCAATCCTCCTACTATATTTTTTTTATTTTGATGTGTGTATATATATAGATAATTAAAAATTTATAAATACTAATTCATGCTTCTTATGATGTTATGTATATCTCACATCAAACTAATTGTCATTATACGAAGAAATTATATCTTTGAGGGGGGAGAAAGCTAAACCTACGAAGGTCCTAATATAGTCTTTATTCACATTAAGCAAGATTTACTATTAATTTCCTATTAGGGTTTGACATGTGCTAATCTAATCAATATAAGGAGGGTATAGTTTTAATCAACGATCAATATCAATCTAATATAAAATATGAGCAATCTATCATATAATAATAATGAAGATTAGTCATTACTTACTCGTAACTTTCACTTCAATTCCTCGTTGACTTGACTATCGGAAGAGTCACATGAAAAAATTCTATTCGACATTGATCTTCATATATGTCAATACTAATCAACATTCGAGACCCCTTATTGTTCCCAGAGTTTTTTTTACATATGCTTACTCAGGCTAATTTAATCAAATTAAAATATAATTTAGTATTAGCTTAAACAAAACAAAAAGATATTTAAAATTTACAAACCTAATTAAAAGGTAACCTAAGACTTAAACATTGAATATTAATGTCAAAATTTTTAATTTATATAGTATCTTTTAGTCTTATATAAAAATTCTTTTTCCCTTTTAACTTTATATCTTAAGATTTATTGAGTAAAGCGATGGTTAGGTAAAATCTATTTTCATGTGCTCCGATAAGACATAATTATTTTTTTTTTAGTATAAACTATTTTGTGGAGGAACTTTTGGGCAGAAGAGATTATGAAAGCCTCCTTCTTGCTTCAACGAAGAAGGGAGGATTTTTTTATTTTTATTATACTTTTATTACTTTAAAATTATATTTTTCACAACTTTTTCCTTATGTTTTCAATTTTATTTTTTTACATATTAGCATTAAAATATCTTCGAGGATTCTATATGATCATGCTTATAAAAAGAATTACAACCAATTATATCTCAACATAAATTTTGGACTAAATATTGCTATGGATTCCTTTGATCAATTTTATTATGTATTATTTGATTATATATCTCAATTGAAATGTATTGACTTTTTTATAACAATAGGTAAGTCGAGAAGATTGTGACATAAAAAAAAAAATCATGACATGATATCCTCTATATATCGGAACATGAAATCTATCGAACTATACATTAACACTTCATGAAGATTTGATTAAAGGGTATATGAATTCCTTTAGAATAAGGTGAGTAAATAAGACATCAACACGAAACAGTATGATCGACTTGATCATGACATCATCGATTAAACAAGTGCAATAATTACACTTGCCTTATTATTTTTATGATCAAACTTGTTAAATTATGCATTGAGGCCTTCCGTCATTTACACTCACTTTGTCTTCTATTATTGTTGAAATGATATTTTATATATAACTTTGTCTTTTAGTTACCTAATTCATGTTGCTAAGATATAATTTGGAATACTTTAATGGCAATATCAAAAGGTCCGTCCAATGTTTGAAGGCATCGTTGAAAGACTTCAAACATCAGTCCTCTCATCTTTCGTTTTCTTCGTTATTGTAACGAGCCCTTGTGATACGAGGAAACATGAAGCTAGCAATATTAATTGGCCAAAAATATCGGCAATGTTGCAATCTTGGGCTCAAATCCCAACATAGTACTTATCGACATCGATTCCTCGACAGCAAAGATGAGCATATTAATATTTTCAATCAATCAAAGTGTTAGTAGGTCAAATCTTATTAAAATATACGATTAATATTTATCATATTAACACCTAACTCATAATGTTATCTCTGAGTTGATACAACAAATATTGTTTTTGCTAATCACATATCTTTATGGTGATATTATAAATAGGCGTCGTACGAGACAACTCTTTTTTATATTTGATATCATTTTTAAGGATTAATTATATTTTTTTAATTAATTATATTTAGTATTTTAATTCTTATATTTTTAAAAATTATATTAAGATATTATATTTATGAATAATTAATTATATTTAGCATTTTAATTCTTATATTTTTAAAATTATATTAAGATATTATATTTATGAAAGTAAAATATTAATCTTATTTTCTTTCATACCGTCTAACAAAAATATCGTATGTACATGATAATAAATCGAAGTGAGATAAAATTAATATATGCTGAATGATAAATCTTATAATATTTTTATCAACAAAGCGAAATGATATTAGAAGAAATGAGATTAAATATTTTACTTTCGTAAGTATATAATTTTTTTAATATAATTTTTAAAAATATTAAAGATAATTAGTTATAAAAAATAATATGTAATTAGTGGCTGCTGCCCAACTTGTTGCGTTGACTGGCGTTCACCTACGTTAAATGGACACGTAATGATGGCTTGAAATAAAGATCAAGAATAAAAGAATATTCGTAATTATGAATCAATATTCCAAGAATTATTTTGGTATTAATAAGTTATCCAAAGCTGCGAGCTTCAATTGAAGGCCGACAGCTAAGGGGCAATTTAGTCAATCTAATCGATGCCAAACGGCGCCGCCTTTTTATGGGCACACTCCCCCTCTCGCTCGTCTCCACCGGAGGAGCCACCGAAGGATCCCTCCCCGCGTTTTGGCGACGCGTTTGTCCTGTCACTTCTCCGTCGGCCGAGCCCATCGCGTCGATCCAAGAAACCGCGATCGGTCGCCCTTCTCGCCGCTTCCATCCAAAGCCGTGATTTTTCCGCGTGTTTCGCCGTCCCGGCCGTTGACGTCCGGTTAGGCCTAGTCGGTCTCGCGAGCTTGGAATCGACCGGATTAGTCCCAGTTTGGGTTTGTGGATCTCCGCGGCAATGGGCGCCAGGGTGTCAAGTGTCATGGGCCGCGAGACGGGGCTCGGCGACCTCCCGGAGAACTGCGTCGCCGCCGTGCTCGTCCACCTCGACCCTCTGGAGATCTGCCGGGCGGCTCGGCTCTGCCGGACGTTCCGGGGGGCGGCCTCCGCTGACTTGGTGTGGGAGACGAAGCTTCCGAGGAATTACCGCTATCTGTTAGCGTTGGTTTCGGACGAGAAGGCCGTCGAACAAAGGAGCCGTCTTTGCAAGAAGGAGATCTACGCGCGGTTGTGCCGGCCGAATCCCTTCGACGGTGGTACCAAGGTTTTTGTCCTTTGGTTGGATTGTACTGATAAGATCCAAGATTTTAACGCCATCGAGTTAATTGCATCTCAATGATGATTTCGAAGAATGATTCCATCGAATCAATGCTAGTGATTTTTGTTGTCTTATTCTGGATTTGATGCGGTGTTTGCTAATTTGCTTCATGTTATTGGATTGTAGAGATGCATACGGAACAACACTTTTTCAATTTGTGGTATTAGATTTCACCTAAAAGTTTCTTCTTTTCTGGATTATAGGAATTTTGGCTGGAGAAGAGCTGCGGTGGGCTTTGTATGTCGATTCCCTCGAGGGCCTTGCTGATTATGGGGATTGATGATCACAGATACTGGAATTACATTCCAACTGAGGAGTCTCGGTATCATACCATCTGATCTTAAATATTAATGACCTTTGCCTTTTCTTTTCTTTGAAATGAGAACAATAACTTCATCAGTTGGTCATAGATTGTTATTTATTGAGCTGAAATAGCGGAGATAATCGGACTGAGAAACCATTCAGTGCCATGTAAATTTGGTATTCTGATCCTTCAATCCCCTCTGCTAAATGTTTAAATATGGATCTTTTGTCAGGGGTGTATTCTAAGCCTGAAAACTCCCAACTTTAGATTTAGCATCTTTTAGGCTGCTGAACATGAAACACTTTGTAGAGCAGGAGAAAATGGGTAGTAGTAGCCTGGAATTTAGCTACTTAAGACCTCTTTGACGATAGTTATTGGTGTTTTCCGAGGGCCGAATCGAAGTACTTGTGTGCATTGTTTTTCTCTGTTTACATCTAATTTCTTTACTAATTTTTTTCGGCTTCTCGGTCCATTCTGTTCCTTGTATATGAAAGATTGTGGACAAAGTTACACCAATAAATGTTCCTGCATGCTTTCCTATGTTTGATCAGAAAAAAATTTCTTATCCATCTGTGTTTTCTGCAATTAGTGGATTCTCCATGGTAATGGAATGGTATAATGGGATGCGATCCGTCAAATATCTGTCAAAGCAACCCTGCAAGAACATTGATTCAAATTGAGAAAAATTTCAGTTGCAAGTATGATGTAGTTAGGAACATAGCAAGCTAAATATATTGATATGTTGAAGAAAATGAATACCAAATGAAACATGTTGCTTTGCAGATACCACTCGGTTGCATACCTCCAGCAAACTTGGTGGTTTGAGGTAGATGGAGAAATCAAATTCTGCTTCCCGGCTGGTGCCTACAGCTTATTCTTCCGGCTCCATTTAGGGTGTGCCGCCAAGCGACTTGGCCGTAGGATTTGTATCTCCAAACATGTACATGGGTGGGACAGAAAGCCAGTGCGGTTTCAGCTATCGACATCCGATGGTCAGCATGTTGGATCTAAATGCTATCTAGGGAAGCCTGGGAGCTGGATCCTTTACCATGCAGGTGACTTTGTTGTAGAGAATTCTGATGAGTCCACCAACCTTAAGTTCTCCATGAGACAAGTTGACTGTACGCACACCAAAGGTGGCCTTTGTGTTGATTCTGTGTTGATATATCCTAAGGGATTTAGACAGGGGAAGGTCTTTGCCACTGACAGGATAACATAGAGACTAAGCAGAAGCTGTCAAAATAGGAGGATATGTAGTCAGCAAGTAATGTATATACTCATCTCAGATTGAGCGAAAACGACGAACTCCGTGATGTCTTGTGGGCTGTCAGAAGCATCAAAATGAAGCTTTTGTTGGAAATATTTGAATGTGTGATTTGGAATTATGGTATAATTTTGGCGATCCATACACCTTCAAGCTGGAAATGGAAGTAATGTGGATATGCATTCAGCCTCTCTTGTTTTGGTGCTTTCAGTAACAAAAAAACATGAAATGTATTCTTATTTCTTCTTTTCCGATTTCAAAGGGTCATTTGACATCAGGAACTACAAGAAGATGTTGGTGACCATACCATTGTTAGTCAGGATTGTGGAGTGCAAGCAATGTATATACTTGTCTCAATGAAATCATCTGCAAGTTCAGAAAGTGGAGCATTTGATTGGAAATATTGCATACATGTTCAGAACTGAACATAAACCTGCTTATATGTGGATCACTTGTAAATTCATGAGCTCAGTGTTTGTTCAGTCAGAATCATTCATGTTTGGTGGTATCAATTAGCCAACTACTGTTGCAATAAGAAAATAGAAAGATTTGGTGAGGGCTTAGTTTCAAAGTTCTAATCTGAAAGAAAAAAACAATGAACACTGTCTATCTTAAATAATTCTTTTCTTAATTTATGCATTTATGTTCGTCGTCCTTATCCATTCATATTGGATAGTGGACACACAATTTTGGGATCAGGCGATCCAAATATTTAGGGATTGTTGAACACCAAATCATTTTCTTTAATGGAAAACTTTGTTTTTATATTTATTAACTAGGAAATGATAGGAGAAGGTACAGCTATCATCTTCATCATCTTGTCTTTACTCAATTATAAATTTTAAGGTGCTAATTATTGTGGCGAAATTAAATCTTCATTAGTTTAATAAAATAAGTATTCGAATTAATAGGAGCACAATAAAATATTAATTTATGTGGATATGCATTGTGTTCAAATACGTCATTAGGGATACGTACGTAATTTAGGTGCTAAGATAGGAAAATCTTGCAGCTTACTTTCCCGATGTGCTTAGTTAAATCCCAACCGTATATTTTATGATCTTGATCAGATGGAGTCACATGATCAAACATAAGAATACTGTTTCCAACGAAAAAGAGTGAGCATATTTGATATTTCTGTTATTGACGCCGAATTTACGCGAAAGTTTCCGTGGCGATAAAAGGCGCGCTGTAAACCCTCGTTCGTCTTCTCTCCCGTCTCCGCTCTCGCGATCTCTCGAAGGATTCATGATCTCTCGCTCCGGTATAGGGCTTCTCCTCCCTAGCCGCTCGTCCCTCTCCCTGGATCTGCTCCAACGCCATCTCCCGGTAAAATTCCTCGCCCTTGTCTCCAATTCGTCCTTTCGGGTACGATTGGGTTGAGTCGCGGGGAGCTGGTCGTTCGCGATGGAGGGTCGCTGGGATTTCTTGGAATGGCTGGGACCGGACGCCTCCACGGCGGTTCTCATGCTCCTGGACGATCCGGCTGATCTCGTGCGGGTCAGCGCCGTGTCCCAATCCTGGCGCCAGTTTGGTGAGTCGCCGTTTTCTGTGCCGCCAATAGAATCGATCATGATTGTTGTTTGTTGGAAGGTGATGGATGGGTAAGACGTAGTGATGTTATTTGGTTCGTTAATTTTGATCATTTTGCTCAATTGAGGTTTTCTCTGACCTAGAAGTAGTTCAAAATTTACAGGCAAAAGAATGGCCGGATATTATCACCTCAGGGTGCTCGCTGAACACCTCAAGTTCGAGAAGTTTCTCGAAGATGACTTTTGATATATGATCGATATGTCTTCGTAGTTTAGGAAGCAAATATTTTATTGTAATCACTTTTCTAACTGTAATTATGTAAATAAGTGATAGGAGATCACGTTATCTAGAAAATAGTTTTTTTTTCCTTCTTCAGGTAATAGTGGTCTAAGGCATCATAATGGTGATTCTTCTCCATTTAACTAGACTGTTAGATTTTGAGACTAAAAGGATAATAAGGCACCCAAATTAGTGAAGAAATGTAACACTTGATGATGGGATTCTTGTGGTTTCACAAAGTGGGGCTTGCAATTAGAAATGGCTGGAAGTAGCAGTTACAGAGAAGAGCAGATGGTATAATTTATAGTTGCAGACACAGCCATTTGGATCCGCACGGTATATAATTGTTTTGAAGTTTCAACTAAGACGGAGAAGACGTAGATCGGTGCTTGAAAGGAAGGAGGCACCAGTGACTGTGCGGGTTAAGTTAAGAGGATGAGATAGAGACAACATGTAAGGAGGCAAAATGAGGGGGAAGGGGTATCGAAATTTAATTTTGGCTTGCAACCTAATTTATCAATGCAATATGTGGAATTTTAAATCACTAGTCCCCTACAAAAAGGCTTGCAGATGGCCCGCTTGTGGACAGCTTAGTGCACCCTAAGTAAGGAGCTAGTACTAGCAAGAGTGGGTCTTCTACTACAAACTATGTGTAGTTGAAACAATAACAACTGTATGCTAGCTGCAGAGTTACAAGGAAAATCAGGAGACGAGGTTTATGTCTGCAGGATAAAAGAGAGGGGAGAAGGATAGAGATAGAAGTTAGGTAACAATGGCTTGGTGGCCTACAATAACCCATTCAATAAAGCATCAAGCATTCAACTTTTTGCTAATGTGTGGCCAACACATGGCAACTTAAGTTGGACTTGCCCTAGTACACTAAAATTTTTATCTTGTGAAAATGGGATAATAGCAATTTTGCTAAATGGTTGGATTTAATTATTTTTGTGAAAGTTTTGACCAGTAACATATTATTATATGTTTCCTAGCCAAAATTCTCTGTCAGGTCTGAAAATTTTCCTTTATTCCAATTGATAGTGTGAAAAATACAATCCAAATTGACTTGAAGCCCCTTTTTACATGGATGTAGATTTAAAAGTCTTGACTAGGACCTTAAGCAAACATGTTCTACGTTATTTTTTCACTCAATAAAGTTGATATTGTTTTCTGTAATTACCTTAATTTGTAATGCACAGTTAATCATTGTTTTCCATAACTACTTTATTTGCAACACTGCATATTTAGTACCGAGAATCATGGTCTTCTGTGATAGAATTTTATATTCATATTTAATTCTGAAGCAGCAGTTCAACATATATTGCAGTTATTGCAAATAGTTTTGGCAAAAGTTTATGCCTGAGGATTTTTCCTGAGGTGTCAAATTTTGCTCGCGTTGCTGAAGTAAGTAGCAGTTCCAAGACTACAGAAGTAGGATCTAGTGCTGTTGCTGAATTGGAAAACCTAGGGAGAGAACACCGAGTGTATCTGTACTTAGGTCATTGTCTTGGTTCACCTAAAGGTAAAAGAGACTGCATTAATCAGGCGATCTGTGCTTCCAGCACCGATAATTTTCCAGATGAGAGCATTGAGAATACTTTAGAACCCAGTGAAATGGTGGACCGTAGGCCTTCTTATTGGTCGAGTGGGGGACAGAGAAATCCTGGAGTACCGGAGAGTCTGACTTACAGGCTGGTTGCAAATATCTGTATCGTTGAAGAGATAAAGATACAGCCATTCAGAGGTTTGTCTTTGTGACATTTCCTATTGTCAATGTTCTTTCTCAGCGATTATGTTTAATTGGCCTTTTTATTCAGCATTTTTTCAGTTTGGTCATCCCATCTACTCTGCCAAATCTGTACGTTTTCGGATGGGCTATTCCAGATCAGCACATGGAAAAAGTACTTCTATCACAAATGGGTGTGCAGGACATCAATCATCTCTTGATGACAAATATTGCTGGACGTATACTTCACCGGAATTTCCAATGGTGCAGGTGATTTGAGAATGCCAATCTTTAATAACCTACCATCAATATAGTTTTGAAAAGATATGGTCTTTATTAAATTGTGTAGCAGGCTAGAAACTTGTATCTCGTATGTTTATTTATGTCAGTCATTCTTAATGACAAATTTGGAGAAATTAGTAAAAACAAAACCAGAGGAAAACCTTGATGCTATCGTGAAATTGCTCCTTCACAACCTGATCGCCCAGCATTTAAGTCATGGAGACAACCTCTTTTCTTTTGAGGATAAGGTCGTGCATATTGGCCCACCTATACCTCATATTGGTTGGAGCTGTATGCATTAGATTTATGTAAGTAGGAAACTATAAAATTGCAAGTGGCATTACTATGTGGATTTGCATTTAGGTTGTCCATGTTGGATTATGATCATGTAATTTACCTATTTAGCCCGGTGCCTAGTCCAGCTCCTTGTTAGGATTCCTTAATTTTAAGGTTTTGATATTAATGTTAGGATTCCCTAATTTTAGGGATTTGATATTTGTCTTTATTTTTCTATTCCTATTTAGTTTTGAGTTTTCCTAATTATGGTAGGAGTCCTTTGATATAGCCAATTAAGGATTACTATTTTTATTTATTTCCTTTACTAGAAATCATAGTCTTAGTTGATTATATATATATATATATATATATATATATAATGTCTTTGGTTATTTTTCTCGAGCAATTAAATACAACTTAAAGCCTTTGGCTAGTTTGGAGGTTGATCCCCACGAAGTGATCAAATCCCTATCTATTTTTTTAGATAAATCCCTATAGTTTTATCATTTGGTATTAGAGCAATATTCGTAAAGTTTTTGTAGCATTTCCTTGGCATTCCCTTAATCTCCTCTCCGACGTTGCCATAGGCCCTGACGGCCACGTCGCCAACGGGTTCCCAAAGTTCTTGTTGCGTTTCCTCGACGTTCCCTCATTCTCTTCTCCCACATCGTCACAGGCCTCGACGCTTACACCACTAATGATGATTTCACCTTCAACGCCAAGCAGTGCTCATGCCCTTGACCCGAAATAAAAAACGAAACTTAGGAATTGTAGATCTACAATCATACAAAATGACTACTGATAATTATATAAAATCGTAATTTGAAGCCTTTGAAGCAAAAATTGAGAGCAGGCTGCAAGAAACTCTCAATAATTGCAAAAAGAGTTTGTTTGAGAGTTTTAGCAAAAATCAACAAGATGGAAGCTCGGCTTCTGTCAGTAAACAACTAGATCGATCTGAGGTCACAGGAAAAGGTTACTAAGAGCATGATAATAGCTACCCTCGTATGAAAGTAGAATTACCTAGATGGGAAGATGGAGATCCGACTGATTGAATTTCTAAAGTAGAGAAATTGTTTTGCTTTCATAAAACTCCAGAAGATTCTAAAGTGGAAACGACTTCAATCAAACTAGATGAGGATGCTATTCAATGATATGATTGGTATGAAACTTGCCATGGAGCTCCCGCTCCCTCATGGGAGCAATTTAAGAAGGGTTTTTTTGTTCGTTGTGGACCATCGAAATATGAGAATTTTGATGAGTAGCTCGTCAAAATTCATCAGACTTATTGTGCTAGAGTATCAAAGTTTATTTGAACGACTATCAAATCGGGCTAAAGATTGATATGAAAGGCAATTAGTGGGAACATTCATTGAAGGTCTTAATTCAGACATTCATTATGAAGTTAAGACTTGCCAATCTCGCACTATGACAGTTGCAATTTTTTTTGCACGATTATATGAAGAAAAAATTAACATGAAAAATCGCCGAACCAAGAGTATTAATAAACAGGTGACTAGTATAAGTCAACTACTTCAACCATTCCTAATCATAATACTAGAAGACTAACCCAAGAGAAATTCAAAGAACGATCAACAAAAGGTTTGTCTTGGCATTGTGATGAAAAGTTGAATAGGGAGCATCATTGCAAGCAACGATAACTTTTGGTAATTGAATCGATTGAGGAGGAACTAGAGATTGAGACAATAGACTCTGATCATGAAGATATTGATAATGATGAGATTATTGAACCTATCACACATGTTGTTCATGTATTAGCTGGCTATTCTAATCCTTAAACTATGAAAGTTGAAGGGCTTTTGAAGCATTGTTTTGATTGATACTGGTAACACCAATAATTTTATGGATAACAAGATTGCTGCTCGATTGGTCTATTGCATTGAACATTGTGATAAGTTCGAGGTGAAGGTTGCTGATGGGTAAATTTTAACTTGTGATAGCAAGCGTTCCAAAGTGAAGCTTGTTATGCAGGGCCAAGAGTTGCTCATGGATTTTTTTCTTACTACCATTGAAAAGAACTATGACAAAATCAGTACTCCTTTAACATCACTTTTGAAGAAAGATACATTTAAGTGGACTGAAGAAGCTACTCAAGTTTTTATTTCTCTTAAGTATACAATGACTACTACCCCAGTTCTCGCTTTACTAAATTTTTACAAGTTATTTATGATTAAGTCTGATGCTTCTGGAGCGGGTATTGGAGCTATACTATTGCAAGAAGGTCATCCAATCGCTTATACTACTAAGGCACTTTCCCCATCTCATCTAAGTTTATTTGTTTATAACAAGAAGATGTTAGCCATTGTTCATGCTTACTAAGTGGAGGCCTTACTTAATTGATCGACGTGTTGTGATGCGTCATAGATACCTTAACAATGAGTTGTTTGTTCAATGGGCCAAATTACCAATTGAAGATGTCACTTGGGAGTCTTATAAAGTATTAGAGGAGAAGTTTTCACAATTTGTTGTTGTTCAACCTTGAGGACAAGGCTGTTTTGGAGAGGCGAGAAATGTTAGGATTCCTTAATTTTAGGGATTTGATATTAGTCTTTATTTTCCTATTCCTATTTAGTTTTGAGTTTTCCTAATTATGGTAGGAGTCCTTTGCTGTAGCCAATTAGGGATTGCTATTTTTATTTATTTTCTTTGTTAGAAATCCTAGTCCTAGTTGATTAAGGATTAAATAACTCTATATATATATACGTAATGTCTTTGGCGATTTTTCTCAAGCAATCAAATACAACTCAAAGCCTTTGGCCAATTTGGAGGTTGATCCCCTCGAAGTGATGAAATCCCTATCTATTTTCTTAGATAAAGCCCTAGAGTTTTATCACTCATCTAGGTTTAGAATTATGTAATAGTCATGAAGTCATGGCTTTCTACTGTACCAGACATATGGGGATGTCCTATGATCTTTTTTACTTATCAAGAAACACAATAACGGTCAGGGTGTTGCATTTATATGGAGTTGCTTCAAATGTAGGTGTGTGTCTTTACATTTTAACATCTTAAGATCACATTTTTCTTGTCATACTTGTTCTTGGTTGATGTACTGGAACCTTGGTAAATTCCTCTCTTTTACCCAGGATATATGCTAGCCCATGATTATTCTTGTATACCATCGAGTCACTGCATAGTGCAATCACTAGTAACATAAGAACTTGTTTGACATTGTTATTTATGATTTTTATTATTCCAAAAAGAATGTTCCTCTTGCTGTGTCATCGAAAAAATGTTTTAATATTTGCAAATGTATTTGAGATGGCTTATCATAAAACGGAGACCACATTAGGGTGGTTAAATTTTTTTGGCCTTCATATGTTATGAAGTTATGATATTAGGACATTAAAATGGAAGAAGAAGTATGACGTTCTGATGTTTCATCAGAAGGAAAGCCCACTAGTGTGATAGTTGAATTAGATTTGCTGATCTTTTTTCACAAGAGATTCAGTTGGAGACAAAAGTTGTTTCACAATGTTTGTACCGGCCCAGTGTATACTGCAATAATTGGCAAAACTGATTGGCTTCTTTGTGTCACCTAGAATTCTTTATTGAAAAATATATTTAAAGAAATAACATTTGTTTTATTAAACTTCTTGAGTAGGATTGGAGAATGTAAGTTGAGACTACTGTCATGGACTTAGCTGGAATTGCCTAAGCCGTGAGACACCTTTGCAGCTAAGATGCGAACTTAGCTTGAGTTGCCTAAGTCGCGACGCACCCTTGCGCCAACTTCTCGGACTTAGCTGAGATTGCCTAAGCCTTGAAGCGTCCTTGCAACATATGCATCCGCAAAGGTTCAGCCTAGTTGCAACTTCGTATAGGTCCCGAAGGACCTGTAAAACATAAAGTTGATTAGATTGAAAACGAGCGACGGACAAGTCCCGACGTCTCGCAAAGAGGGAAACTTTACAAGCAATTCAGTAAGCACCTTGTGTGCACAGGAGAAAAAAGAGAAAGGAGGAAAACAAGGACTTTAGAAGGTAGAACAAACAGTTATAAGTCCACAAACAACTGTTCACCGGGTGCCGGGCGCGAAGACAAGTTCCCGTTAAGTCAACGTGCGAACTTGTGAAGATTTTTCAATGCTCGACAATATACCGAAGCCCCATCCAACCCTGTGCCACCCGAGGGGTTCCAGGGTGCTGAGATGGTTGACATTTCGCGTGCTGCAGCGGGCTACATAAAACAGTCCACGGTATGCGAAAACGGAGCCATTTTGGGGTTTTTTGGCCCGGTGCGGTGAGCGGTCGCACTGTGCACTGCAACCTGTTCGAACATGTATTTTTATAAGCAAAAACACACAAAACCAAGGTAAAACAGGTTGCCATGTCTCTGTTCAAGCATGCAAAAGCGACGAACGGTTCGTTGAACGAAGTTGTTGCGAGTGCGCGACGATCGTTCGTGACACTACGTTATTCTATATGATGTTGATACCTACCTAATATGGGTAAATTCTGAATTATTACCTTCTCGACCAACATGACCTTAGTAGTGGATAAATCTCAAGATTTGTGAAATGTGAAAGAGAAGATATAGATGCCTTCTGTGTTAAAGTGACAATTATGTCATGCAAATCAGATAACTCTTTTACTGCTTATGTAACATTTAGAATTATTTTTTCTATCCAAATTTCTTTTGAGACATGTTCTGCAGAATAAGATTTTACCATCTATTTCTTACATGATTTGAAACTATTGTTAAGCAGGAAAATGTTTTGCAATCTTTTAAGCTTCCTAACCCTGTTATCTGCATTGGTGGAATATTGCGGATTGAGTTGCTGGGTAGGGTCCAGAAACAAGCTATGGATGACTTATATTACATATGGTGAGTCTGGATGTTTTGAATTTTATGTTCTGGCTTATCTGCCTTCTTTTTCCTGATTTTACCCTTAGAGGCATTAGATTTTGTTGTCTCTGATTTCTGGATTTGCTGCACTAGCAATTTCATTAGTTCATGCATCCATAGCATATGCACATTAAATACTGGACATATAGAATTGTGGTTTGTAAATATGCAAGACGATGTAGAATATGATGTCTTGAAGAACGCTTTCATTTATTACATGATCAAATTGACTTTAGGATGTGTTTGGAATCATGTTGCTGAACTAATGTTTGATTTCTTTTTCTTGCATGTTGAAGTGTGTGCCATGTTCAAGTAATTGGTCGTCCGCTATCACCTGCATTAGATCTCGACATTCATGAGGGCACTGGTAGTTTGGTCTTGAAGTACTTCCCACATGCAAGCAGCTGCAAGACATCCGAGGGTACCTCAGCAGATGAAGCTGGAGAGCCATCTTCATGGCGTTCTTTTGCTGTGAGGCTCAGACATTTAAGGGCTGTCAGGAGATGGAACCAAGCGATACTAAGCACGCTGCTCGGACCCATACAGTTTTCTGATGATGATGGCGACGATGATGACTACGACGGCAGCATGGAAGAGGAGACTTCTGTCTAGTAAGCAGCAGCTTACTCCCCCTTTATACTCATCATAGCATTAAGTGACAGAGAGCCTCCCCTTCTGTCTTTGGGTCTGTAGAGCTGCATGACGTTTTCTGCTTTGGAGTCTTAACATGCACTTGTGCACAATGAACTGATATCTATCATCCATGTTGGTTGCTTCAGCTTTCTGGCTATAGATATGTATAGTAGTACTACTTGATACATAAATTATTGATGTTCGTCTCCTAAGGAACTTATCCGAGGAAGGCCTCCAGTTTAAATGACTCGACCATATTGACTCCATGTTTTGGAAGAGTAATGAGAAGTCTTTGGCACTTCGGAGGCTAAGATTCTACGAATGAGAAGTCTCTTCAGGTGAATGTTTCGAAGAGTTAGTATCTTTGGCGCGAGTCAAGGGGATGTGGTTTGACCAATTAGACCGGGTCGGGTCGGGTCGGGTCGGGTCGAGTCGAGTCTACTTGGTCGGAGCGCATCGTGAGCGGGTCAGCCCGAACCGACTTCCAAACCCTTGCCAACCCCTCCGGTCTTGACTTGAGGCGGACCGCCAGCCCGACCACGCTGTCGTTTAGCCTTGATCCAACCTAAAAACGTACATCGCAACAATTCCCAACTCAGCCGGAGCTCTTGAGCTCCGCTCCCCCGCCCTTCCATCTGCACCTCGACTCGGCGGACCTTATCTTCGTCGGTGTCCGCAGTGGTCGATTGGGAGCGAGGCGAGCGATGTGACGACTCGCATCACCCCCGGCGTGGGAGCCAACCTCCTCGGCCAGCACTCCGCCGAGAGGAACCGCGACGCCACCACCTACGTCGGCAACTTAGACCCGCAAATACCCTTTCTCTTTTCCTTTCTTTTCCCTACTTCTAATTGCACAGCTCGTCCCCACAGCGTAGGGTTTTAACTACTTTGCGGAGAAAGAAACCTCTCGGTTTAGGTATTAGGCTTTTGGCTCATCTTATCAGCTATCATTGGTGAGTATGGGATCTGTAAGCATCCATGAATTCTCATATGTGCTATCCATTTTATAGATCACTGAGTTTCTCTGCGAATTGTTTGTTCAAGCAGGCCCAGTTGGTAAATTCCAAACGATTGGTGTTTATTTGTCTTCTTGGTTGAATGTGATTCACCGATATCTTATTTTGTTGCTAAGATCACCATCGGTACAATAAAAAAAATACCATGTAGTTTGAACTCCTATGCATGATTAGCTTACAACGCATGAAGTGTCGCCTTTTCAATAAGTCAATAACCCTATCTTTCTGTTTCCTATTGCAGTTTGTGAGGTAGTCCCTAATCGTCTCTTGTTTTAGTAATTCGGCAAGAGCATTTGAGTTTGTTTTTTGATCTGTACTGGAGATGGACAGCTTCCTGTACTGGGGGTTAACAGTTTAGATTATATTAAATATTATTCTGCAAATTCAGATCTTAGAGAGGCATCATTGGCTGTAATAGTGATCCCTTCATGCAAATCTACTTGATGAATTTTTTTTGTTGGAGATGCATCATAGAAACGTTTCTTAATTCTGAGAATGTCAGTGGAGACACCATTAAATAGACTGGTAATCTATTAATTTAGTGAAAATAGAACTCTCTCTCTGTCTCTCTCTCTCACATTCTCTGCTGAAGTTATCACATTCTTCCAAAGAAAGGTGGTCCTTGGGGGGCAACCTACCCACCCACATTTCTTTCCAGGAAGAATTAATTGAAGAGATTGACAATATACAATAACAAGCTTGAGAGTAAGAAAAGGAATATTTTCTAGATCTTTTAGCAAGTAGGTTTCTGTTAATAATAGATGCCCTCATTGAGCTTGTTAGTTCCAATCTTTATGCCCCTCTTGTTGATCTTACTATGTCATGTGCTTGATGCAAGTCAAACATTATACATCATTTTCCTTCAACTAGACAAGATACAATAATCATTTAGTGTTCCCTTAGGAGTTATTATAAATGAAAATAACTCACCATCATGTCTTTCCTTTTTCTTTCTCAACTTTTTGTACTTTAGCCATTGTAAATGTGTGTACCCATACCTTCTTTCTGGTGCTCCTCTAAGTCTGTTATATCTGTATGATACTCTACACTGGAAAGTGTCCAATTGTTTATGCAACTTCTTAGCAAGGCTTCCAGCTTTTTATATATCTGATGGTATGTGGACTATACATGTTCTATTTTAGTGAAACTTAGTAGTGACAATCCTGACTCTGATTATGCTTGCAGTTGATGTCTCTGTTCCGAAAGATTTGCCGAGCTGAGTTCTAGCAGCTAGCAACCCTGGAACTCAAAGGATCAGACCACTTACCTTGTTTGCAAGTGGACTACCAACCCTTCCGAATGGCCCTCAGGCAAACAGATCAGTTCCTGCAGTAATCCCTCCCAAGCCATTTGCCAATGGTTCGATCCTACCAGTACCACTGCCAGCAGTATGCCCTCCACCACCACCAACAGTCAGGCAATTTCCTCTCATGCAGTCGCCTGCCCAGTCACAACCTGCCATGCCTCCACCACCACTCCAACAGTTCAGGCCACCACCGCCACCTTCTGGAATGGGCGTTCTGCGGCCTGTGCTATGGAGGTCATCCCCACCACCTTCGCAGGTGGCTGGAAGGCCTATGCCTCTGCTTTCGACGTTCTTTCCGCCTCTGTGGCTGCCAAATGGCTCAGCTCTCCCATAACTTCCACCAGATTATGTCCATCCATCAAATCGCTCACTAGGAAGGCTTAAATCTTTTGTACATTGGCCACTGGATCGGAAAATTTTCTTGAGACAGGAACACTATTCGGCATGTAAACTTGTATGGTATGGCCGGTCATTGGCATCTTGGCCAGTAGAGTGCTTGTTTTGCTTGTAAAAGGGCTTTTATGCAAGTGCCAGACCTTCAGCAATAATCACATACTATATTGTGCATACAAAATGTGTTGGAAGTGGACTTTGATCTCAGAACTGATAGTCTTTTCCAATTAAGCATACAGGAATCTTCCTAATGTTATAAAATCAAGATTCCAACTATCAACTTTTGATGAATAAGTGAGGTGTATCAACATCGAATTTATATTTTAATCATCAAAAATTCATATGATGATGTTTTGAACAAATAAATTAGACCAGTATATAAATAATATGTTAGGTGAAATGCTATCAATCTACCCTTGAGGGTGTTCTACCTTAACAGTATTGTTGGCTTCACATGTTTTTGTGTGCATTTAAATCTGTTAAATATACAAAGTAATCACATATAAAAAAACGGTTGGACTCGATTTCTCTTTAATTACTAATTTTTAAAAAAATGAGGAAAAAAAAGCCCTTTTAAAAGATCCATGCCTTCAACATGTAATATGATAACACGCACATGCGCCAAAAAGAAAAAGGAAATCTAGTCTGGCAAAAGATAGATTCCGCTTATAACGATGAATCCCAAGTGCCCACGCCTGGAGTGACACCAACGGTCCGTTCGGAGTCCCCATCCGTGTTCTAGATGCCGATGACAGTTGGGGGTGGCGCGACTCTCTGTTGATGCCGCACCGTACCGTACGCGCTGAGACAAGTAGCGTCACTGGCGCCCAACTGTCGCCCAACTTTTGTCTGAGAAGAGTGGGGTTGCGGATCTAAAGGAGAATCGAAGTTTCGTGTGGGCCATCCCCGACCTTTTCTCATGTATCCCCGGCGGCTGGTATGCAGGTTGTGCGGGTCCCAATGGTGTCCCACGTTAGCAAAGTACGACGTGTCACTTCAGCGTGTGTATATTTCGGGTTTCGTCCCCGCCCCCAGGCACGAGGAACATTCTACCTACAGGATTCTGGCACGTGACAGTTTCTTTTTGGTACACCAACCCAACATAGCACTACTTTCTATGTTGTTTGCAAAAGCGAACTACAACGGATCAAAGCATATGATTTCAAGAAACCCATATGAGTAGCAACTGTGTTTTTTTTTTATTATAATAAATAATTAAGAAAGAAAGGAATAGAAAGATAAGAATCAAAAGATAATAAAATATTATAAGATAATTACTAAGTTCGATGTGGTTCAATCAGTCAATCTTATCTAAAAACATAATTATGATCTCACATCACTCACACACAAACACGATTAATTAATTAATTTTTAATTCATTACAAATATTTTTTCTTTAAAGAAGATGATATTTTTTATTTGATCTAAAGGAATTTTTTTTATGATGATATTATTGGTTGATTTCACTCATTTAAAAAAAATCATTTAGCATTAAGAATTTTCTTTATAAAAAAATTAAAAATGAGAAACGCTCATATCTCGTGTTCCTCATTCCACCTTAGTTCCAAGATCAATGATGCTTGCGTTTCTTATCTCGCTTCCTATAAAAGATTGAGATAAAAGTTTAACCCGTAAAGTTTTGCTCATAATTTTTTATATATATATATATAACTCATAAATTTATTGATATAACAAAAAGATATTTTATTTAAATATTTTTCTAATACGAGGGTGTCACTCTTGGATGATTGATGTGATGTGTCCAATAATCATTTATAGAATTTGATGTGTTGAATCTTAATTGACCAAATTCAATCATTATATCATCACTCGAATCCCATCACAACACATAATTAGTGGTGATAAAAGAATATATTTTTGTAATTGAATGTAATAGAAACGAAACTAGCCTATCTATCTGTCCCTCGTTGTTTCGCAGCAACTTGTCGTTCCAGAAGTAGGGGGTGCTGCGCAAGTCCAGTCGTCGCATCAAGTTGGTGTTGGTCTCATTCCAAGCGCTCCTTCACATCCGGACGCAGCCAAGGCAATCCCATCCTTGTCCGAAGGGGACAACCAACCGAGACGGAGTCCACGGGAGCAAACCCGAGCTCCATACCACCCCACCGAAGCATAAAGTACTGAGACCGAGTGGGAACAGTGCGCGGCATCACGTCAATCCAACGGGCCGCGGTGGTGGTTCCCCCGAGCCTGTGCTTCACGGCTGGGTGAGCGATGACCCACCCCACTGATGCGACCCCGACCCAGCTGGCTCCTCCTCTGCAGCCCGTCCACCTCACTCCCTCGCCCAACCTGGCATTCCGTGTGCCGCGTAAACAGCGACCTGCCTCCCCCGTTTTATACCACCTTCCGCTCTTTTTCCCACTCAACTCGAACGCACAGCCCTACTCCCCGAGCCCGCCACACACTCCACTCCACAGCAGCAGCAGCAGAGGAAGAGGAAGAGGAGGAGAAACGGGGAATGGAGAGCTTTAGCAGCGACTCGTTGGATTCGCCGGTGGCGCGACGGTCGGGGTCGGACGAGGAGATCTCCTACACGACGGTGTTGTCGGCGCCGCCGAAGCGGCGGGCGGGGCGCACCAAGTTCCGGGAAACGCGGCATCCGGTGTACAAGGGCGTGAGGCGCCGCAACGGGGACAAGTGGGTGTGCGAGGTGCGGGAGCCCAACAAGAAATCCAGGATCTGGCTGGGCACCTTCCCCACCGCCGAGATGGCCGCCCGCGCCCACGACGTGGCCGCCATGGCCCTGCGCGGCCGCTCCGCCTGCCTCAACTTCGCCGACTCCGCGTGGCTCCTCCCCGTCCCGGAGTCCTCCAGCCCCGTCGACATCCGCAAGGCGGCCGCACGCGCGGCCGAGGCATTCCAGCCCCAGCCGGAGTCCGACAACGTCCCCGAGCAAATGGAGGATCACGTGATGGCAATGGAGACAGTCGACGACCCGTTCTTCATGGAGGACGGGCTCAACTTCGGCATGCAGGGATACCTGGACATGGCACAAGGGTTGTTGATCGATCCGCCACCACCGCCGGCGATGAATGAGGAGGACGAGATAGACGGGGATGTGATACTCTGGAGCCATTCCATCTGAAGATACCGTAATCACCACCTGTACAATGTAGGCTAAGAGTTCTCGTTGGCCGGAAGCGGCAGCCAATTCAGTGCCTCTGCTCCTCCAGCATCAGTTTGGTGGGAAACGGAGTGTTCTATAAATAAGACCATCCGAAATCTCCCTCTATATATAAATATGAGAAGCAGAATTCGGGTAGTAAAGCTTTGAAATGGAGGAGGGAAACAGAGGGGAAGAGTTCAAAACAATCTATGCTATGCTTTCAGAACAGTATAATCTGTGTTTTGTCTTCTAATTTGGGGGAGAAGCTAATGCTAATATGCTAATGTGCCCTAAATGGGGTCAGCTGTTGGTAGATTTAGCCGCACTCGTTAGATTTTTCTGTGGATTTGGAAGTTTGAGGGATTACCGGCGGCAAATCAAGACGTGTCAGGCCAACATCGCGATCGACCACGCTTGGATCTTGTTGGAAGCAACAAACTGAGGTGGCGGTCTTTCATTGGTGGAGCAGTGGATTCGTTCTGATGGTAGATACCATTCGAAGCCATGTCATATAGGAGTCGATCGAAAATTTGACCCACAAATAGCCAGTAGGCTAAATCCCACGAGAATGGATGTATCGCGACACTCCGAGAGACTTTATAGTAAGAAAATTAATTTAAATCAAACAGAAGGTTAATGCAATGCTTTAGGAATAAGAAGAAAAAGGAAGGATGAAATAGAGCTAGAAAAGGTTGTGAGATCAATGATTTAGAGCCTTCACCACTCTGATTCCTCTAAAAATTAGCTTAAAATAGGTTTATAAAGTAGAACATAATTGTTTCGAGGTCCACTAAGAAGCTTTTGTGGGCTTTATTCAAATGCTACTTAAGTTGGTCGAGCAATCAAACAAACTCTTTTATTTTATTAGGTCATAGTTGGATTCTAATTATTTGGGATCGATTAGATATGTAATTTATTGTCACTATCGATCTCGAACAGAAACTAAAAAGGTAGAGAATTGCATTGTTTTTCTAAAATTTGTGTCACATGATATTTCTTTATTCTTTGCTTTTGTTATTGAGATTATTGACGACGAATAGATAGAATGGAGTGAATTTTTTCTTTTTTTCCATCTAAGACTCATTTTAATTGATCTTAATAAATTATCATCAGTCTACTGATGATTTATTAGCTATTGTTGAGGGTGGTGATCCTCTGACATAATTTAAGTTGGTGATCTCAATTCTACTATCACTATGTGTTATGCACCTTTACGTGTGGCCTACAGTTGATACGATTTGGTCAAAGTGTAAGGTCGTCCACGTAATTTCTCAAAAGGAAGAGGGACGGAGAGTGATGTCGGGGTGAAGGTGATTGATGATAACAGATAAGATTTCCTCAACTATATGGAAATCTCTCTACTTTGTTGAGGGAAATCCTCTAATCTGTTGAGGGAGATCCTCCCTCTTAACCTGTATAAATAGGACAGAAATATGTGAATACAATCAAGCTTCTTCAGTAATTTCTTTTCTATCTCCTTTCTAACATGGTATCAGAGCCTTGCTATTGATTTTCTCAAGCGGGCGGTATCTTCCTCGCTTGACGGCGATCTCTGCGTCTTCCTCCTTTGCCATCGCAGCCTCTAAAATCCCAAGGACGCTACGACATCTTTCGCTGCTGCTTCCCTTTGCATTAAGGCTGACGGAGCTCTTCCTCTATACGCCTAATCGCTGCAGATTTCTTGCAGTTTTTTCTCCTGCTGCAGCTTCCTTGAGCACCGTTGCAGATTTTGCTGCAGCTTCCTCATCCGCTGCAGTTCCACCGCATCATCCGCTGTAGTTCCGCTGCATCATCCGCTGCAGTTCCGCCGCATCATCCGCCGCATCATCCGCTGTAGCTTTCGCCGCATCATCCGCTGCAGCTTTCGCCGCATCATCCGCAACCGCATCATCCGCAACAACATCATCCGCAGCAGCATCAGTCGCAGCAGCTGCAACAGCAACATCGCTGTAGTCTCCTCATCGCTGTAGCCGCCTCCTAATCGCCGTAGCTTCCTAATCACTGCAGCTTTCGCAACTATTGCATCACTGCAGATTTCTCCCGCTGCAGTCTCCTCATCGCTGCAGTCTCCTCATCGCTGCAGTCTCCTCATCGCTGCAGTCTCCTCATCGCTGCAGTCTCCTCATCGCTGCAGTCTCCTCATCGCTGCAGCCTCCTCATCGCTGCAGTTGCCTCCTCATCGCTGCAGCTTCCTCATCGCTTTCCTCCATCTTTCGTGAAAAAAAAAAAAAGAACAGAAGAATGGCTGGGATGTCTTCGTTATCTTCTTCTGATATTCTAGTTCCTATTTCTGTAGGGACTCACAGTTCTTCTTCCACAAGACTTATCTCCATCAATGCAGCCACACTAATCCCCTTCAAGTTATCAAAGGGTGGCAACTATGCGTCCTGGCGGGCTCAATTTTCTAATCTCTTATTTGGATATGACTTGCTAGGTTACGTTGATGGCTCATTCAGTTGTCCGCCAGCCATGCTCAACATCCCCGGAGAACCTAGTCCAGTACCTAATCCAGCTCACAAACTGTGGCTGCGTCAAGATCGTCTCATCCTCCAAGCTATTCAGGCCTCAGTTGCTGGATCCGTCGCTCCATTGGTTTCTGCATGTGTGACTGCTGCCGATGCGTGGTCTAAACTGCAAACAACCTTGGCGAATCATTCACGTACTCGCAAGCTCTGTCTTTTATCCAAGCTGATGGTGACCAAACAAGAGGGAAGTACTGTCACTGACTATCTACAAAATATCAAAGTTATCATCGATGACTTGGCTTTGATAGGTCATTCCCTTTGTGACTAGGAGATCATCATCCATACTCTAAATGGTCTTAGAGACGAATACAAGGAATTGACGGCTGCAATTCAGGCACGTGACTCGCCAATCTCCTTTGAAGAACTCTATGACAAGTTGACTGACTATGAGATGTACTTGAAGCGTGCAGA
>LVTN01000007.1:1268528-1303216 GCA_001649415.1 Musa itinerans
TTGGTTTATCTTCCATTTCCACCTCTAAACCATTTGAAATTATTTATACTGATGTTTGGGGCCCTGCCCCTATCCTATCTTTTGATAAATTCAGATTTTATGTCATTTTCGTAGATCACTTCACTAAGTACACATGGTTGTATCCTCTTCACCATAAATCTGACGTTTCGACCATCTTTCCCACTTTTCGGAAGTTGATCGAAAACCATTTTCAGTCTACCATCAAAACGGTTTACTCTGATGGTGGCGGTGAATATCAAGCCCTAGCATCCTATCTCTCAGCTTGTGGTATCCAACACCTCAAGTCTCCCCCGCATACTCCTCAACTTGTTGGCTCCGCCGAACGCAAACATCGGCATATAGTGGAAACTGGGCTTTCACTTCTCCATCAAGCTTCCATGCCTTCAAACTTTTGGATGGCAGCCTTTGAAATTGCCGTTTACCTTATTAATAGAATGCATACGCCAGTCTTACAATACCAGTCCCCCTTTGATACACTATTTCACAAACTCCTAAACCTTTATAAACTCAAGGTATTTTGTTGTCTATGTTATCCATGGTTGCGTCCCTATGCCTCTCACAAGTTAATATCACGATCTAATCCTTGTGTTTTTATAGGTTATTCTCTTGAACATAATGCTTTCCGCTGCTATAATCTACACACACAAAATTTTTATATCACCTCACGTTATTTTTGTTAAGTCTGTCTTTCCTTTTCACAACTATACCTCTCCTACCATGCAGACTTCCCCATTAACTATTTCTCATTGGGGTATACCTCTGATCCAACCGGATGCGCCTCCCATAACATCCTCCAGTTCCTCCTCTCATGATCCACACTGTTCCACTCCTCTGGTTCAATAATTGCTCATTCCTACTCCACTTCTCTCTTTCCCGACTATTGGGGTATTTAGTTCAGGATCACAATCGTTCTCTTTACCTCCTTCTCGACCAAGTGGCCCTGAGGTGCCTCCCTTGACCTACCCTGTGTCAATGACTCTCAACCCCTTCTTCCAATAATACAGCCTCCTGATCCCGTAGTCTCCAACCATCCTATGACCACATGCTCTAAAAGTGGAATTTTCAAACCACGTCAGGTCCTTGATCTTCATGCTATCATAGATTCCTCATCCACCACCGTTGAACCCACCACCTTCGCTCAAGCCCAAAAATCTCCACATTGGCGTACCGCCATGTGTGAGAAATATAATGCCCTCCTCCATAACTCAACTTGGGATCTAGTACCCTTTCATCAAACATAAAACATCATCGGGTGTAAGTGGGTTTTTCGAATTAAGTGGAACCTCGATGGCTCTATTGCCCGATATAAGGCACGCCTCGTCACCAAAGGGTTTCATCAAAGACCTGGAGTTGATTTCACTGAGACATTTAGTCCCGTTGTTAAGCCCACTACAATCAGACTTATCCTGAGTCTTGCCACCACTAAGGGTTGGCAATTACGCCAATTGGATGTTAATAATGCCTTTTTACAAGGGACTCTAACTGAAGATGTTTTTATGCAACAACCTCCTGGTTTCACTCATCCTCAGTATCCAAGGCATGTCTGCAAACTTCAAAAAGCCATTTATGGACTTCGTCAGGCTCCTAGAGCTTGGTACACTGAACTTGGCTCCTTTTTGACTTCAGTTGGCTTTCTCAACTCCAAATCTGATTCCTCGTTATTTTTGAGACAACACCATAGCGACACAATATATATTCTGGTCTATGTGGATGACATCATTGTCACAGGTAACAACCCTGTAGCAATCCAAACATTCATCAAACAGTTGGCAGATCGTTTTTCGCTCAAAGATCTAGGACCCCTGAACTACTTTTTGGGTGTAGAGGCTACATTCACATCTTCCGGTCTCTTTCTGTCACAAAGAAAGTACATTCAAGATTTATTATCCAAAACAAACATGCAGGACGCAAATGTGGTTACAACTCCTCTATCTGCTAGTGGCTCTCTCAAATTATCTGATGGAAGTCCTGCTACGGAACCCACTCAATACCGACAAGTCGTTGGTTCCCTCCAGTACTTAGCTCTCACCCGTCCTGACATCTCCTTTGCAGTTAACAAATTATCACAATTTATGCAGCGACCGTCTACTATGCATTGGTCTGCGGTCAAAAGAGTCCTACGATACATTAAGGGGACTCTCAATTATGGTGTCTTTCTTCGTAAAAACTCTCCACTTCAGCTTCATGCCTTTACCGATGCTGATTGGGCAGGTTGCTTTGATGATCGAACATCAACATCGGGGTATATTGTCTTTCTTGGCGCTAATCCAATCAGTTGGAGTTCTAAGAAGCAAAAGACAGTTGCACGGTCTACAACTGAAGCTGAATACCGTGCCATCGCCACTGCCACTACAGAACTCAATTGGGTCACAAATCTGCTCAAAGAACTCAACATCAACTCTACTCCTACAATATATTGTGACAATGTCGGAGCTACCTATCTGTGCGCTAATCCGGTGTTCCACTCCCGCATAAAACATATTGCTATCGACTTCCATTTTGTGCGAGATCAAGTTGTCCGCCGTCAACTACGAGTTTCTCATGTCCATTCGGTTGATCAGTTAGCCGACTCACTCACAAAGCCTCTCGCTCGTCACCTTTTTGCATTACATCGATCCAAGATTGGCGTCCTTGATGGGAGCACCATCTTGCGGGGGCATGATAACATATAAGATTTCCTCAACTATATGAGGAAATCTCTCTACTTTGTTGAGGGAAATCATCTAATCTGTTGAGGGAGATCCTCCCTCCTAACCTGTATAAATAAGACAGGAATATGTGAATACAATCAAGCTTCTTCAGTAATTTCTTCTCTATCTCCTTTCTAACAATTGGCTCTAGGGCTATGAACCAACCTTCGAGGGTGTCCCGAGGTAGAGATGAGTTGTGTTTTATCTGTGTCGTAATTTTACAAGATATGTCGATGTTGAAAAAGATTCATGACTCAATCCCTTCGATAATTAAGTTAATGAGTATAGATTATCTCGAGATAGAGAATCGATATTTATACCTACGGAGATTATTGGAGGGTACGATGATTGATAATGATAGTCAATACCTCATGCGACGCGGTTGCACAGGCAACTGACCCGTACGACCCCTATGGTGTGCGTTAGGCCGTCCTTAAGTGTTTGAGGTACGATAGTTGACTCTCACCGTCCCGCACTGCATGAAATCGATTGGAAGGGCATCACATGCTAGGTTGGTGTCCTTCTATATCAATCGAATGTCGGGTTATGTTTCACGTTGATTCTACGGTGGCCGCCTGCTGATGAACTATAGTTGGTGCGAGAATAATGAGAATGTTATGATAGGAGGGCAACAGTAACTAGAAGCTTCCAACATAGATTACAGTGATCCACGCCATGGCATTCGTTGAGTGTTATTCATCCAACATGAGGTCCGAAGACGATAGTAAGACGAATATGGGTCCTGCACCCCGTAACTAATTGTGTATCACAGTCTCATTGGGATTATTTTGTCAAGAAATTAAAAAAAAAAGTTTGAAATTGAAGAACTACATATTTTATTAAATCAACATAATTCCATAAAGGATCGGATTAATAATCACTGAAAGTTGTATTAGAAATAGAGAAGACAGATTTTGGTGTTTTGTACGAAATCAAACATGAAGGAAAAAAAATTTGAAAAGAAACAGCAGAAAGAGAATGAAAATTTAAAAAATAATACTAGGAGGTCGAGACATGATATCATTTTCACTTTATTTTTGGATGATAAGTTAGTGTTGAACTTCACGGTCAAGAAAAAATATATAGATTTTTTAAAATAAATTTTATAATATTGCTGCATTGTTATTTGCCCAACCAAGCATTCGGCCACATAAGTTTCTTAAGCCAAATAACGAAATAATTTTTTTTCGTTTTTAGACGAAAAACAAGAGGGGATTACATATTTATTCGATAAGACTCCGGTAAATAGAAGAACTATGTATTTTGTTCCTTGAGACGATATGCAATTAGTAGTCAACCATAAGTCGACATGTGCTTTGCATGTGTAATTTTTATAATAATTATTTTTAAAAAAATCAATGATGTTTTAATCAATCTAACGTAATTTGGATTCTTGTTCATAAAAGTGATGGTTAAGTTATATCTGTTCATGTGCTTCAAGGATGATTCGTATGAATGTGGAGGTTGGATGAGTTTTCCAACTTGATCTCTTTAATGCTCAATTTAGTTTGATTATGGATGAGTTTAGAAAGTAAAAAATATATAACCTTAATTATTATGCAAAATATAGATTTTTATATTAAGTAAAAGAAATATCCTATAAAATATTCTTTTGAGAAGCAACCCTTAACTATTATTTTTTGGACTAATATCCAAAAGGATAGACCTTATCTCTATTTTATCAATCAAACGGTCATGCGTATACTATCCTTGCTAACTCAACCTTTAGTCGAATAGATCATTCCTAATCTTTTAAGTTGGCAACTACAACACTCATCTTCGTCACTCATTGGAAAGAACATTAACATATGGACAACATGATAATACATCATGTCTCATCGAACACATTAGGCATCCATCATGTCAGTTGCAATATCAATTGCACGATAACATTGACTTAATACTAACATAGTTATCCACTCATCGCGATGCTCCGATGAATCGAAAGCTCTTGATATTAACATAAATCATCATATCAATGCATATGCCTCCGCGAACGATCGAGTAGTAATGATAGATGATTTTATATAATTATCTTGCAAACGATCTAGTAATGATAGATGATTTTATATAATTATCTCATAAATAAATTCTTAATTTTATTTTGATAGTCATGCGATACGACTATAACAAGGATCTCGAGTGATCTATACTTCTATTTTTCGAATTATTCTATTCCATCATGTTAAGCATCAAATATATCTTTATCATTTATATTTTGTATATAATTATATATCAAATCCCTCATTTTCCAATACTTAATTTGTGATAAAGAGACGTAGATTATTTTTGAACTCTTCATGTGTCAAGTAACCAAAAGAAGAACTAATACTCTTCACTTGAATCTAACTTTCAGCTTAACAAATAAACTCAAATCCGATCTATATATCTATTTGCCTATCCAAATCTGGTCAAAGACATCCGAACCTAATCCAAATAATTTAGAGAAATCCATGCAAAATCCGAAAGAGTAACGAGATGGCTGGCTAAGTCTTGTAATGAATGAATACATGTAGATAGATGCATATGAGCGCATGCGTCTCAATGTTGACTTCTCAGCAGTAGGTTGCTTGCCCTCTTGTCATCACATACGTGTCATCGTGTGGATGAGGTGAAGGTGGTCGTTCATGTGTCGTTCTCCTCCTATAGCCGTCTTTCGATGAATGGTAACGAGTAGATGAATGTTTGCAGGTCGTGTGACTCTATCATGACGATGATTTCTTCTTCCTTTAGCTTTCCTGTCATTTCCACCATTAAACCTGCTTCGTGACATGGTATGTCTCATTCCTACAAGTTATGATAAGGTGGGGCAACAAAGGACATTAAATTAGTGACTTGATGATTCTAAATTCACGTAGTCGACGATGATCCCAATCAAAGACTGATGATCGTGTATAAGTTTAAGATACCATTGGTTTCCGATCCTAAATAATTCATATCATAAGGTGCATTTGACTTCATCATGATGATTCTTTCCTACTATGACTATGATATGATCCTTGTGCCAACTTGCACTGCTTTAATCAATATGATTATGAACTCAATAATTTTAATGAAATAATTCTATAAATTTATTTTTAATATTAGACTTGATAGAAAAAGAGTTGAAATGTGAAATGTTTAACTAGCCCGATTCATCGACTTGCATTATGAGTCCTAAATTTTATCCATTATATTTTTTGATGTGGGGTTGACGTATACTCATGATCAATGTTGATTGGGGTTTCTGATATAATTTCTTCAATGATTAAATTAGGTTCTCGAAGTAAATTAAATATAGATAGGGGTGAAAAGGATTATACCTTGATAATTGTATCCTAACTTGCTTTTACAATTTATTTCCCCTTAGCTACTAACAATCAAGAGGAAATTTTTAGAATAAAAGTATTTTTAAAATATTATATGTTCAATTGATTTTGATATTGATGGATGATGATCGAAAAAGAATCCAACTTTCGATTGGATGATGATAATTGATGGCTTTTGCCTTCTTTTAAGATGTCATGAGTTTTAAATAGAGAGTATTTTTTTTGGATAAGGTCGATATTAATTTCATATAAATTTTTGGCCTTCTCCTCTAATTATTATATCTCAAGAAATAATCAAATCATATTATCCTAAACCAGTAAATCTTTATCTAATTCTTTTATCTTTGGTTTCTAAACACAGAATTATCTAAACTAAATAAAAAAGAGATGATTAGATGAGTTATTTTTGTCTCGAGTTACCTAAGTTAAATCCCTCGGATTAAGCTTTATGTCAAATGCAATCGTTCATACATGCTACTACTATCTTCTCTTTTGTGAGCTTTAAAGATCTGAATCAAGTTCTTGCAGTCACCGTGTGATCGAGGGGAATCAAGAGCCGTCCACGACACCAAAACGCGTTAAAATGCGTGCAAAACGCTAAACGACGGAGGGGTGCGGTAGCTTGTCATTGCCATGGAGGAGTTCAACCCCCCGGAGGGTCGCACTCGTCGGCTCGCACGTCCCCATACGAGCCCGTCAAAGATGGCCTGACAAGGTTTAGGGCTTCATCAGTGTGCCAAACTCAACGACTGAAACATATGCCTAACGATCAATGATGCATCACCATGAACTGAGATTACGATGTGCCAACTGCCCAGATGTGATGATAGCCGTAGACTGCCGAACATGTTGCGTATGATTCTACTGTTACGCACATTTTTATGTACGTTCAATGTCTCTCCGAAAACCCTCTGCTTTGATATCAGTGACCCGAGTTGATCAAACCAAGCAAGGGCTTAGGATGAAGGTGGGCGGTACAATGGACGGCTTTGATGAGCTCCCTTTATAACCAGTCCAAAGCAGATCATATGATTAGATAAGTATTAAATAAAAAGAATATTAGGTTGAGAATGGCCCACATGTCATCAGGTCCACAACCGTGAGCGAAACCTCCCACCACTCCGTACGTGGACTGTTTGCATCCTTAAAGATAACCGTAGCCTCCGAAACTACCCCCGACCGCCCACGAAACGGCCCCAGAAGTCCCCACCGCCTCCCTCGTCCGCACCTCTTCCCCCTGCTCGCCCTATCTACTACCTCAAATGGCCGCTCTCGGCAGGAGGTCCCTTGCCACCGCCGTCTCGATCGCCGATGCCGCTGCGTGGTTGCTGGCGCTTGCCGTCGTGGCGCTCTTGCTGCTGTGCTCGCTGCGGGAGGGACCGGCGTCGGGCGAGCCTGTCCGGGGGCCGCCGGTGCGTGGCGGGAGGCTGATGGAGCGGCCGTGCGACGAGATTTACGTGGTGGGGGAGGGGGAGACGCTCCACACCATCAGCGACAAGTGGTTGATGTCATTAACTAGGGAATCAGTACGGTTTAAATGCGTACCGATGACGTAAGCTCATCCTGGAAGCCCATGTGGCACTCTCGGATGTTGGTTGGGGTTAAATGACTCGACTAGCAGATTCCCAAGATGCTGCTTGTTCACTTGAGGTGGATTCTGCATTGGACCGAAGTGGTTGGGCTTCTTCAAGAATCTGAAAATTGAACCAAGGTATACCTTGATTTCACCAAGGCTCCTGCACAAAAGGTGGGAGAGTTCAGTAAGCATAAAATCTATAATTATGTTATCTGTAATGCGGAAATAACCTTTATGCCAGGATTGAAATTAAATCTCGTCCCCTCCGAGCCCAAATAGATGGGTACATAGATAACGCTGCTCTGCTACTCTCCGCTCTTCTCTTTCACACGAATATAGGATTTTGCACATCATACCATCAATTCAGTAGAAGTGAACATATAGATCGAAGATGGAATGGTTTCTTTTCCGTTCTGTAATCTGTTTCCTTTTCTTGTGTCTGATGATGTAAGATGAGAAAAAACCAAATACACGGCTGGTGAATCGAGTTTCAAAGTTCGTCAATGGTTTCGGTTGCGTTGGAATCGTTGCAATCACACAATCATGTCCGCTTGCCACAGTTTGAATTTTGACTTTGACTCGCCGACTTAAGTCCAAGATTGGATAGTCGAATTGGAGTCCCGTACTTACTGGAATATGTTTATTAGGATTCTTGCAGAGTTACAGTCATGCTCTTATGACGATCGGAATCCTCACAGAATGCATATCGGAAACCCACCACAAGTTTCCTTCTGCATCATTCACATTGCTGCTTTGCCAACTCAAGCTCACACTGTAGGTTTTCTTCTCATTCTCATGTGAGAACTCCAGCGTCTCTGGTGAGACCTTCGCTGATACTCCACCGAGCTTATCCACCTTGAGCTTGAATACGGTCTTCCCTGAGCCAAAACATGTCACCGTCCGATTCACTGTTATGTTGTCGAAGCTCGCAGCTGCCGTTATCACTATCGCCGGGTAGTTCAGCTCCACGTCCTTGATCTTCTTGACGGTGTCGCAGGTGACTCTGCGGTGGGTGACGATCTCCACTTGCGCATCCGAGTACCCCAACCCACAGAGGTAGCCGATGTAATCGTCGACGTTGAGGTCATAAAGAAGGCCGGGGTCGGCCGCTTTTGTTGGGTTGACATGTCCCGTTCCCGTCGCGAAGAATGTCGCAGGTTGGTGCAGCTCATCGGTTATCGGCTTCCCGTCGTTGGCCACGATATCCGAAGTCGTCATGATTGCCGATTTGATCGCCGCCGGCGACCAGTCAGGATGTACGGACTTTATAAGAGCCGCAGTCCCGCTAAGATGAGGTGTCGACATGGAAGTCCCGGAAATCATGTTGAAGAACACGGTGGCCGAGTTATTCGGGGAAGGGCCTACCTCGAAGGGCCATGCCGCGAGAATGTTGACGCCTGGTCCGACCACATCGGGCTTCAGAATGCCGGGGCTTATAGAGTTAGGCCCTCGGGATGAGAAGAAACTTATTGTAGGAGATGGAGAAACCCCCAGTATTGTGCCCTTGAAAGTGATGGAGGCTACCGGCTCCTTGGACGTGTTTACGTACTTCTCGATGCTCGACCCGTCGACGTAATTAAGATGCGATGCCGGGAGGACATGGGCTTCGGCCAATGTGGTGTAGCCATCAAGTTCTCCGTTGATGATCAACATGGCCGCGCCGCCATTGGTCTTCACTGTCTCGCCAAGTTGGATCCGAGAACCGGGCGAACGCTGACACACCACCATCTTCCCCTTCACCTCGGGCATGACCACACCAACCAGGCAATTGCGATATTCTTGTGAACTACTTGGCATCACCAGAGGCAGCATGGTGGACGAGAAGTTGGCCGGTTGAAAGGCTGTTTCACCATCGAACTCGAGACCGTTCCCGAGCTTGACGGTCGCCCTTATGTTCCGATCAATGGTGGTGGCGCCAACCGTTAGGATCCATGGAGCCTCATTGGAGAGCGTTGAAGGTGACGGGCCGGAGTTACCCCCAGCACAGCTGACGAAGATCCCTTTCTCGATCGCACTAAACGCTCCAATCGCGATAACGTCAGCGTACAGAGCACGGGGCCCTCCTCCGAGCGACAGAGACAGCACGTCCACCCCATCCTTGATCGCTGCATCCATCCCGGCGAGGACATCTGACGTTATGCAGCCGTCGGAGCTGCAGACCTTGTAGATGGATAAGTGAGCACGCGGCGCCACGCCAGCGGCGGTGCCGTTGCCACTTCCGAGCACGTTGGCGTTTTTCACGAAGTTCCCCACCGCTGTGCTCGAAGTGTGGGTTCCGTGCCCTACTTCGTCATCTGCAGCGCCTTCAGGTGCCGAGCCACCGCCGCTGCTTGTGAATATTCTTACTCCAATCACCTTGTTGTTGCATCCGATCCCATTGTGGGGACAATTCCCCTTCCATCTCGATGGTGGGGGTTCCATTCCATCGTCGCCGAATGATGGATGCCCGATCGCTAACCCGGTATCCAACACCCCGATGATAACACCCTTGCCCATGTTGGAGTTGCTCCAGAGGCCTTGGCCCGGTTGCAGGCCGAGTAGCTCAGGGGTGTGGGTCGTCAGGAGAGGCAACTTGACGTCCTGATACGACGCCAGGAACCCTTCCTTCTGCTCTATGTACCCGAGTTCCTCTTCTGTGAGCCTGGCAGCAAACCCAGTGATGGCGTCGCTGTATGCGTAGACAAAGCGCGCCACACTGGAGTTCGCAGCGATCGGCGGCAGCAGCGACCGGTACCAATTCTCCAAGGCTTGGGTGCTGGCGAAGGTAGCGTTCTCGGGAAGCCGCATTCGAATTATGTATTGCCGCAGCTTTGAAGCATCGGCATCTTTGATTTCCCGGTCAATTGGAGAAGCATCAGGGGAAGCAGGCATCACTGGAGAAAGACCGGACAAAAGGAGGAGAGCAAGGAAACAGAGAACCCATGTGCTAAGATTCTCCATTGAGGAAAACAAGGAACTCGAAAGCAACAGCGGAAGAAGGGGTTTGAGCTCTGGTATTCAAGTTCCTGTAACAATGCTTGCATTTGTAGGGAGCCACTGTTGACTAAAGACAAACGTAGAACGGTTTCTGAATTCTCTCTGTCTCGGAAGAAGTCTGCAAGCAATTAAGAAGTGTCACCTCGGGCATGACCACACCAACCAGGCAATTGCGATATTCTTGTGAACTACTTGGCATCACCAGAGGCAGCATGGTGGACGAGAAGTTGGCCGGTTGAAAGGCTGTTTCACCATCGAACTCGAGACCGTTCCCGAGCTTGACGGTCGCCCTTATGTTCCGATCAATGGTGGTGGCGCCAACCGTTAGGATCCATGGAGCCTCATTGGAGAGCGTTGAAGGTGACGGGCCGGAGTTACCCCCAGCACAGCTGACGAAGATCCCTTTCTCGATCGCACTAAACGCTCCAATCGCGATAACGTCAGCGTACAGAGCACGGGGCCCTCCTCCGAGCGACAGAGACAGCACGTCCACCCCATCCTTGATCGCTGCATCCATCCCGGCGAGGACATCGGACGTTATGCAGCCGTCGGAGCTGCAGACCTTGTAGATGGATAAGTGAGCACGCGGCGCCACGCCAGCGGCGGTGCCGTTGCCACTTCCGAGCACGTTGGCGTTTTTCACGAAGTTCCCCACCGCTGTGCTCGAAGTGTGGGTTCCGTGCCCTACTTCGTCATCTGCAGCGCCTTCAGGTGCCGAGCCACCGCCGCTGCTTGTGAATATTCTTACTCCAATCACCTTGTTGTTGCATCCGATCCCATTGTGGGGACAATTCCCCTTCCATCTCGATGGTGGGGGTTCCATTCCATCGTCGCCGAATGATGGATGCCCGATCGCTAACCCGGTATCCAACACCCCGATGATAACACCCTTGCCCATGTTGGAGTTGCTCCAGAGGCCTTGGCCCGGTTGCAGGCCGAGTAGCTCAGGGGTGTGGGTCGTCAGGAGAGGCAACTTGACGTCCTGATACGACGCCAGGAACCCTTCCTTCTGCTCTACGTACCCGAGTTCCTCTTCTGTTAGCCTGGCAGCAAACCCAGTGATGGCGTCGCTGTATGCGTAGACAAAGCGCGCCACACTGGAGTTCGCAGCGATCGGCGGCAGCAGCGACCGGTACCAATTCTCCAAGGCTTGGGTGCTGGCGAAGGTAGCGTTCTCGGGAAGCCGCATTCGAATTATGTATTGCCGCAGCTTTGAAGCATCGGCATCTTTGATTTCCCGGTCAATTGGAGAAGCATCAGGGGAAGCAGGCATCACTGGAGAAAGACCGGACAAAAGGAGGAGAGCAAGGAAACAGAGAACCCATGTGCTAAGATTCTCCATTGAGGAAAACAAGGAACTCGAAAGCAACAGCGGAAGAAGGGGTTTGAGCTCTGGTATTCAAGTTCCTGTAACAATGCTTGCATTTGTAGGGAGCCACTGTTGACTAAAGACAAACGTAGAACGGTTTCTGAATTCTCTCTGTCTCGGAAGAAGTCTGCAAGCAATTAAGAAGTGCACTGAACCCCTTCCGAGCGTTGCAAAACGAACGGTCAAATGGCAGTCTAACCGTTGACTTATCAGAAAAGTTTCATCAGCACCGTCCAACATGGCGTCCACGTGTACAGCTGCCCAGTATGTGAGACTGATCTTTTTCGCCACGTGTACAGCTGCCACCACGTCCCTTTATTAGATAAGGATCGTTATAATCAATAACGACAGTCCCGTTACCTCTATATAACGACTGTTACGGTTTGCTAGTATAGACTACATGATCTAATTATACTTCTCCAAAACAAATTACATCTAACCAATCAATTTAGCCTATTTACATGATACTGTTATATTTATTATTGATATAGTAATTGTTACAACGTTGATGTCATTAACTAGGGAATCAGTACGGTTTAAATGCGTACCGATGACGTAAGCTCATCCTGGAAGCCCATGTGGCACTCTCGGATGTTGGTTGGGGTTAAATGACTCGACTAGCAGATTCCCAAGATGCTGCTTGTTCACTTGAGGTGGATTCTGCATTGGACCGAAGTGGTTGGGCTTCTTCAAGAATCTGAAAATTGAACCAAGGTATACCTTGATTTCACCAAGGCTCCTGCACAAAAGGTGGGAGAGTTCAGTAAGCATAAAATCTATAATTATGTTATCTGTAATGCGGAAATAACCTTTATGCCAGGATTGAAATTAAATACTTAGATCTAATTAACGATGCGTACCTTCTGATGCCATATGTTCAGAGATCTTTGTTTGATCTGCAAGACATTGTCTTTAATTCAAGATCGCTGTCAATTTGTAAAGCGGAACTAGATCATTTCTCCTCTCTTCCTATCTTTTCACAGGATCACCTAAATTGATGGATTAGGGGATTAGGAGAGAGGAAGATTGAGAGAGAAACCTTAATCTCTCAATTGCTGAGATGCTACTCAAATGTGCCCTTAGCTCCTAGAGGTCTTGTCTATTTATAGGCGAGAGCAAAGGGTCTATGATAAGTTATTAGGAGAATTCATTCCATCAAGGTTATCTCCTAAGGAATCATATTTTAACTTAACTTCTTTTTTCTTGGCTAATAACTATAATCAGAATTCAATTATAACTATAATATATCTTACTTAATTAAATAGGACCATATAATCTAACATTCCTGACTCGGCCCCTTTGATGATAAAGTCAATAGTTGGAATGAGAATAGTAGAAATTTTTTTCTCATCTTCCTTTCAGATTTCAAGAGTCAGCTTTTATGCTTGGGCGCTTGATGGCAGAAGGCTAATAGCTCCTCCCTTTAATCCGTGATCCTTTCGGAGCTTATTTACATCGACGATTGATTGATATATTTAATTGTGATACATCATTTGTGAAGGACGATCATAGGAGTTTCGCGTGTTTGGGTTAGAGTCTGCAGGATAAGCCAACGATGATTGTCTATGCTTAGACGATCGGAAAAAAAGAGAGATGAGCTCGCCAGCGATTAATACTTCCTGTGGGCAGGCGATTGAAAAAAAGGGAGATGGGCTCTCTCATTAAGGGTTAATGCTTTTATCATTGACCAATGACCAATGATGGGCTATATCATTAAGGATTAATACCTTTCCTGAAATCATGATCGATGGAGGTGAAAGATCGCTTCCCTGCTGCTTACAGTAGGGAGGGGGGAGGCACGTGGGCTCCTCTGTCCTCGTCACTGCTGAGGTGAAAGTGGATCCCCGGATGAGTCAGTAGGCCAAAGTTAACACGTACTTTATTCCCTACCAATAACTCAATCGAGAAGGAGATGGAAGGGAAAAAAAGCTTTGCGGTGAATGGCATGGCGTGTCTTTGGGTGCGGGTGCTGGCCATGATAGACCTGAATGGGGAACCTTGGACTGTTGGGTGAAAAAGGAGAACACAGTGGTATCATACTGGAATGCACTGCTCTGATACTATCTAAAAGCTTAGTTAATATCATCATGTTTGATAAAATGTTTTCTGAACTAAAAATATGTTTTGAAATGAACTAATATTTTATGGGAAAAGCGTCACCTCCGTTATCGGATTCGGATTCTTCAGGACCCAACCCGTCATACCGGTTACCGACGCGTGGTTCTGTAGAACCAACGCGTTGTAAGGTAGACCAGCGACAGTGTCATGTTTCTTTCCGCAGAGAAGACTGACACATGTCAGACGACTGCTCTGTCCCGTCGCCGACGTAACGACCGTCGGACGTCCAACGTTAATTCCGTCAGCCAATGACGGTGGTCCCAGCCGTCGTAACTAACGTTCCGCCGTCAGTTTCGTCCGTTATGGCGGTGGCTTTGGGTTCCTCGTACGAGGGAGGGGCACTTTTGACTTTTTGCGTGGCAGGGCTAACCCGCTGTTCTTTTTAATCCTGGCGAAATTGCAAGATGGCGAACCGACCAATCTTATGATTGTTGATGTGGGCGAGGAGAAGCAACCGAAGCTTGCGGGGTCAGAGCTCATCTTCTTCGGATCGTGTCGTGCGTGCTTCCTTCGTGTTCGTTGGCCCCGCGTTGCTTCCCTCTTCCATGTCCATACTGCTGCTCTGCTTCCGTTGCTCATCAGTCCGGAATGCCGCATGAACAGAACTCGCCGCCGCCGGAACACGAGGAAGAGGAAGAGTCACAGCAGACACAGCCGGTACGACAACAGGGCTTACCGCCTCACAAGGTTGCCCGCGTCTCATCAGATGAAGGTTACCGCTTTAGTCTTCTTCTTCTTCTTCTTCTCCCTTTCTTTCTGTAAGATTTAGCTCTGAGATGGTGTTGGTGGTGGTGATTGCTTTAGTGACTATGGCGGCGCCGTCGTCACTGATGCTGGGTTTGGGACTTGGGCTGGGGAGAGGGCCAGGAGCTGCCAAACCGGTCTTCACCTTCATGCAGCTGCAAGAGCTGGAGCATCAGGCCCTTATCTACAAATACATGGCGGCCGGCCTACCCGTCCCCGTCCACCTCGTCCTCCCCATCTGGAAGAGCGTCGCCGCCTCCTCCTTCGGCGCCTACGTCTATCCCTCCTGTAGTAACCCCCCCCCCCCCCCCCCCTCTTGCTTGCGTCCAGTTATTTACTTATGTTGTCTTCCCTTTGGGATTTGGAGATACGTAACCGAGTTGTTGTGCTGGCTCGAGGCAGTGATGGGCTACGGTAGCTTGTGCTTGGACTACCGCAACAGCATGGAGCCGGAGCCGGGGCGGTGCCGGAGGACCGACGGCAAGAAGTGGCGGTGCTCCAGAGACGTCGTCCCCGACCAGAAATACTGCGAGCGCCACATGCACCGCGGCCGCAACCGTTCAAGAAAGCCCGTGGAAGCAGGAGCTGCGGGTGGTGGAGACACGACCTCCACCGTCGTTCCCGCGCCACAACACGACAGCAACAGCAGCAGCACCCAACTATCCATCTCGATCCCAGCGAACGGACGCCAGCTGCTGCCCACGACGGCCGCCGGCGGCGGCGGCGGCGGCCCTGTGTCTCATCAGCCGGAGCTGGGCATTCTCCACAATGGCACTGCTTGTAAAACCGGGACCCCTTGAGGCTTTTCTGCAAGACCTTCTGCTGGCTTTAATTTCTGCAATCTGTGGCTTCTTGTCTGATCTCTCGGTTAGATTTGGCTGTCGGAGAAGACGCCGCAGGCGGACACGCTGGTGCTCAGCGACAGCAGATATAGAAACCCAGGGTCCCTCGAACCATAGTTCATTAGAACCCACCACCATTTCATTCCTTCTCGGCTCTCTAGGTAAGTGGGTGGGTGGTAGCTTCGTCTCCGTTCTCGTGGCCACAGGCAGTGACAGACAGCTCAGTGCTATGGCCTGCCATGGTGAATCAATTCTTCCCAGCTCTGACATGTCAGGGCGGTGCTGCAGCCTTATTTTGTATATGAAATTGTTCTGTACTGACAGCTTTGGTATACGACGACCCCATGCGGAGGTGCAATATGTACACGAGCACTGTTGTCGTTGATGCTGCACGCTTCACCGTTTGAAATGGAAGAAGATGCCTTCTGGGAAATCGGAGCAAAATGGAAGCCGACCTTTTGATGCTTCGATATGTGAGTACGGTCTTAAACTAATATACACAGATTAAAAGGAGGCTTAGCGATTACGTAATATTGTTTTAATCATCCGGAAAGAGGTTTATGGTGGCAAAGATCAGTGTTAAATCGGCGATAAATGTTTCATAGAAAAATGTACAATTCTGCGGAAGGTATAGTAAGTAGTAGGAAGTGGTCAAGATATCATCGAACGGAAGTATGATTTCTCCCGTGGATTTGATTGAGGAAAAAGAAAGTTTGAGGGGACTTCTTGATATGTCGCATCAGTCTATCTTAGATAAATAAATACATAAAAGTGGCACTGTCTTTGCACGTAAGTTTATCGATGAAGTTTTTATAGCGTTCTCTTTCTGCTTTATTATCGTAAAATTATCTTTTATTTTTTAAAAAATAACATTAGTCATAACCTTTGTGCTCTTGTGATTGTTTTGGTAAGCCCAATCATTTGTCTAATGGTTGTTAGATCCTCTCAATGTTTTGTCATAATCAATCTTAGTAGCTAAAAAAATAAGCGATCATAACGACGCTTTCCCTCCCTCCTCACCCCCGTTGCATCTTCTCCTCGAGCTTGGTTCAAAATGCAAGAAGCAAAGAAGAGGGTCGAGAGTGCCTTCCTCAAAGATGATACGACAAGAGACATCCAGGCAGAAGCAAGTAGGGAAATGATAATAATAACGTGAGCTATGATGGGGAATAAAGAACAAGGGTGAGAGCTTTCCGACAAGGCCTTAATAACGTTTTATCATTGGTGAATGAGCGCAAGGAGGGAAAAGGACAAGGGTGAGAGCTTTCGCCTCAATAATGTTTTATCATTGGTGAATGAGCGCAAGGAGGGTGGATGTGATAGGTGAGAGTGCAAGAGCAAAGATGAATGTAATGGGTGTGAGTACGACTATAGCAACAAATGAGGACGAGGATACGATATCAATAATGACAAACGACGAGTGAAGGCAATCATAATGATTGAAGGGGTGACACTAAGGATAATCTAGTTTTTTAGAAATTGAGGGTACTATGTGAAAATAAAGTTAAAAGGGGCACAAGAAAAAAAAAACAGACGAGGATGTGATATCAATAACGACAAACGACGAGTGGAGGTAATCATAATGATTGATGAGGTGACGTTAAGGATAATCTAGTTTTTTAGAAATTGAGGGTACTATGTGAAAATAAAGTTAAAAGGGGCACAAGAAAAAAAAAAAAGTTAAGATTTTTGTTTTTTGGAATTTGGCCTTAAACATTCTTCAAAATCCTTAATAATCGATGACAAATGAAACACATGTCGATTACACTTAATTAAGATGGAAATATATACTTGCTCTTCACCTTCATTTTATTCGCTCGAATATATTATTAGCAGAAGTAGCAGCTCCGGCTCTTGACTGGTTGGGAATTACGCCTTGAAAGATCTATATATGTAGCCAATCAACCTTGTTTCATTTTCCTTGTTGGAAGAGGATGTGCGAGTGTCAAATGAATCAGGTGATTCCATTAGGATCATTCTATCAATCCGATATTACGCATCTGTAAGAGAGACTAATCAATGAGTTCACATCTTAGTTGCGGAAGCACGCGTGACTGAGAACTCGAGTGCACGCAAGTCAAGCGAGCTCGTGAAGGCTCGCCACTGTGTCCTCACCTCGTCTCCTCCGATTTGGATCTTTCCCTTTCTCAGTCTTCCCGTGCGCATTGCCGCACCGAGATCGCTCACCTCCTTCCCCCTCACCACCCACCGCCGTTCCCACCCGTGACATGTTGTTCTGCTGCAGCTCGCTTCCCCTTTCCTTTCGTCCTGAAAAGCTGTGGCCACCATCCATCAACTCTTCTCATCGGCCAACCACCCCCCAACCCCATAACATCATCACGTTACTTCAATTCGTGGCTCAAAATGCATGCACAGGTAAAAGGGATCCCATGTTCACGTACATTCGTAAAATGTCTATATATACTCGCACCAGACCGTGATGGACCTTCCCCAGCTTCCCCAACCCTTCCAGTAAGAATGACCTCTGCGCCTTCTTCTTCTTCTTCCACCGAGCACCACTTCGTTGACATCCATCCGGTGCTGAGTGACGGCAACGATAACGTTAACAGGCTCAGAGAGCACCAGTCTTCCAACACGGCCGTCAAGTTTCGAAGAGGAAGCGGCGGCGGGGGAGGGGACGTCGGGAGGACACGACCAAAGATGTCGACGTTTAGCCGGCAGATCTCCCTGGAGAGCGGCATGGCGGTGTTGAACATGGAGAAGAAGAGCGTCAAGGGTGGAAGCAACGGCGACGCCAAAGAGGAGCAACGGGTTTTGTTGCGGAACGGGAAGAGTTTAGGCGGTCTTAATGTTGCCGGCGGGGACGCCGGCCAGAAGAAAGGAGATTTCAGCATATTCCGGACGAAGTCGACGCTCGGGGCGAGGCAGAATTCCTTGATGCCATTGAGAAAGGAGAACGAGACCGATCCGAACCACGGCGAGGGCGTTCCCGGATCAACCGGAGAAGACGACAGGGTCAACAAGAGCGTCCCGGCAGGAAGATACTTCGCGGCTCTTCGAGGGCCAGAGCTGGACCAAGTCAGGGTAAGCAACATCCACCTCTAAATGCCATCGATCATCGTGTCTCTGTAGTTACTGGTGCAAAGGTATCAGAGAGCGATGCAATGTGGTGCAGGATTACGAGGACATCCTCCTGCCCAAGGACGAGGTGTGGCCGTTCCTCCTCCGATTCCCGATCGGGTGCTTCGGTATCTGCCTCGGCCTCGGGAGCCAGGCTATCCTGTGGGGAGCCCTTGCGTCGAGCCCGGCCATGGCGTTCCTCCACGTCTCCCCCTACATCAACATCGCCTTGTGGCTCCTCGCGCTCGCCAGCCTCGTCTCCGTCTCCGTCACGTACACCCTCAAGTGCATCTTCTACTTCGAGGCCATCCGCCGCGAGTACTTCCACCCGGTACGGGTGAACTTCTTCTTCGCGCCCTGGATCGCCTGCATGTTCCTGGCCATCGGGACACCGCCGAGGTGGGTGCCGAAGCATCTCCACCCGGCCATCTGGTGCGCCTTCATCGCGCCCGTCTTCTTCCTGGAGGTCAAGATCTACGGGCAGTGGCTGTCCGGGGGGAAGCGCCGGCTGTGCAAGGTGGCCAACCCGTCGTCCCACCTCTCCGTGGTCGGAAACTTCGTTGGGGCCATTCTGGCGGCCAAGGTGGGGTGGGAGGAGGCCGGTAAGTTCCTGTGGGCAGTCGGCCTGGCGCACTACCTCTGCGTGTTCGTGACCCTGTACCAGAGGCTGCCCACCAACGAGGCTCTGCCCAAGGAGCTGCACCCCGTGTATTCCATGTTCATCGCGACGCCGTCGGCCGCGAGCATCGCGTGGACTGCCATCTACGGGGAGTTCGACGCCGTGTCGACGTCATTCTACTTCATCGCCCTCTTCCTGTATTGCTCTCTCGTCGTCCGCATCAATTTCTTCAGAGGATTCAAGTAAGGAAACATCCCGAGACCTTCACTCGAAAGCTCACATCTTGCTCAAATCGACCGACTCTAAGCCATGATTCCGTGGTGTCTGTTCTGAAGGTTCTCGGTGGCATGGTGGTCGTACACGTTTCCGATGACGACGGCTTCGCTCGCCACCATCAAGTACGCGGAAGCGGCTCCCTGTTTCGTCAGCAGGGCCCTGGCGTTGAGCCTCTCGCTCATGTCCTCCACCATGGTGTCTCTGCTGTTCGTGTCGACGCTCCTCCACGCATTCGTCTGGCGCTCCTTGTTCCCCAACGACCTCGCCATCGCCATCACCAAGAGCAGGAACGGTGGAGCGAAGGCGCACGGCAAGGAGAAGAAGGCCGACAGGAAAGGCTACGACATTAAACGCTGGGCGAAGCAGTCCCCGCTCTCCCTCGTCTCCTCCATCAGAAAGGGAAACTCCGCAGATAAGGATTCAGAAGGGAAGTGAAAATAGTAGTCGTGATAATAATACTATGCATGATAGGGAAGAGATTGATATTGAGGTCATGTTTCTGAATGTTTATTATATTATTATGTTTTTTCTTTTTGGGTATTTTCTGGGAGTGAGGGAAGAGAAGCACATAATTGTGATCAAGAAAAAGACCTATTGAAATAGAACAAGACATGACAGTAAGCCATGTATTAGATCTTGTACCTCAATGATGATTTAATGACCATGAATAGCCTGGAAGCAAACCAGAGACGACGAACATGTAACATTGCATCTAATTCACAGCCGAGAGAAAGAAGAGCATACCGTACAAGGAAGGCAATTGCCATTTTGGTCCAATATTTGCACCTTCGGTCATAAGAAAAAACGGCTGATCCTAAAACTTCAAGATTCATCGCTTGTAAGCTAAAAGTGATCATGCTAAACCTTCATGAGCTTTATGTCACCAGTATGACCAACGAAACGTCCATATAGTGGTTGCAGAAACAATAAGATAACTAAAAGGCATAAATTGCCCAAGAATATTGAAATCTTATCTATCAATAATGAAGTAGATGCCACAAACAAGTTACATGAAGGATAATTACACAGTTTGAGATCGTGTAGTTTCACAAATCCTGCATCAATGATGTTCATACATGTAATAATCATCTCCTATTTGTTACCTTTTACAGTATTTGCTGAGTAGTAGTCTCACGTATGATCTTACAGATCATACGATGAGCTCATTTCCTGGAGTAAATCAGCAAGGGAAAAAAAAGTGCAATTCAGCAAGGGCGAAAAAGAGTGGAAAATCAGCAAGGAAGCTCCACCGATGTAAAAATAAACTCTACATGCTCCAAGTAATGGGTTTGAATCTGTTCAGGCTAACTAAGCTCATCCTCCACTTGAAGGGTTTGAAGAGTTCTCTTGGCGTAGATAGTAATAGCTGTAGTGGCAGCTGCTGCAATGCAGAAGCCAATTACGTCGTAGATAACCTGTTCCAGTGAAAGGAAACCCCCAGTGTTGGTTGCATCTGCTAAGCTTTGAAGTAGTCTTCCGCTGCTCTTGCAAGTCACACAACAATGAAATGAAGTTAATTCTTGCCTTGGAGATAAAAGTTTTTACTGTGTAAAAACTTCAGAAATCTGAGGTAACAAGGCAGCCTAGCATCCAATAAAACAAAAAAATGCAAAAAAAAAAAAAAATGATTTCTACATCATTTTCAAGTTTCTGAAAGTTTTTATCTTTGCATATGAAGAAAGAAGAATGTAATGCCAGACATGCCCTTAGGATGTTAGAAATTCTCCAAGTTAACAACATGCTTAGTCAAGGAAACTTGCAGGCATTCAACTGGTAATTGATTATACATTCACACTCTGTTGAAGCAAAAACCACCTAAGGTCAGTCCGGGTCACCATCAATGTGTGATCAACATGTAGGATCCAGGTAAATAAATGATCCTAATCACACTAAGATAGGATTAATTATAAAATCCTTCAACTGTCCCAACTGGGTTGCTTCTGCATAAATGGGCCATGGATCTGGTTGATGTTGTTGATATCTCATTCTGGAATGAGCATCTCAATCTGACACAAAGATTGACCCAGATGGGCAAGGCTCCAAAGAATTAAACAAATTCAAAATAGTGTTGTCCAATAAAATTGGATTCAACACCTAGGAATTTGAGTATGCCCAACCTACTATGTTGAATTGGTAAATTTGACTTAATTCATAATGAACTTGATCCTGCACTGATGGTTTGTTTCATTTTCAAAGTTAAATATGTATTTTTTATCATAAAAAATAATAAAAAAGTAAATTAGACATCTTCGACAAGTAAGCCTTCAAACACAAGCTAATCATCAGCATGAAACAGGTACAAAGCATAAAATTATACTACAATGTCATGAAAAAAATATATGTGAAATAGATACAAGTACCCAAGTCTAGATTCTAACTCGAGGAGAAATTAATATAGGCGTCAAAGGATACGCTAAAAGCCAGTCACTAAAAAACAGCCACCAAATGAAAAAAAAAAAAAAACAACAGCAATGGTAATAACTAATAGCATTACAAAATGATAACAACTGAGAATATGAATTTTAAGGAAAAAAATAGAGGAAAACACAATTGCAGAGCCTCCTCTATGGGAGACAAGAAAATTTGCTTTTCATGAACCACCCCTACAAACATGGAAGTGAGAAGGTTTGATCTTTGGCAACCATGCCAAAAGAAGAGGAGAAGAAAGAGATGCAAAGAGAAAATATAACATAAGAAAAGACCTGCTGCTCTCAATTATTCCCACAGATTAACCAAAAAGCCTTTAGACAGGTCCAAGTAGATGGGGAAAATTGTATTGCACATCAGAAATATTTTCAAAATACATATGTTTAGCTGCCACAGACAATATATTCTCATAACTAATCAATTAATTACCCTATCATGAGCATATTCACAGAACATTTGAAAGCTTAAAATTGTGCATTATAACAGCAAAACATGGGATGCGTCACTTAGAAAGTAGGACTAAGCAATGATACTATGATGTCTCATAAACAAATACTTGTTTGACCGACTGAATTTAACAAAATTTAACTCTAGAGATCAAGATTTACAAACTTCAACCTCAAGTACCCCAGGAATATAAAAATGAGCATAAAATAAATGTGAGGAGTAATATAAAATAAGAAACAACTCATATATCTAGCAGAGCTGGACAGCAAAGAAAGCAAAAAGTAAGAATGTTTTGATTTGCTTCAGAAGCCAGAAAGAATAGTATGGAAGCAAAGAATCGCATGGCTCAACAGAAATATAAACTAAAATAACAATCACTAAGGATTATATATAGTGGCGGCTGTAATGATTTGGTTCATACTATTCATGATTAAACCAAACAAAAAATGCAAATTAATATATAAAACATATGGAGTCCATAATACATCAGAATTACCAACCAAGGAATAAACATAAATAAACAATTAAAATTATGTAAAATAAACAGCATTTGCTAATACCTAACTAAAACTGACAACAAATTGTCATAAGAAAATTAAAATTTCAACAGTTTAAGTGCCAACAACAAAAATTAAAGATATGGGGTCAACATATGGACAAACTTACGGTATCTACAACATAAACCAAAAGGTCAAAGGGAAGACAGTAAAACATTTTCAGTTATATTTTCAATCTTCTGAAAACCTCAGTTGTCAATGGTCTCCAAAATCGATGGACAAAGTAAACAAAAAAAAGAAAAGAGTCTAGTAACATTTTTTCCCAGTAAACACCATTTATCAACGAATTATCTGTTGTTTCACATGGGCTCCGATACATAGTTGTGTTCAACACACTATTGTTAGTTATTTCTTATTCTACATTACAGAGGTAAAATTCTCAACCAGAATTAGTTGTATAAGTACAAGGAGGACCAAATTTCTGCTTTCAGATGCTAGCACTAGGATTCATTTAGCTCTTGAAATAAACTAAAGTGATATCATGATAACAGCTTGGGTCAAGTCATACTATATCTTGAACAAACAAATCTAAATAGATTGGTGATAAATTCTGATAAATACATAAGTACAACTCAAATCAAAACCACCAAGCCTGTGCTATCATACAACTATTCTGAAGTATATCTATCCAGTATATATGTAACCAGAATGAATATCATAGAAAGAAAGCTATCCGAGTCAACAAAAATAAAGAAAGGCCAGTAAGATACGGCGGCAACAAAAAGGAACTCATATCTTGCGTAGATGTAGACTAGAGCAGCTTTGTCAGAAGAAAATTCAAAGCATTAGTACCATACTAACCTGTAAATTGTAATGAAGGTCTCATGGATGGTTCCTACGAGTGAACCGGATATATACGGACCATATTCAACATTGGTTGCAACAGCTGCATAATTAAAAATAATATATGGAAATGGTGAAATCCTGAGTAAAACAACAGCTCGAAATTGATGAAACCAATCTCCTTCACCAGCTAATTTAACAATAGCTGCATTTTTCGGCCATTTCTCCAACCATCTCTACAAAATGAGAACCAGAGTTACCAAAAATTATCTTAAGCTTTTAAACAGATAAATTAGGAAAAAAAAAGTAGAGACTAACATGTATATTGTGACGAAAAAATGATCCAACAAAAAAAGGCAGTGACATGCCAATACTGCTCCCTGCCATAATTAGCAGAAAGCCATAGCCATAGCCAAAAGTCATCCCAGCTATCCACATACAAGGCGATGAAGGTAAAATCATAGTCGGAAACAGTGCAATACAAGCAAAAAGTAACAAGCCAAGAACTGGTCTGCTGAATGTTGCCATCTCCCAGTTCAAGAATGGTACAACCACCTGTCAGAAGAATAAAATCTATCAACATAAGCCAGAAAAATATAGAAAAAGAAGGCTTAAGCTGGAAGCATACACTTCTATGATACATGCTGAAGGAATCCATCTTCAATTTTAACTTGAGAAATCAATGCTACCTTGAAGTTTGCTATATGTTTTATGATGAGCATGTTATAGATGCATCAACTTCCACACCAAAAAACAAAATCTTTAGGGATTTTAAAGCATTGTGGCCTGTACTCAGTTCTTTTGAGATTAAGGTCTTAAACAAAAGCAAGATGGTATCTGCTGGTAGCCTTGTGTGTTGCCCTTGTTTTTAATTACTTGAAAGATAAAAAAAAAAAAACCTAGTTGCAAAATATGGAAGATTCAGAATTACAACCCAGATCTCTTAGTGCAATTTGGTACTTCAGCTAATTTTTTGTTCTTATTTGATGCGTAATGCATTTATAACAATCAAATAACATGGAAAAAAAATCCAGTAAAACACTTAGAAAATTGAACAATATATTAAATTCAATGATACCAATATGATAATTGTAATTTACTTCTATCACCAATAATTATCTGAACCTCTACCATGTGCATCACAGCAAACAAATCCTCTTAGCTAAATTTGGTAGAAATTTCAGTACCCCGGGAATATTTTTTTCACTAAAATCAACCTATCGTTTCTTCCGTTAATTAATTAGCACAGAGATCAACACAAAGCAGTAAATGATGTGCGTAATTAATCAATGAGCAAGAAAGGAATAAAAAATGACCTTTTTGATGATAAAAGGGCCGGCAAAGATGATGAGAGGCACCGCTGCGGCGCACAAGCAAACGCACAAGAGGACCACCCTGATCCACCACCAAACCGAATTGCACCTCCTGTAGGGGCATTGCGGCAGCACCCCGGCAACCCTCCGGGGCTCGCCATCCCCCAACCTCACGTAATCCCCATTCACCTCCCCCGCCCCCAACTTCGTATCCAGAACAACGATGTTCTCAACATCCTGAGCCCGGTAGGTCATCGCGCCGCGGAATTAGATCAACCGATCATGCGAATCCCGCAAGGAACCTCGCGTGGGACCAGAATTGCCCCGGAAGAAAGAGGGGGAAACCGATCTAGGCGGCTGATGCCCCCGCAAGGAACCGGAGGGCGGGCGTGGAGAAGCTCGAAGGGGAGGAGAAATCGGATACGCCCCTGGATTTCCACTAAAATTTGGGCGAGAAGGAGGTAAGATTCATTTTCTTCTTCGTTTCCGGAACAAACCTAAAGGCCGAGCCGTTGCTCATAATACCAATGCGTAAAAGAATATGAAGAAGGCGGCATAGAGAGAGAGTTAAAAATACTATAATATAGAAAACTAAATAATTCTTTTGTGGGCGTTTGTTGGACGAAACCATTTACCCGTTTCACACCTTCGATGGCCACTGGGGCCCATGCTTGTGACGGAGTCCGTATCTGTCTCCAATCGGCTTTGGTAGGATTTCTTCGCGAACGTTTCGAGTTCACGTAGGTTGTGGGAAGGTGAGAGGGCCCCGCGTACTAGTAGGAGGGTTACACCCGTCCGGATTCCATCTAAGTCGGCAAATTTGCAGACCTTCGGCACTCAGCTTACCCCCGTAACCGTTGGAGAAGTAGCATGGACCCGCAGGCGGGATCCACTACGTCCCTTTGGGTTAGATACGCAGTGGGGTGGGTTTACATTTCTCATCATTAAATTTTTTGCGAACTGACGGAATTGCCATTGTCATGGAACGACGGTGCGACGTGGCAGACGTCGACAGCAGAGATTGCCAGCGCAGGAGAGGACAAAAGAGTCCACCATCCACCGCCGCGCACTTATTTTGGGAACTGACGCAGCCGTTTCAACAAACTTATGTTGACTATTGCAAACCTATGGAAGCTTATCTTTTTATTAGTTTTTATGATTGCATTATTGAAGAATAAAATTTAATATGTTTATGTTATCCAAATCAAGAGACTCCGACGTGTCAAGTAAAATGCTTGAGAATGTCTTGGTCAAGGAATCAAGTAAAACGTTCAAACAGTGGAATACCCGCGGAGTACGCCATCGACAGCAGCTTTATCCTAATGTGGGGCCGCTAAAGCCAGCAATTTGCTGTCGACGAATGATTGAGGAAGCGCGTAGAGTGATTCAAATCACACGCGACCGAAGGTTCGGCACTTCTTCGCCCTCACGAAGTGGACTCTGTAGACCCGTCCAATAGCAAATTGAAGAGGCTCCGTCTCTCCGACTTACACGAGTTGGCATACTAACGTAACCTGCAGAGTATGATGAAAACATAGAGCATAATGACAGGATCATGCACAATATGATGTTAAAATATCTAAAATAACTCCCGAGTTCTCTTATATAATATGATTAAACAAAGAAATGACGGCATTATACTTCCAATCATCACATAAACATCACATATCTCACAAAGATGAACTCTAGTATAACTAACACTGGTAAAGAATCAGAAGCAAAATAATACTGTAACAATAGTAACAATGTTGCTCTTGTTTGTTATATTTTACCAATTACATTAAGCAACTCAAGCTACATTAGTAAGTCTAAAATACTCAAAATTTAATAGCCTACCAGTTAGGGTACAACCAGCAGATACTTAGAAACACACCATGAAGGAATGAGAATAAGCATATATCAGCATAGTTGCGATGTATCCAGCAAAAACACCGCTGCTGAGAAAGATTTGTCAACCAAACTGAGTCAATAATGCTGTTTCATGGCCCATTCAAGAAATACCAGCTTGGACTTGGACTTGAAAGTCTTACACCACAGAAACTTGTTACGGTTGCGGTCTTCTACGTGATCTGTGTGTGGCATCTGACTAACAACAGAGCAAAGGAAACCTAGGAGACTATTTAGATGCTGTCTTTCTTTTCTTGGCCTCATTCTCTCCAACAACCTTCGTTTTCCTTGCCTCACGACGTTCCCTCTTCAATCCTTTGACGTCATTTGATAGTGCAATACCACCGACCTTAAACGAGAGAAACAAAGAACCATTATTGATGACAATCACTGCCTGAATACCCACCAAAATCAAGAAAGGAAAAAACCAACCTTTTGATCTGGAATGTAGATCTTCCCTATCGTACCCTGCAGCACATCACTGCTCACATTTTTTATCTGCAAGAAGAAATAAATGATCAGTCTAGAGCAAACAGTAGCAATTAGCAAAGTTAAGCATGAAAAAGAGAACCAAGCAGAAATTATTAGGAGCGCAAGTGCATGTGAAGATGGCAATGATTGTCTTAAAGTCCTATGGACAACCATTTGATGCCATCCCAAGAGATGAAAAACTAGACATTGTATGAAATTGCGATATGATATTCACAGAATACTTGACTACATAACAACTTTGGACTAAGATGACTAGCAAAAACCTTCTTTTTAGGCTGCCCAGAAGTGGTCTTCATTGCCTCTTTCTTTAAGCTGTCATTAGGAAGCCGATGCCGTCGAACCACCAAGTCCATGGATGGTCCAACTTCAACCAGTTCCATCCTAGGAATTGCAGTACCCGATCTTTTCAGCCGCAGAGCACAGTGAGTGAAAAACACTGTAGTTGAAGAGAGGGCTGTGCATACAAACACATGGTCTATGCCGGCAAGATTTAAGTTTTCCACAACCTGCACTAGCCAGAATGATAAACTCGTGTTACTCATTAAAAAACCATGCACATGTATTTAAACAACATTTTAGGAAAACCAACCTCTCCTCTGAAAAGGTCAAGCAATACTTCCTTTAAATGTTTCAACTCTTCAACACTCTCAAATCCATCTCCGACAAAAGCAAAGAATGGCTTTGACCCAATCCGTGGAGTTAGTTTCTTGTCATACTCAAAAGATTCCATCGGTCTGAAATTATCAACTCCCACTTCAACAAGATCATAAATATGATGATCAAACATCCGCCCCAAAACCAAATTGTTTGGTCTTTTCTTAGAATGAGAACCAAACTGCAGAACCAAATAAAACAAGGTATTATAATGGTTGTGGTAACAGAATTAACTAAGATGACCCAAATGGATCTGTGACTCCCCATTCCTTAATTCTAAAAAACAGTTCAAACATAAGATAAGCGAAGTTTTTCTGTAAAATATTTACCTGCTCAAAGTTACAAAGAAACATATATAAAACAACATATGCAAGTATCAGGGCTTCAAATTAATCCCTTGCAAAATCCTTTAAATTGGCATTTAACTATAGGAGGATATGCAGATGAAATAGATACAATCGAGCAGGGAAGCATAAATTTGCATCCTAAATTTCAGAATAAAAATTTATGAGGTTCTTTACTGCTTGGGCTAAATTCAAGTTGTGAAGCAACTGATAAGAAATAGACGATAAGTTTGAAATAAAAGATACACCAGATTATGTCATGGATGCTAGACCGAATACTCAAATATAAAAGGTGTGACCAAACAGTTTTTGAATAATATATCCAGCAATACCACAAGCCAATAAGCAAGAATCGTGATAGTTCAGCGACAAACACTATCATCACTTCACTCTATTTCATGAGGAATGGACATAGCAATTGATAAACACTATCATCACTTCACACTCTATTTCATGAGGAATGGACATAGCAATGCGAGGACAAATTTAGCATGGAACATTATAACAACCATCAAACTGCTTCTAGCAATCACTTACAACCCAAATACACAAAATATATGAACCAAAGAAAAAAACAATGGATATGTTCTTTCTCACCACAAACAGACTGCAGTCAGTCTTAAGAGAGAAAAATTCTAGAGATGTCTCCCCACCACTTTCGAAAGGCCTTATGTTTTCGTTCTTCTTGGTGTACTTCACGGCATTGTCTCTTTTCAAATGATAAATTTGAGTCAGCACCGTGTTCAACACATCGCTTGTCTTTGTGCCATGAAGTATTAGTGTTTTCTTGCCACTCTCGACCTACAGAAACATAAAATTGATGCTATAAAAATCACGTTCACCGCATATCCAACCTAAAAGCACAGTCACATCTAAATAACTCGCTTACAAGTTTAGGGGCGCGCTTCTCGACGGCCCGTTTAGCCCGTTGCGTCTTGGGGGTTTTAATCTTCAGCATCGTCAGCTGCAACCAAAAAGACGCAAATTTTTGGTTACCAAGCTGCTGGGAGAGAAGGAGCGAGCCATGCAGTAGCGCCTTCAAGCGACTCAATCCAGCTAAAGAAAATATATATGAATGGAGATACACAGAGAGAGAGAGAGAGAGAATAAGAAGAAGAAGATGGAGATACACAGAGAGAGAGAGAATAAGAAGAAGAAGAATCTTACCGAGAGGCGACGGCGCCGCTGGTGTCTGCTTGAAGGCTGAAGAGAAGGGGCTGAGTAGAAGGCCGGCGACGCGTATTAGGGTTTGTGTTAGGTTCGAATCGACGATAATATTTGTTATTATTTTGTTCGTTGTTCGGATCATCGTAGCAGATCCGACCCGTAACCGAATCGGAGTCAGATCAAATCAGATCCGATCCATCGACGAGTAACGATCCTTGGACCGCATCCAACGGCTTCGATCGTGTGATACATCAAAACCCTAGCGCCAAACGAACCCATCGACCTCCTTTTATATCGCCTACCCCACCGCCGGCTCTCTCCGCTTCTCTGGTTGAATCGCTTCCAAACTCTCGTCCTTCTCCATGGAAGATTGATTTCTTAGTTGAAAGAGTTGCCGGGGATCTAAATGATGAGTACTTCTTGGTCGGGAAGCGTCCAATTCGCTAGATTGGGTGCTGATGATACCTGCTATATATTGAATAGGAAGATCTGATAGATCCCCTGTTGGCTTTCTTTTCCTCTTCTTTCATGGCGAACACAGTTAAGTTCAAATTGCATGTCTTGGAATTTCTTCCTTTTTTTTGTTGATGATGACAGCAATTTTGTGGATGATGAGAATATGAGTGCAATACAGTTATCCCTGTCTGATATATATGGCTGCTGACAGTATTCATTCTGATACATCCTTGCTGTTGAATTTTGCTTTGGTTTGTTTATGTTCAAAGTCTTCGTTTTGTTCATCTTTCGTTTCATAGGAGTGTGTGATTACTGGTATAAACTGGCTTGAAAGCCAGTTGATGTCTTGCTAATGTTTCATGGTGATACATGTGGTATTTGTTGCCAATGATGTTAATTTTTTATGGCTGAAACCAAGTTCTTGCACTTGCGCTGTGTGGAAAATATTACGAACTAGGACGGTCTGAGGCATATGCTTTCAGAATGATTTGCTTATTGATCTTTTGGATGTGAAATTGATTTGTTGAGAGTGATGGAGAGTAACTGGGATAAATATGTTCTGTTCTTTTCTAGTTTATTTTCTTATATTTAAACATAATTTTGATTCATTTTGCTTTGTATTTTCATAGTTTAGTAGTTGTTTAGTTTATGTGGATCTCGACATTTTTGACACTTAATGGGTGGATATTTGTGTGCGTCATATTTGCATCAAATTTTAATAAGATTATTGTCATTTTCGGTTGATCAGAAAAAAATATTATTAATAGTTATGTCAGCTTGAGCTTCTTGTGACAGGGATGTATTTTTATATCTGATTACAAATGGTAAAATATTTTATAAAATATTTTGCTAGGGGGGGAGGGTTGAAAATATTTCGTAAAATATTTATTAGACTTTTGTTCACATGATCATATGCATAAAGGTGGCATAGACTCTAGATGATGTTTATACGTCGAATGATGATTAGTCGATAATATATTCTTTATTTTTTGTGTACCCTCGAAAGTGTGTTTCGGGGCTTTTGCGAGAAGGGTTGGAAGTATGATGTTTAGTTTGTCTGACACGAAAGCGTTTGAGATTTTTTTTCATGGTTGAGTTTTTTGGACTTATGTACCTTGAACATATTTTGTCTTATGTTTCAAGTTGAGTTTTTTAGACTCACGTACCTTGAACATATTTTGTCTTATGTTTCAATCGTGTTAGATTTCATGCGGGTCATGATATTTTGACTCGTGTCTTAGGTATATTTTGTCTTATGTCTCTATAATAATGGATTGCCTTATATGGGTTAGATTTTTTCTACTCACGCTTTTCAAATATTTTATTTTTACTTTTATCGTGATGGATTTCTCGTGGATTGGGTTTTTTTAATTCACATGCCTTAAGAATATTTTATTTTTTGCTTTTGCGTTGTAAATTCTTTTTATATGGGTAAAGTTTTTTTGACTCACGTGTCTCGGGTATATTTTGTTTTGTGCTTTTATCATGATAAATTTTACATAGCTTGGGTTTTTCGTTCACGTGTCTTGAGCGCATTTTGCTTGTCTCAATTGTCATGGATTGTACGTTGTTTAGGTTTTTTTTACTAACGTGCCTTCGGCATGTTTTGTCTTATGCTTTTATCATAGTAGATTCTTTGTTAGAATTTTTCACTCGCGTGTATAGAGTATATTTTGTTTTTGTTTTCATCGTGGTGGATTTGGGCATTTTTTGAGTCCTTTATTCGATGATTTTCAAGTTCATTATCCAATCAAGTCTCTTTGGAATTGTCTCGAATGAACACTTGTTTCAATCGTGGGAGGAGAGATAGAATGATATTCGAGTGCAAAAAGCAATTATGTGTTCCAACATGTCAATGATGTCGTCAAAAGTCGCTTTCAATGATGAGATCTAGAAGTTGTTAGGCAACCTTAGGTAATATCACATGCTCAACGGAATAACAGAAAAGTAAAATAAGTTCTCAAATATTCAATATTGGATCATCGTGCAAAAATTGGTGTGTAAAATCGAAAAATCATATAACACGTGTGTGATGATTTACAAAAGGGAGATTATATATTCTTGAAAATATAGATCTATATGCATGGATGAAGGAGGTCAGATGTCCTTTCTAGCGATGATGCACAGAGCAATCATTCCTCTCTTTTGCGCAAGATTATGTTTCTTGTTATTCACATGTCCCAAATAGGGATGTCGGAGAGAAGAGAATCATAGGTGATAGCCAAGGAGTTTGGCTTATGTTTTTTTTGTTTCCTTCTATTTATAGAAGTTTTTATCAATTTAACCCTAATGAATTATATTATATTGGATATTAAATTTTTATCAATTCAATTTAACCTTATTTATAGTACTTAAGTCTCTTAGATCAATGGATCTTTATTTAAGAATTATTATTTGTTCTTATTTGATCTTATCCAAATGATCCAATATTATAGGGGTTTATTGGATATCAAATGAGATAATAGGTCGATTGATATCTCATATTCAAATCTATATTCGATATAATATTTATTTTATGTGTGATTCTCTATGTTCAAGAGTTGGTCGTGAGTCGTACCTATCAGAATTTTTTTAATTTAATAAATTATTATATTCATAATAATTCACTTTGACTCATCGACAATTAACATACTATATCATTATGTCATAATCTCCAAGCTATACAGGAGATCCAATTTGCCATAGTCTCCAAGCTATACAGGAGATCCAATTTGTTGGATTTGTTTGTCGTAAGTTATTATATATCTATAATCCTTCATTTATGTAATATTTTAAAAATCGTATGTCGGACATGTTGTTATTAAGCTTATATGAAGTCTATTTGAGTCTCACTCTAATCAGAGTTTTGGGAAGAATTATTTTCTTTCTCAAATCGAATGATCTTGATCAGGAATTTGCTTAAGCGAGAATACATATGATGTACCTTACATAATATCAAGAGTGGATGATCCTCTACGATATTTAAATCATCTTTGTAAAGCTAATTACCACTTATAATGACTACTTATGCTAGATCTAAAATTTTCATACTTACAAGTCTGATATCAAAGAATTAAGTACTCATATAGGGCATCCTTGATGTTTCAAATATAAGAACCAGACAAATAACTAAGACTGAAATTATTGTCTAACAATGAGATATCATTAATTATCTAATATTTTATAAACGAATCAATCAGTGAACTCATTCTCTAATGAGCATCTACATTGTACCCCTAGTGTTCATACATAAGTGACTATGAGACCAATCGCCTCCATCATATGAACGAGTATATAGTACACTGGTCTATTCGGTTATTTCGATGTCTCTCTCGAATAATATATGATCGGAAATATTTAGGTTATGTGTTTATAAGCGAATTGTTCTCGTTATCATAATCAAATTTTCATTGCATATATCTAAGGATATCACAATATATGCAACAGACAACATAAAGTGAGAAAATATCAACAATAATAATAAGTAGAAAGACTGTTCAACGTGTCGCACGTGTCATCACTAATGCGATTGATTTGCAGGACACCTATGACTAGCAGAAGTTGGCGAGGATCAACTACTCTTGGATGTTCTAGGTGAATGACGATTGACCCAAGGTAGGGTTTAGTCAACCCTTCCTCTTTGGATTGTTGGAATTCTCATCATATCTCCTTCAAATGTTAAATCTATTTGTTGTAGTTGGATCATTAGAGAATCATATGTCAAATTTGTTGACTTGGTCTAGTGGTAATGTGGCGGTCCGTTGAACTCTACGGTTGGGGAGTGAGGTGCTCCCTCGATCGACGAGTCGACGAGCCTTGGACGCTCTTAAGATGTTGGCATTGCGTCAGGTGGGGGGATCCTAATGGGCGCTAGTGCTAATGACAGTTGAGCTGTCGACCGCGATTGAAATGGTAGCATCACTTGTTGGGGCAAGAGCAAAGCGACAGCTTATATCATGCTCATTAGCGTCTGCACCTACTGGGTGAGATTCAAGAACACCTCGATGAGCAAGTGGCTCGTGGTCGCTTCCAAGGGTGAGAGGCTTGAGTCGTTGAACAAATGTTAATATCGCATCGGCGTTTGCTCCAAGGTAAATGCATCAATATATGAAAAGGGTGGTTGTTGCCCTTTCAAGTGAAAGTATTATCGGTCGAAGATAGAGCCTCATTGCTCGAACATTCGTTGAGAGGGTTGCTATCTTTACGAAGACCAAAGTCGAGGTTTCCTAACTCAGTAACCTTATAATCTCAAAGTGCAAGTGGTTAAAAAAGATAAATATCTCATTCATTATTTTAAGGATGTATTTTTATACTTGTAGAGAACAGAATATTTTGTAAAATATTCCATGGAAGAAGAATACTCTGTCAAATATTATTTAAAATTTTATCTACTCAAGCAGATGAATAAAAGGTGACACAAACTTCATCTAACTATTAGGTGTCGATGATTAGTAGATAATATATTTCATATCACCTGTTAATTCTTTCGTTAAAAGTCAAAATTAACACCAACCATAATATTTTACAAGTGAAAAAACAATTATTAGTATCCCTTGAAGTAA
>LVTN01000008.1:0-35272 GCA_001649415.1 Musa itinerans
GATCGTCGAAACTCCAGTACGGTACGAAATTTCAGACCTAACTTTAAAGTATCAGTTAATGTATCGTCTTCTCTTTTGTGATACCGTGATATTTTTTTGGGGGTGCTTTATCATTATTTTTGTTCAGGTTTTGATGTATACCAATCGAGAAGAGACTTTTTAGCTTCCTCCGTTTGTTTCGTGTTCATTGTGTATTAGAATCATTTAATAAAAATTTTAAATTTTAAATCTTATCTGATATATTTGACGATGCATCGAACAAAATAACGTAAGTGTTGAAAGTTTAAAACATAATATGCAGTACCGAATGATACCGTTCGATACGGACGATACGTATATGATATATCAGTACGCGGACCGTCTAATACCGCTATAATACTATACTATAATAGTGCTACAGTATTATAATAATAAAAAAAATAAACTTATTCGATACGATACCATATCGAACCAACCTCGAAATACCAATACGGTACGATATTACATACCTTGATTTAAAATATCATCCTATACTATTATACCTATTTATAAATATTAATTATTTAAAATCTAATTCGATATATTTTTATATCTAAAATATTGATATAATGATGCTATTACTTACATGTCAAAACATTACACCATATATACATGTAAAAATATCTGACATACAATGAAAACACTTGTAAAGGAACTACTTGCAATCAATTATTACCTGTCTACCAAACATCCAAAAATGAGGTAAGTCTTAGAGTGACATCTCTGCAAAAGCGAAAACCGTCCTCATCATCCGCATGTATGTATCTTTATTCAGAAAGAAAAATATTCTCCACATTTCAGATTTCAACAACACCTATGAAGTTTGATCCATTCAAGCCTGAATGAAACAATCTGGTAGGACAATCGAATCTAACATATGTACTTCGAACTAGTTTGGCATATAGGCTAATGCTAACATATGTTTCAATGATGCTGCAGCATTTATCGAGTCTATCTGTTACCAGCGTCTTTTACTACCATAAACAAATATTAAGACACTGCTACAAAGAAAACAAATAAGATGGTGATTACGCGTTTCGAAGAGAAGATTTCTCCTTAGCAGGAGAAATTATCCAGTTTCAATTATGGGATATTCTCACACTGGATTTGTTGGTTCATGCCACCAAAATCTTCTTTCAACTGCATTTTCTGAAGCCTCACCAATCTGCTACCTCTGGAGAACACTGGTCTCTGGATTCTTTACTTGATCAGCTTCTTGGGAAATTTTAGCCTATATTATTCCGGTGGTTTAAAGAAGAAACTAAATCAGTAAGTTGGACACATCTAGATAATAAGGAATTAATATACATTTGATCATCACTAATGGTTTACATTGTGATAATCAGATAGAAGAAGACAAAAGGATTTTTGGTTATTTAGGAAAAAGCATACCTCCTTGCAAAAGCTGTGAAATTTTGGGTCGATTCATCCGTCTACCCTTAGTAAATTATTGGTTATGCCACCACTAGTAATGATCTCCCGCTGGAAGTCGATTCGCCAATGGTCATCAACGATGAACTTTATCTGAGGATAACAAGAACAATGTGACCATACATATTTACACAATTACACCTTGAACGAAAGAGAATTAGATGAGTCTTTAAACTGACATTTATCAAGCAGTGATATCACAAATTCTAGCCATCCCAGACATTTATTATACTTATGACTGATTTAGACATTATCATCGAGAATTTAATTATCGGTTTCAATAATATATCAGAATGCTGTGGTGCCAGTATACCTTATGATATCCTGACCTATCTGATAAGGTATTGGTTTCTTGGGAAAAAAAAGGGTATCGGTTTCAAGCGATCCATTTCGAAACCAATACTAGAAAACGATGTTGTCGTTCAAAACCAATCAAGCGCAGACCCAAAACAAATACAGTATGAAGGTTAACACAAATCTCAGCTAGCTTCCCTGAAATTGTACAGGTGTAATGATAGCAAGACTCACAGAATACCTACATTAGACACCAACTTGTTTACTGTGGAGGGAGAAGAAAAACCTGACAAAGGTGCAGAATTAAAAACAAACAATGAACCACACAGTGAAATGATGAAGAAAAATCCTAGTCGCTTAACTTAGGTATACTAAAATATTCACTAGTATTTATCAAGTCAACACAGAAACATTACTTAGGAGACAGAATTATGGAATTTGATGAAGAGGCCAATTGATACGACTTCGAACTTTAATCAAATAAGATATTAAGATTTAGTGTCAGAACAACTCTATAATTGTTCTATCATCTATGCATAGGGTATCACTTCCCTTCTCCTACCTCGTAAACTCCAGGATAAAGCCACAACACTGTTGTCCAGAGCAATGGTTTCCTGCAGAGTATATCATTATATAAATATGACTAGCAGTATTTTAAGAATCCAGTAGTAAATAATGAGCACCTAACAAGGGTAAAAAAGTTGGAAAGAAGAATTTGAAAATGGCAATGATGATGATTTCATTGAGATATAATTAATTTGTAACAACTTAACTGTTGCCTAAAAAACGTTCACTTTTAAGGTTAGTACCTCACACACAATCATAAATGATATGATAAAATATTTTTATCAGCGGAAACTGTGTTTGTTGGAAAAGATTAAAAATTCTGGTCTGCTTATAAAGATATAGCTGCGCTCAAATGAAACAGCTAAAACTGAAAACACTGTTGTCCACTTCTGGATACGCCTGTAAACTGTGGAGAGTGAACTTTAAGATATACATATATATATATATATATATATATACCTGCGTGAGATTTGATGTTGAATTATTGGTTACCCAAGAGCCAAGACATCAAAACTAGTACATCAAATGGCCAACTAAATGGGGTTCCTAGGTGCCTGCCAGACCACTTCCACTCAGACTGCCCACACAGGTTGTCGACAAAACACCAGGGAAGCTACTGATTGAGATTTACCTGGGTGTCTGGGCACCCTGTTTTTAGAACATTCAGAATTTTCACATGTAAATAGAAGAATACATGCCAGCAAAAACACCAAGAGGTCACCTAACAGTACCATATGAAAAGAATTTGATTTGATTGACCACAAAATAAGCAATCACATGCAATTGGCTCTCATCACAGATAAAATATCTAAAAAGACAACATCTTAGAAAGAAGGTACAATATACTCTGAATATAGACCTTAAACCAGGTGGATTTGTTTGTCCAGACGAAGGATGCAGATCCAATCTGACTCTGTGCTGCCAACCATTGAAACTACCAGTAACTTCTACAGTTTGACCATTTGCCCAGTAGTCAATATGAACCTATGTTAACAATACCCTGTCTCAATTTATTATGTAAGAAAAATAACATATTCATTAACATATATGTTAAAGAGATAAATCGAATAGCACACACAGGATGCTGCCAATTCAAAACTTGGAGCTTGGATGGATTCTGTGGTAACTTCAAGCAGTGAAATACTTGGAAGTAGAGTCCCATCTTCTTTGACGAGTCATTTTGTGGCTTTCATTAATGAACAATTGCACACCAAATTTATTAAAGCGCATCCTTGTTTGATGTATTCAGGATTGTTATGCATTCAAAAGGCAAAGTATTTATTCAGACAGTACATTGGCTGTTTGATTTATGTATTAAAGACGCCTGTGAGACAGACATGGAAACACAACAAAGACACATTAGGGGAAAAACAAGAAGAGAATCTGTACCTCTTTTAGTCCATCTAAGTTCTCCTCGGCCGCATGGAGTTCAGCATCTTTCTCTGCAATCGTTCTCTGGATATCACCAAGCTCAGCCATGCCCTTAGCATGCAGATTACTTAGAGCGAGCTGAGGCAACAAAGATTGGTTTTCTTTCTTTCAGCAGATAATTCAATCTTTAAAAGAAACGGAAAGCTCCTTCCAAATAGAACACCAATTTCGAACTGGAATTGACCTTTGTAAATAGCATCTTGAAACTGCAGACAATAAATCACTATTCGGCATAGAATAATTATTGCTGTACCATTAACAAAGTGTTAAAAGTATCATGATTTTTGCACTGTGTGTAATAACAAGTCAGATGATCATGTGCTCATACTTGCTACAGAAATTCAATAACATTAAATTACTTAAAAGAAGCACTTGCATCTTCTTTAAGTAGTTTTTTCTCAAGGTTACTAAAGCTAAATTTTAACATCTTAGAAGCTTGAACCACCTCAACAAATACGCAAGGTCCATCCCCGAAGAAGTGAATTTCATGAAACATGAATAATGTGAGGTACTATATCTAAAAAAGAAACACAAAACAGAGTAATTCAAGAAAAGATGCTGCCTTGATTCTTTTAAATGTTAATCAGTTTATAATTGCTATTAGCAAATAAGAGATCTTCACTACCTTCTCATTCTCAATTTGTTGCTTCAATTGAGAAAGCTCCACCTCCTTTTGATCCTAACATAGTTCCAGCAACGATGATCACAATGACATGATAACTTCACAATTAATAATATAAAACAAATGATGGGACAAAAGATTTTACCAGCAAGCTTTTTAAGTGATTGATCTCATTCTGATTGTGTTGTTCGTGAGCCTAAAGGATAAAATAGAAAGAATAATACAACTGAAAGAACAATTAGCTACAGTATAAAATAGTTCAGTTAAATCATTTAATTAGAAAACAACCTTGGGAGCCCAATCCTGATATAACTCAGTGTCTTCACCTGACATATCATTAAGCAAATAAGAAATTATGTTGACATTAGGATTGAATTATACTAGAGTCAAAATTAGTGCCAACCTATTAGTTTTTCAACTTTCAGATCCACTTTATTGATAATAGCAACTCTGTATATTATATAATTATATAATATACTATTTATGTGGATATTGACCAAGAACAAGCTTCTGCACGACAAATAGGTGTCCTGGCACATTAGACATTATCTCACCTATATCCAACTTCTCAATCCCAGGGTTTTTCAATCAACACTTATTGGATAGTGAGAATTTATGAGTGAAAGTGAATGCTCTTCCCTTTGGATCTGCTACGTAGCAAACCAAAGAAACCGTCTGTATGTCAAAGCTGCTCAACACTTGGATAAAGGAATAAAATCATATACTTTGGCATCTGAAGATGATCAAACAGAACAGCATCAGGCATGCAATTTCAAGAATATACCAGATGACACATTCCTTGATAAATTTATTGTTTTTCTTCTTATTTGTGCCCTGAACTAATCACAAATTTAACCCACCATTCTCAATGCATTAAAGCAACCTATCCTTTGCAAAAAAGAAACAATCTTCATATATTTTGTCGTAAAAGGAAGGAGAAGGAAAATTTTGAAAAAATTCATAGAAACATCATACAATCAGTAAGTGCTTCATCGATATGTTTGCCTCATCTCAAATAGGAAAAGAAAAACAAAATAAGTACAGCGGATATCGCTCCTTGGTTATGAAAACCATAAAGTGAATGTAGGCTCATAACTTCATATCAATAGTTTCAGCTCTACCAGCTCCCTCTATGATCAACTATAAAAAGAACCATCTCTACAACTTCTATTGTTAACAAATTATTTACAAAACGTCTCACATCAAACTAGAACTTGAAACAATGAACGGTAAAAATGTGCATAATTAACAGAACATATAGATTGACTATCTACTAGTACCTTTTATTATATCCAATTCTTCAGTGTGCTCAAACTTGGCTGCCTTTAGATGCAAAGACTCTGATGAATCCTCACATACTTGGTCATGATTCTTCGTTGATACTGCTCCATTTGATTTAACCATGTCTTCCAAAGAATAATTTCTTGATGAAAAGGTGCAGCTAGGAGACACAATTACGTTTCTCTCTTGACCTCCTAAGATTACTATAGTAAATAACATCAGAAGGACTAGTAAGTGATAAGCCGATAAACATATTGGGAAAAATTGCAAACCTGCAGTTTCATATAAGTTTCCATTTATCGAAGCTTGCTTTCCTTCCAAAACCTTTCCTGAATGGCTCTCTCCATTTGAATTTAAAAGAAGCTCTGTGATTGCCTTATATCCTCTCCGCCTCACAATATTTGCAAGGTCCTTCCTGTGGCAATTGCAAGTATGATATTTATCTAGATGGAAGCATCTTCTACAAGCTTGTTAATTATTAAACATGAGAAGTTACTATGTCACCAAATTAACAAAGGAAATAACTAAATAATAAAATTATTACAGTGGTTTTGGATCATAAGTACTTTAAAATAGCAAAGTTTTTCAAACCTACAACTACCAGATATATGTTGAAATGTTTTTCTATCTTGATAAACTAGTGCGCTACCTTACTCCAGCAAACATCCAAGAAAAAAAAAATCAAGGTTAAAAGAAAAGTAAAGAACTTGACATGATATGGCAACCACATATCTAGTAAGAATATATGTCGATTACAGAAGGTAAATTTATGTCATAGAAGACAAATTGAGCATTGTGTCTTAAAGTTTCAGCTAAGTTCACACTAAATCAACAAAACCTGCAAAAAAAAATTCAGTTGGAGATTGTATTTGACACTCTTTCACCAATCTTATCCTCCAAAGAACTGCCAACCAGATTTGATAACCTATTTGCATCTACATTGCAAATGACCAAGCAACGAAAACCAAGTTATTTGTAATTTTATAATCGATCGCTTTGGAACATCATCTGTTATGTCACTAAGAGATCTCTAAATTCTCTTGGGTGAAACCCACATGCCAAAACTCAGTCTTTTAACATGTGTTGATGACTGCAAAGAAATCAAAAGTTAATTTTTACTTAATAAACCTTCCCTTTGGTGCATCATATGTTAACGTCACCGACGGATCTCTAAATCTGCTTGGGTAAAGCCCACTTTGAACAGCGGCACAAAAGGTCGGTTCTTTAACACGATCTTCTAAGTAAAACCAAATGATCAAGAAAAAATCGGGAGGAACCAATCGATCAAAGAGCTAGAGGAACAAAACAACGGAATGAGCCGACGAACCTCCCGTTCTCACAGAGCTCCTTCATTGATGGCACGCGATTTTCAGGAAGCCCCATGGCCAAGTTGAACTCCCGAAGCTCATGACACAGCTCCTCGTTGCTCTTCGACGCCCTTCCTCTCCGGCTACAACAGCCCGGAAACCAATCGCCACAACAAGCAGAGCAATCAAGAACTCACCTTTCATCAAGAAAAAAGAGGAAAGTCAAGACTGACCTGGATTTCTTCCCAGAGCAACAAGACGCGAGGCTTCCGCGAGCTACGACCGGATTGGCGCTCCACGAGGAATGGAAAACTCGAAACTTGGGGAAGGAAGAGAAGGGAAGGAGACTGTAAGGAGGGGAAGGAGGCGGGGGAGGGCAAAACGGCGAGTGCCATGGGAGGGCTGGAAGCATTTGGAGAGCAGAATCGGAGGGGTCGCGGAAGGGTTTCCGTGTGGGGAAAAGGAGGGGTTTGGCGAAAGTCGAACTGCGTCTAACTGCGCTCCGTCTTGGAAGCGAGCGAAGGTGGCAGCAAAGGCGTTCGGCTTTTTGTCCTCTCACCAAACCTTCGTGCCTCCATGTCATAACTTCCCCCCTTTTCCTGCATTTGTTATGTACTTAATCACACTATTGAAGTCGCGACTTAAGTGGGGATTAACTGACTGAACTAATTAGATATTATCCCCTATATTTAGATTTTCTTATATCACGATTTTTATATTTAAAAATTTTATATTAAAATTATTATATTTTTTAAAATAAAATAAAAAAATCTTATTTATTCTAACGTCATCAAATACATTGATGAAAAATATAACATAAAACACCACTTGGATCGATGTGAAAATAATGATAAAAAAGATAATTTTAACATATTTTTTATTTTCAACACGTAAGATGTTAAAATTAATATTTTACCAATAAAATTATTAAAAATAAAAAAATATATTAAAATTATTATTTTTTCATTACTTTCACATCGATCCAGCACATTGTATCATGTGTATTTTTCGTCAATACAATCGATGACGTTAGGATAAATTAGGTTATTTATTTTATTTTTAAAACTATAAAAATTTTAATATAAATTTTTTAAGTACCAGAATCACGATACTAATAGAGTCCAAATATATAAGGTAACATATAATTCGTTGCACGGATAGTGTATAAAAATAGATGATGGGTATTCATCGATAACATTTAAGTCATGATTTACTAGACAATTAATCAACACTATTTAAATCATGATTTAAATGGCGATTAACTCGTGGATCTTGCATTAAAAAATGTGAGAACATCATATACTGATAAGCAATACAAAAACAGCTGATGAAGAACATACAAAAAGACAAGCTATATTTCGTTGACTGTGAGCTAATAGTGAGCAGGATGGGTTAATTTCTGCTATTGTAACCAAATAGATCTCCAGCGACAGCTTCTTTGCGATGACTGTAAAAGTACTCGGGAAAACAAGAAAGAAGAAAACAGATACAGAACAATCAGATCGGTTTAGTAAAGAACAGTATGACTAGAAATCATTGTCAAAGAAGAACATGTTACCGGAATCAACAGATACAGCTAGTCTGTAGATGGCATGCATTCCGGTGATCATTCTTCTGCAACGTAAAGTGTTCAGGAGATGGAAGAAAGCAGAACGGAGAGGAGAAGAGAAAAGAGGCCGAACGAGTACTTCTATATGTATCCATGTCGAAGTTCCCAAGTCAAGATCATGTTTTTGATCCACAGAGACTGCAACCTCCAAGTCCAACCTCCTGCCTTTGCTTGTCTTTTTTACCTCATTTCCCATGTCTTCTTCCATGGTCTTAAAGTCATCACCACTTGAGGCCAGAGGTGGTGAGCGAGAGATGTATCGAGGGAGAAATCATGGAGGAAAATGCATCGTTGCTACAAGGAACAGCTTTACTTCCAAGCTTAGGATTAGAGGGTGGGGATTGCCTCAGTCTGGCTTTGTCCCTTCTGTGGACGTTCATGTGACCCCCGAGAGCCTGAGCTGACTTGAACTCCCTCCTGCAGAAGCTACAGCAATACGTCCTCGAAGGCCATGTGAAGCCCCCTCTTCGTAGTTGGCTGTACATCCATGGCTTCTTCTCCATATCCTTGCTGTTCCTGGTAGAGTTGGCTGTAGCATTCTTCTCCATGCGTCCAACCTGCAAAGATAAGTCATTTCTCACCTGAGAGGGCAGTGGTTTCTCTTCCCTCTTTAATACGAGTATGGGTTGTCGCAGAAGTGCCCATCAAATTCCAACTCCGAGACCTTCAAATATCTGCTACCATAACTGGGGAAACACTTAGCAGAACTGGCTTCAGGCCGCCTGCCACCTGATGCTCCTTGCTACATTTGTGAGCACCATGTTCCAACGAGCGTTCTTGGAGCTCTTCGCGTAAGAGAGAAGGCATTGTTCTGATGATATGACTGCAGCGAATGTAAATGTGTAGCAATTAGCATGATCTATGTGTAAAACTCAGATTTTGATTCAGACACCAATTCTTTCTTGAGGTCAATTTGCAGCAAACATAAGTAATTTTGTGGTCTCAAACTGCATGCAGTTTCCTCTTTCTAGCAAGAAAAGGTGCTCAAAATCCAGAGTTGCCTGCAAACAACTCTTTGGATTTAAGCTTAGCCATTTATAATGCGCTCTAGACAAAAGTTAGTTCCCATTCCAGAATAAAAAGATGAATGCAACTGCAACTTGTTTCCAGAGAAATGTTTGAATGAGCATGATTGATCATTGAACTCTGAGAGAGAGAGAGAAGATGATTGCTTTCATGGTATATTGCAGATTCCACAAGAGTTACATTCCTCAGCATGGCAAGAGTTCATGACAAGGAAATGCACAGTAGCAAGCAAACTTTTCTGAAGAAGAGACAGCTCCAAGTGCAAGTAGATCCCCACCACACTCTGGTGTTAGATTTGGTAGACAAAGATGCCCAATTGCGTGAAGCCTAACCTTGCCAAATCCAGGCTTCCTCCAACAGGGTTGCATACCCAATTCTGCAGATGTTACCCAGCAGAGGAGCAGGGTTTGCTTCTCACTTACTCCACCTCATGGAATTGCAATCTATGGCCATCTCTTGTCCCCTCTATGCTGATGCCCTTCTAAAGCTGGAGTGAGCCTGCTACTTGTCTGGATGAGGATGACAGGAAAACCCACTAGGGTTGGTGACTTGACTGGATTGGAGGAATCTGGGATTGATGGGCCATGCAGATTCCAAGGACTTATATGATTGGCCAAGATGTCATTTCTCCTAAGAATAGGCATTCCATCGCTTTTGATTGAACAGGGAGAAAACCATCATAATTATATCTCTCAAATCATTCGACTCTTCAGCTTTCATATGGAATGATTCTTATTCTTATTATGTATTATTATGCAGAATTGAATTTAGCTGGTTTTTCAAATTGGATTTTTGATCTCCTTCAACTATAGATGGAGATCATGATCATCTTTTTGATGGTGGGAGCTGGATGGCATCAATGTTAGAAGGAATAATTGCAAAGGTTCTTCATTGCTTCATATTTATCTTTAGGTTCGAATCTTAACAAAGATGGAGCATGGATATTTGACTATGATTATTCTCTCTGTGTGAATAATTAAATAGTTAATGGAATATTCAATCCATATGCACATAATTATTCAAAATTAGTGTGTGTGTGTATGTGTGTGTGTATTTTGAAGTGTTGAATTGAGGTATATGTCAAGAAAGGTTGAGAAACTATCACAAATACTCCTCCGAAAGTAAAGTTTCTTTTCCTCTAGAAATATTACAGACCAACACATACCATGGTCACCTTCAGAAACCACACTATTTCCAAAGAGATCACTTGAATCAACGATATTGATATAGTCTGTGATGTTTCCTGTTATCTCAATGGCACAATGCAATCAGAATATGAGACATTAAATGGGCTCAAGTCAAAAAATTCACATGATATTCACTAATTAATGAACATGTGTTTTGGTATTAATTGCAATGAGAATTTCACGATAATTTTTTTCTTCATTTCCTCATGCATTACGAGTAGACTCGTAATCAGAATTTACAATAAAATCTCAGAGACAATCGACAAACATGGTTATAGACAGCTTCAGGATCTCCTTGATTCTGAAATGTTAGTTCATGCTTACAACACACCATGTCAAACTCCTCCATTTTGGAAACAACATGAATATACTTGATTCCTTCTTTAATTCATCAGAGACCTTATGAGTATAGAGTCCTCAGTCTCTTTGCAGCATGAATGAAGCCTAAAATGACCTCCGTTTCATCCAGTTTCTTCATGCAAATGAAGTGGTAGATAAGTTTTGGATGTGAGAAAATGAACATGTTTATAGCGAGTTAAAACGCGTACTGAACGAACAAGTAGCTGTAGAAGAAGACTGGTGAGTGAGTACCTGAGAGAGGAAATGGTGCTGCACATCATGGACCAGTTGTTCCTTTGTTGGACTGGGGTTACTGCTCACCTGGGTAATGTTAAAAGAATATGCTTTCAAGGTTTTGCAGATGTGAAACAGAAGATCTTTCCAATTGGAAATTTCAATGTCATGCAGCCAAGGAACATACAAGATTGAAGTGTTTCCAGTATCTCCACAAGGTGGCGGTTTCGAGTTTTGACAATCTTACCCTCTGTTAATGATCTACAAAGTGTAAGCATGAGTTCCAGATACATCTACCTCAGTCTACAAGCTAATGACAAGAGGACACTCTTGTGTGAATTCAAATCTTTCCTTCAGATATACAATAAACACAAGCAGGTGATCTCTCATGTACTTTTATGTTGCAATGACATCATAGTCATGCATTGATATCTCCCAAAAGTGTAAAAGAAATACTCGATGTGATAAAAAGATCCAGAACAACATCATCTTACCGTTCGAGGCTTAAAACCATGGGAGTGAATGTTCCTGATGCTACTTTGGCCATTAGACTTCCATGACCTAGTATGTCGAATCCTTGACTTTCTTGGTTTGTGAAACTCTGAACCAGCTGTCAGTAGAAGATGATGATTCATAGACATGGAAAAAAAAGAGCTGAGTGAAATACTAGCCAGTTATAGATTTAGTGCTCACTTGTGGATGTTAACTTTTGCTTGTTATCCAGACTAACTCGAAAAGAGTAAAAGCTTACTGTAATCCATGTCGTTTTCTCCCATGTCCGAGCTACTGCAGAAAGAGGTATCACAATCGATTTCATCATCTTCGTTTCCAGTTGGAGCTTCCAAAACACTCAAAGCATTCCTTTGCAGCTTTACTTCCTCCCCATTTTTCAGGACCTGCATTCACATGTGCAATTCATTCTTCACCAAAAGTCATGTAACGTATGAAGATTTTAGAAATATGTATACCAATACATTAATCAAAACAAGTGAGTGTGAAGCTTAACAAAAATCTTTGTCTGATAATGGAAAAATCTGTAAGTAATCTTTACAGACAACATTTATCAAACATTTTCCTGTCAGTTGCTATAAAAGATCCTCCGACAAAAAAAGGCCACAAATTTCACACAAAATAAATCTGAGAGCATAGTATAAAGGAACAAATTCTCCTTTGTACACATAAAACAAAGTAGAAAGTTCAGTGGGTACAAGAAGCACTATTAGTAAAGAACAATAGGATCCACAAACCTAGCTCAATTTCATTCATGTAAAGATGATCAGGATAGCGAATGGAAAAGGTTAGTGTGTCAAAAACGAGAATGTTACCAGCCAATGCCAGCCACCAAGACCAACAGCTTTCTTCACAACTCCTTGCAGCCCGACCAAAACAGATTTGGTTCTGTTGTTACCAGTAACAATGACTTTGGTGTGCCTAGGAAGCACTGAGAGTCCTTCATCTCCACTTTCTTCCTGAGAAGGGGACAGCGTATGAACAGAGCGCAACTCAGCCTCCATTTCTGCAAAAGTATGTAAAACATGATTTTCAATCGATTGAGAAACCATCATGTTCGATCAACTGAAGTGCAAATGAAGCAATAAAATATCTAAGAATGATATTATCCTGCATTACCGGAATCTGAGGTGCTGAAAGTTACAATATAGAAAGTTACCATGTACAGTTCCTTCACCAACCAAATGATGGTAAGATTAGCTTGGTAGCGCGGGACAAGCTCTCGCAAGTTGCACTAACATTTAGGAAAGGGCCAGACGAGGTGAACCTGAATGATACGAGTAGATCATCCAATCTACACAGAAGCCATTAGGGACAAACTGAAAAGTCAGCAAACTTCATGAATTATAGGTGCAACTCGTTGGTCATTGTCAGACAGCTAAAGAGATGTGATAGCAAGCCAGCCTTGTGGTGGGACTGCAATCCTAGATTCAATCCCAACGGGCCGGTTGATACGCCACAACTTGATGAAATAAAGAGAGATAAACACTTGGACTTTTCATGTCCCACCATTCAGAAAATTATTGATGAAAGACATAATGAGTGCTATTGTGCCAAACTTTGTGAAAGCGATGTATCTGAAGCCTACAGGACTAGAAATAACTACAATTTCACCTAATTCAATACACTGATGAACTTCACCTTTTAGGGTTCATCCTCTTCCATCTTCTATTACAGATTTAAAAGTAACAGAAGGCATAAATTTATACGCAGGTATTCCATGTACAGAGTACAAACAAGCAAGTCAAGTCGTGTGGATTCAGTATGTCAAGAAGTGGCATAGAACAGGATCGGAATTTAACCTCAAAATCACTCATTTCAACACTTTGCAGCTTCACAGTAAGACTGATTACTTAACCATCCAGTAGAAGAATTCACAATACAAGCAAGATTTATCGGATAGTCATGTATATATTTGATCAGTAAAAGATGCAATTTTTAGACTAGAGAGGTTCGAGACGCTTGTTTGTATCTCCAATGAAATAAAAATTAGAGTCGATCGATTTCAAGAACATCCCAAAAATCCAAATATCTTACTAAATTATATGAGTCCAATCGCGACCCAAAACGTTAAGGAATCAAATGGATCGAAATCAATCCATAGAATCCCGAGACAGCAGAGATAAAAGCAATAAAAGGAAACCCCGAGGAATTCGAGAAAATACCACAATGTGCGATCCAACGAAGCAGAGAAGAGGAGCGGGAACGATCTGCGAAAATGCAGAGAGTTTAAGCCGCGGAAACTACGGGACCAAGGTTTTCCGCCATGAAAAGAACAACCTTGACATCCAAATCGTCGTAACTCCACGGATCTACGTGAATTGGTGCCTGGAGTTGGGATTCCTTGGGATGTGTTTCCCGTTGAGGGTAGGGTTTCAGAGCAACAAAGCAGAAAGAGAAGTTACTCGAACGCTCTCCAAAACCCATGCTAGTAACGTACACCTTTGAAGCCTATCCACAGCTCGTCTTTGCGGCTTCAGAGACACCCTACGACGTACCCTCGCCGTGCACGCAGGAGAAGCCCACGCTTGTGGGACCCGCCTCTGGGCTAAGCATTCGGAGCCCGTAAAGCGAAAACGTGGTGGGTTTTTCCGGTCGAGACATTGGTCACGTGGTCGGGTCGACGTATAAGGTATGAGATGACAATAACGATGGAGCCCACCAATTCGTTCGATTCTCTGAAATCCTGCACTCATTGAAATTGTTGAGAATTAATATTTAGAAAAGGGTAGTATTAAATCGAATTAATATGCATGTCAATTGGAGTTTTGAGATAGGAGTAGATTAATAAGTAATTGAAAATTTGGATTTAAGACAAAGCCATTACATCTATTGGGGGTTAAAATATTACACCTTTACCCTACAAATTTTATAATGCAGCACATATACCCCTCTCATTAAATCCATCCAAAAGCCAATATCAATCATGATTACCATATGTTAGCCTCTTTATATTTTTATATATATATATAATATTTAACACACAGAAAACCTTCAATATGTAGAAACAAGGATCAAAATATTAGAAAATGAAAAGAAAAAGGAAATGATGGACCATATGAACATAAACATGGTCAGAGAAACTAGGATTTGTATTGCAGAATAATACTTGTTGCTTTGTTGCATCTTGCAAATTGCAGGTCTAGAAATCTGATGAATCATAAGGAGAGGAGGAAACCTTGTAAAACAAATTAAGTTGATCTGACTCTCTCCATTGCCACCTTTCTCTCTACCTTACTGATTCTTTGTGGCGGCCAAATAATGTGTGTCACTCTCCCTTGAACTAAGCCCAAAGGAATCTGCAGCACATGTAAATTTGTCAGTCCTTGTTTGTGATGAGACAATGATCGAATTTACCTTAACAGCTTAGAGCACAAGATCATAGTATTGGAGCATTGGAAAAGCCTTGGAACATTAAAACTGCATATAGATCATTGAGGAAGATGCCAAAGCTCAATATATCAATGAATGAATTATGGAATGCTTCATCTGAAGCTGGAGAAAAGCTATACAAAAGTGGTGACGTTTTGGAGTCTCAAATTGCAGATGTTGATGTATATCTTTTGTACAAAAGTTTGTATGAAAAGTTTAGCTAAATAAGAAACACAAAAGTCTTCAGTGCTCACTCATGCCTATCACTGATGTGATGCTTCGTTCTAGGGTTGGGCATAAGCTTGAAGCCAAAGATGCAGCTCGGGGGTCTCTGAAATCACCATGGTGGACATTAGGTTTTAAATACCAAGTAAGTTAGCTACAGAAACACTACTGATGAAGAGATTCCTTGTTTGTGCCTCCTGTTAGAAAAAAAGAAAGAAAAACATGCATGCGTCTGCTCAGGAAGTCGCTGAGATTGCAGAATTGGAGGATGAACAGATAGAGTAGTACATCAAGGAAAAAGTGACAGAAGAGGGTAGACAGGAGGATCTTAAAGCACCAGAACAGGTGGGTGGGTCATCTTTGTTTCTCATGTTATCCATAAGAAATCCCATGAGACAATGGCATTTTTTATATGGATGAAGCTGCATTTTTGTTGGATTTGGCCTCAATTGATGGGACCTGGGATGAAGTTGCAGAAGACCATGTTGTTGAATGTTATGTGGAAGCTGGACTTTGTGATATTGCAAAGTTTATCCTCTACAGGGAGTAAAACTTGATTTTTCTACCAAGGTATGATTTCTTTCTAGCTTTCTGCTTTAGCTGGAATTTAAGATGAATATTTCATAGCCATCTGCCAGTATGATATGAAACCCCTATTGAGGTGTTCTCCGATTTGAGAAGAAGAATATGCCTATCATGGATGAAAAAGAGAGAGGAACGAGGAATTTACAAACATAGGAAGCTAATTGTAATGGTTTCAAATAAGGATTGTTGTACAGCCTGAAATGATACGGTTTTGATGGTACATATTCCTCCATGGGACCTTCCTCTTCAATCTATTTTTCTTCCTCATCGAAACACCGGTACACATTGGCATACCATGTGTTGGTATATTGGTACAGACAGTACGTGCCATGTCGTCGGTTGACCGGCACATAGACTTTGACTTTGACCAGTAAGTCAAACCTCGGTTTCAAATCTTTAAAAAACACTCTTCTTACAGCATCAATTAATGCACACTTTTTGCCTCGCTATGAAAATGATAAACATCATCATCAAAGATTTTAAATTTGGTCTGCAATGTATCATAAAATATGCAGTTTAACCAGTCACCATCTCCTTGAACACACAGAATGTGCATTATACAGCAAGAATTAGGTAAAAATAATGAACCAAAGTGCATCGACTTGAAAACAAACAAACAAGAGCATACCTGCTGAAAGGAAAGAACATCAGACCTGAAACTTAATTCTTTCTCCTTTATCACACTTTATGGAGGATTGAGGAACATTTGGAATGGACAGACAGTTCACCAGGAAGGACGATGTTGGTGGAGTAAGAGGAGTAGGCAGATGTAAAGTGGGAAGTGGAGGCGTTGATGGAGTGATAGGAGAAGGTGGAGTGGCAGAAAGATGAGTAGGGAGAGGAAGCGTTATAGTGGAAGGAGGAGGAGGAGGCAGTGGAGGTGGAGTGACAGATGAATGTGAGGGATAATTTGAGAAAATAAAAGGATAATTTAGGGTTTAATTAAATTAATTGAATAGTTAAGATTTGATTGAATTGATCTGATCGGCTCATTAAAAAATGATTTAATCCTAAAAATCAATGTAAATATAATCAATGAACGATCATTATTTTTTATGATTTTAGTGAGGGTATTTTTTGGTTAAAATTTTACAAAGAAATACCCTTTGGTAAAATTTAAATATGAGGAAGTCATCTCATAAAAACCCAATAGTAATAATTTTTTTCTAATAAAATTTAAGAATTTTATTACAATATGATTCTAACAAAAATTTACTAATTTTTTATTTTATGATAAATTTAGAATAAATTTATATAAAAATTAATATAATTTAACAAGCTCTATGAACGAGTGTAACTTAAGCATAAATCAAATACAACTTGAGTGTAATTTGAATGTAATGGATTCAATCATATTCAAAGGGATCTGACTCAAATTAACCTGATTTGGATTGAATATTATATGATTGTTAAATAATTCAGTTCAAGATCATTCATTATCTAGATTGTTAAAAAAATAATATCCTTCTATAAAAATCAAATATATGATGTCATTTAATAAAAACTTATATGAATTTAAAAAAAAAAGTAAATTGCTGGTGATTAAGTGGCTCACAACATCTCAAATCAGCTCTGCTCAAAGAAAAGTTGACTTTGTACAGCAAAAGTGGGAAAATATATATATTTCAGATTAACCGAGTCATGATCAATCTTAACCTGAGGTAAAAGAAGGAATAAGTCAACGGAGGTAAAAGAAAAGTTAGAATTAGAACGGAATGGGTTAGTTTAGATCGATCTTAACCTGATGATTGGATTGATGATTATGAATTTTTTCTGTTCAATACCAAATCACAAAAAATTCGAATTATGATTTGAAATGAATTTACACGAAATCTCCAGTATTTTCATTTTCGATCGCTACGAGATCAACAATGTCATCAGCTTAGGCTTCTATTGCTGACATAAAAATATCTCTTTCCATGTCTTTGGATACAACCCATAAAAGCTTGCTTGTTCTTTGTACATAAACCTTTGTGAGGGTTTTACGAAGTTTCAGTAGTTCTTTCATTTCCAGGACAAATTCTCCTGTTCGTGATTCATAAAAAGAGTGGAAATAGACTGATAAATAATGGGAATATGATGAAAAAAAAAAAAGACTTCAGTAAAATATTAATATGAGTTCGACATCACTTCATAAATCATGTTCGTGATTCATAAATCATGTTCGACATCACTTCATCGCTAGTCTGTTTGACATCCGCGTCGGAGCTGCTCAGGCTGGCGAAGATGGCGCCGGCGATGGCGATGGCGCTCAGGGAAGAAGGGATGGTGGTGATGGTTGTCTTGGAAGCTGCTGCAAGTCCTTTGGGGAGGTTTTGGAGGGAGAGGAGAGAGACTGGTTTGGTTAGGGTTGCCTTTGAGGAGGTGAGAAGGTTTGGAGCAGGGCATCTGGTAGTGAGGATGGCCATTGCTAACATGGAGGAAGGATTCTTCTGGTTGGAGGAGTTGGTTGCTGTGCGAAGGGAGAGTGAGGAATGCCGAGAAGATGTGGCGTTTGTTGGAGAGAAGAATCGAGTATGTGTGCAGGGAAGACAGACGTCTGACAGCGAATAGAGCCAACATGATGCTGTGTATTAGATTCTCATCTTATCCGTGGATTGGCATGGGAGAAATATGGATTTCATGTTCACAACCCATGCATACTTTTCTTATCATCAAATTATTTTTTTAATAATAGTCGATGAACAAATTGAATAAATTTGATTAGTTTAAAATTACTTTTTATATATCAAGATAATTAATTTTGATGTTAATTAAAAACTATAAATTTAGTAAATATTTTATATTTATCTTTTGTATATTAATTAAAATGTTATTTTAAAAAAAAATCTTCAAATGAAATCGGGAACGAATATATTATTTATTTTTATTTTTTCATCCCAGCTCACATCTTTCTTTTGGCTCGCTCGTCCTCCTCCTCCGCTCTTATTTAATGATCGGATTTATGTGATTGATCTCGATAAGCTTGTTATCGTCCTCTCCCAAAAGAAGTGGTGGCGAGCACAGATAAGCAAAAGAATGACACAGCGCAGCGAAGGGTTTCCAATCCTCGACCACGTGATGACGCGAGGGTTCGGTTCATCAAGCCATGTTGATCGGATCAATTCTAAAGAAAAAATATATATATATATATATATAATTTAGAAATATTAAAAGTTCTTATACTAGGAACCTAAATGGTAAGATGGGTTGCAAATAGGAATTTCTATATAAATTATAAATTAAGAAACGAGAGAGAGCTTCCATAATAATGAGAATATGACGGGGGCTTTTTGCAAACCTTCCTATCTTGGATCGGACGGCGGGCTTCGGCTCGCCGTGCCCCACTTCCCGTCCATTTGACACCCATCGCTCGATCCGCCTCATTCGTCGGCCATTCTCTCCCTTATCTATATATAATATTTTTTAAATAAAGATTTTTTTTTTTGATGGCCTACGTACTCCATTCAAGATTGAACTCCCACCCTCGGCCAGCGTTCACGAAGAAGTGGCGTGATTTCTAGCATTTATTATTCAAGGGGGCATTGCTCACCTTAAACCGATCTCGAGCAACCAAATAATTGCTATCATGTCTCTTACAAAGTCAAAAACAAGCAAAGAAGAGAATTCGGGTCAAGACAATCTCAGATTACCCGACACTCTCCAATAAACACCATTAGATAGCGTTATGAGTTTGGCACCATTGGAGATAGGACATGATAATAAGGTATAAAGAAAACTTGAGTCTTACCTCGAAGACGTCGCAGGATAGACCGAACCCATTCAAGAAATGGCCATACAAATGTTACCCATGTTGAGGGGTGTGCAACTCATACTCTGCCGAGATGTAATACCAAGATCAGAGTTCCACAAGGAATGACTCCGTCACGACCAAGTCACAATCATGAGCTCGCTTCATGGCCTTTAGGGCTTGGACAACTCTTACATCCATTGAGAACATGACCCCTAAGGAAGAACTTATTTGTTCCACCCTCGGACTGCTTGAGAATGATGCTACATCCTTGATTGAGATTCGACTCGAAGAGGTGGAAGAAGAGGAGGAAGACATCCTGACTTGCGACCGAACTATGGAAGAATTCGAGGTGAGGGTTATTTGAGGTACAGGAAGAGAAGACGACCAAGTGAACAAGAGAAGCCTCCCCTCCTTCATGGCGAGACAAATGATAGAGAATGCTCCCACCACAAATTGCAAAGCAACACTTGGCAACCACCTAAGAGCTAACGTGGAACAACATGACGAGTAGCCGAAAGAGAGAAGGGCTGACCTAGCACATGGTATGGTGGACAACTAACTCTACGTCGTCCAGGCCATATGGGTCAGCACCGAATGGCAGAAGTCTGCACAAGTCGACCCGCACCGTCAAGAACATACAGGTCAGCTGCTCACGTGACCACATCGAACAAGAACAACGATAGGCATTAACAACGCATGCACTTTCGGATCGGCTCCATAGGTATAAAAGCTAACCCCCTAGCCTAGGGAAGGGGATCAAACCCTTTACAACACAAAAATCATTTACTAACTTGAGCATCGAATGGATGGAGTCGGGAATCCCTCCCCTCTCAATATCGATCAGTCATGTAGAAATGCGACGTAGGTGGGATGACTCAAGTCCCATCTCGAGTCGATCACAAAGACAAAGCAGAGGCCCAAGAGCCAACCCCCAACCCGAACACGTAGATTCTGTTGCTACAATTATTCTTCTACTTGTGATTACACCTTTTATTTCAGCTGCCTCTCTCAGTTATCTACTCTACAAGTATCTGTTCGTCTTGGACCAAAATAATCTGCTAGAAGTGGCTCAGAAAGCTCGAGCAAGTATTGAACATTCAAATCATCATTAATTTCATATTCTTATCTTATTTCATATAGTAATGGTATCCTGCAACATGATAAGTGGTTGTAGCATTAAAGAATACAGTGTAAAGCCTTCGAAAGTTCTGCATAAAGGTGAATGATCAAAGCAGCTACTTAAATCTTCTTTTGGCAGCAGCAAACAGCTGCATAAAGGACGTATCTATTGAGATGTTGGGAGATTAGGGCATGGGCATGGGAGAGGCTCACCTTTACGTAACTATTATTGTCATCTTCTTATACAATGCATGCATACGTAACTGTTATCGTCATCTTCTTATATAATGCATGGCTTCTTCACCTTATCATACAAAGCATCGATACTGATGAACCTTTCTTTCTGGTTTTCTTGCAGGTTCGTGTATACCAAAAATTTCAGAGAACCTCAATATCACCATACCATCCTCGATGCATACATAGCACAGGAAGCGAAGGAAAAACTATATCGAGGCACCAAAGATTGCCCTCTGGATTAGCCTGAACAGGCTTTACTAGAAATCATGACATGTTTGGACCATGATCACTCTCAGATACATTTGACACCAGTCTGCAAGCTAGTCCAACCAGCTAACAATGACTATTACTCCACTCATAGTGTATGCAACTAAGCTCAGACTGACTGGACTAGGCCAAACCACTTGTACTCTCATGCAAATATTAGATAGTGGAGCAGGTTTGGCACCTCAATCTCCATCCTTTGATATTTGGATACTCATATCTTCAAGGGGTTGTGAACATGCTTTATCAGTTAGCAACATATTAAAGTAATTTATTAGAACACAGTACCTGCAGATACATTCAATGAATCAGCAAGAGAACCAAAACCAATGAAACTCTCCTTTTTGCAATTGTCGCTTTGAAGTTTGAACAAATACTACTACTTACAAAGTGAAATTAATTAATAATTTGAACACAGTTATTCCAATATGAATCAGAAGTGACAAAAATAATAAATGAGAAAGATGTGATGAGGAAATATCAATGAGAAAGTAAGAAAATAAGGTTTTTTTTTTTTTTTTTGACAGGAGGATAAATCAAGGGCATCTAAAACAGAAGAGATAATGTTGGACAATAAGAGGTAACACCGACTGATTTCTCTTCTTTTGACTAGTGGACAATCAGTTAATTCCAATATCAAATACATTGCATAGGTGATGTCTATCTCTATTTTCTGATCTCCCCCTCTTTGATGCAAATAAAAGAAAAAAAATAAGTTTTTTTTTTTTTTTTTGACAGGAGGATAAATCAAGGGCATCTAAAACAGAAGAGATAATGTTGGACAATAAGAGGTAACACCGACTGATTTCTCTTCTTTTGACTAGTGGACAATCAGTTAATTCCAATATCAAATACATTGCATAGGTGATGTCTATCTCTATTTTCTGATCTCCCCCTCTTTGATGCAAATAAAAAGAAAAAGTTCATTTGATTTGCTGTTGTATTTCCCAAGCTTTCTATGGCTGGCTGCTTAGGAAAGTAATCATTCCAAGCTTGTCAGCCAATGCAGAAAGATGCTCCTGTGCATCCTGAAAAAGCTAAATAATCATTCCATGTTTCATATTGACTGCCTCTAAGTGAAAGTCAATATGATATTAGGATCAATAAAGAAAAAGGTGTACATATTTAGATACACAATTAAAGATCAATAGAAGCTAAAATTCACGGGCAAAAAGCCTAAAAATCATGCAAATATCCTAAATGGGCAACGATGATGCTGAAAAATTAATAAAATATGTCACTGTCATCTTCTTATACAATGCATGCATGCATGCATACGTCGAAACTATGTTATCTTTCATTTCAGATGGTTGTTTTGATTGGTGGTTCTGAAACATCTCAAACTTCAAATGGAAAACAAGCACAACCGTATGCTGATGCACACAAGCCAGTCACTGGCAAGAAAAAATTGGTAAAGAGGCTTCTACTTCTGCTTCTACTTTGTTCTTGAACTCATCTAGTTGTAGATACCTTTCGGAAGTTTGCAAAGACATGGGTATTCATCCAAGTTTTCTACTTCAGGCAGGAAATGGATAGTAGAAAGCTTTTTTGATCCTTCTGTGGAGGCCTTGATTTGATGAGAGAGGCTTGATTGTAAAGATGTTACTGGAACTAGTTGATACTTAATGCTACTAAAGGATGCAGAATAGTTGACATCATGTAAAGAAAATTTGATCAGTTTGAGCATATGCTTGTAATGAATTGTGTTACTGCCTCTACGATTAAGGAGAATAATACTTCTTAGCAGAAGATACACAGATGTTATAGTGTTTAGTTCAGGTTTAAGAATGGTTGATTTGGTGATTGTTGGTTTAACATACCAATTATCTTGCAAACCAAATAAGAAGAAAGATTAAAGTCAGATAAACAGTTAGGATAAATTAACCTAATTATTTTATGCCCAACAAAATTGATTTATAACTAGAGCATATGTCAATATTGGTTCATGTACTCTCATTAGCGTTAATTACACGAAAGAGAAACGAAAAAAGATAAATTATAAAAAAACCCAAGTTTCACTTTTTTTTATTACATGAAAGAAAAAAAAAGATAAATTCTAAAAAAACTCAAGTTTTTGCTTTTTTTTTTTTAAGAGAGCGTTTGTATTTGCTTTATTCCTACCTATTATTTTTTATTTTCTAAAATATGATATTATGTCTGGCCTCTATTCGGTTGATCGACGCCTCTACCCCATCGATTCATCGCCTCTGTCTCTCATCTTTCATTCATCACTTTTGTCTTTGTCTTATTGCTTCCTCTATGCATTCTCTCTCTCTGCATGTCCGCCTCTCTATTGGATCTTGACACCACCAGCACCTTTATCATTGTAATAAGAGCAACCACCACCATCGCAACTCCATCTTCACTTCTTTTCTATTAGTTGACATCTTTCTTCTTATCGCCACGATCACTATTGCCCTTGCCTTGCCTCCTCTCCTCATTCACAAGCTTCATGTCATCCTCCTTCTACGCTTAACTACGTCAACTAATCTACCATTTCACTCGTCATCATGTCAAACTGCAACGCTTATGGATGATGATTGGATTAATCATGTCATGGTGATGAAGGCATAGTTACTAACTCGATACTGCACCGATGATATAAAGATCTAATAAACGATATGATAGTAGGAGCAATGGGGCAGAGACGATGGACAAGAGCGTGAAAACTAAAATGAAGGATAATCTAATCTTTTAAAAAAAAAAATTTCATCAACGGAAAAAAAATACTATTGAGATTATGAAAATATATTCCCTGACATCATCATACCATCATCCATCTAATCCGTGTGCGTAATAAGCCGCTATGTTTAAAATTTCAAATTCCGCCCCCCTTAAGATTCGTGACACCAATGACTTGCTTCCACCTGATCGTTCCCTATTTCCAGATCAAATCATAGCCGTCAAACCTTTCACCGGCACTATATATCACGCTCATCGGAGGAGCTGATCTTATCTCTCTCTCCTGGTCTGTGTGACGCTCTCCCCCATTCTAGGGTTCGCTCGACTCTTTCATCTTTGTCCCCACATCTTTAGTCTTTGTATCGATCGTTTCTCTTCGATAGAATGGTAATTCAAATCGAATGTGCTGATCTGATTTGTTTTTCGTCCTATCTATGGTGGAACTTCTCGCAGTGCGATCGATCGAGGCGGAGAAGTTGGAGCGGAAGGAAGATCGAAATGGGTCAGATCCAGTACTCGGAGAAGTACTTCGATGACACCTACGAGTACAGGTATTCGTCGCGTTCCCTTGTAAACCCAGTTTCTACGAAAAGTGTTGCAGTTCTCGTTCAGATGCCTGTCGATTTTGGCTATATCACCGCCCGATCGTTCTTTCTTCGAGTGTAGGCATGTGGTGCTCCCTCCGGAGGTGGCCAAATTACTCCCCAAGAACCGTCTCCTCTCTGAGGTAAGCAATCTCGCTCCTCTAATACTAGGGTTTCATCAAAATCATTTTCCCCCCTCAAAACCCTTCAACAAAGATTCAAAATACTGATCGAGTGGGTTGTGATGGGCGTACCAGAACGAGTGGCGGGCGATCGGGGTGCAGCAGAGCCGGGGATGGGTGCACTACGCGATCCACCGCCCGGAGCCGCACATCATGCTCTAGAACAAGAAGAAGAAGAAGAAGAAGAAGAAGAAGAAGAAGAAGAAGAAGAAGAAGAAGAAGAAGAAGAAGAAGAAGAAGAAGAAGAAGAAGAAGAAGAAGAAGAAGAAGAAGAAGAAGAAGAAGAAGCTCTCTTCTCTAATCCTTATGCTTGTTGAACTAATCGGAAGTAGTTTGTCTTGGTTTGCTACCACTACTTGTGAAATGGCAGTTCTAATTTGGCTTTTCGTCCTCTGAATTCCTCTTTTCTTCACCCTTCTTTTTTGTGCTTGAAATCTCTTTCATAAAATGGTCGCTCGGTGTTCAATCACTTGTAATTTGTTCCTCATTTTGAGAGTCGTGGTAGCATTTGCACGACCAGAGTGATCGGTGTTCGGGTAACGGTGATAGCTCGATGCCCTCTTGTTTGGATCTAAATTGCTTGGAACTTTGATGGATCGGATTATTGTGATGTATAGGTGTTTATTAGGAATTCTAATAATATTAGGGAACTAATCTCATATGGTGCTTTGTATAATGTTGAAATCCAAGCTCGCTATAAAATAATCGTATATAATTATATAATTATATCGACTATATCAATTATGTCGACTTTTCTATCCTATTACGATGTCAAATAAAAGTGTGTTTTTTGGGCTTTTCTTTTCACTATCAATAAAAGCCACAATTGCATGGTATCAACACAGGTAATAGGTAATGCTTCTCCCTTTATTTTATTTTTATCATAATTTTTATTTGGTTGTGTTCTTTCTCTCTTCATTTTGCCTCAGAGAGAGAGAGAGAGTAGAGGGGAGAGGAGAAAGAGGAACAATATGATTTATTTTTAGGTTTTAGAAGTAGAGGATTAGATTGATCCATAGCAATGACAAATCATCCATTGATTTGAAACGATTCAACATACGAAGCAGTCAAGTGGGAATTATACCAAGTCATGTTAGGATACACAAGGAAATATGAAAAGCTTGGGATGCCCCTTAGAATATTTGAAAAGGGCACTGTGGTTAAAATCTAAAAAGATGTTCTTTTAGCTTGCTATTTAGAGATCTTCTTATTATTCACAATCTCTCAAGAAATTAATAATATAATACTTTACTATTCATAACTCTTTTAATTTTATTTTTACTTTTTTTCTTTCCCTATAATCTTGCTTGCCCACACTATTCTTATTTTTCTCTTCAGTTTATCTCATTTTATTATTTATCTTTTTTCATCATTTTATGTCACCTTCCATGATTAAAAGGTGAAGAAGGAGGAAAATAAAAGAAAAGAGAATTGAGGAAAGGATTGAATTTTTTTTTAAAATTAAATTATAAATTAAGAAAATTTATGTTTATTTTAGAAGGGATGGTATAAAAATATTCAAAGTACCTTACGGATTGAAAATATAAAAAAATTATAAATAGTAAATTTTTTCCGAGAAGTCATCCAATATAATTATAATATAATAAAACTACTTCTCCACGAATTTTCAGTCCTACCCGTTACAGGTCTTCCACGTGTTAACAAAACCGATGGTTCAATAGCGGGGCCCGCTGGATCCCAGCTTTTAGCAATCATGAGGCAGGTAACCAAATGGGTGCTTCGGGTACTGGTGGAAAAGGGATAACGCTAATCCTTTTCCCAGGCTTACGAGTCTCTTGTTCCGGCCGATCCTCTCGACTCCTCCCGACGCCTGATATCTACTTCGTCCGGCGATTCCTCTCTCAATCGGCAGTGCGATTAACGAGTGTAAATTTGAGGTAATCACTGTTTCTTCCCTTGATACGCTGCTTCTTTTACCATTGTCAAAAGCTTGGATGTGTTCCTGTAGAGGAAGAAGGCAGGGGCAACTTATACTAAGATTACATGGTAGCATTGATGACTTATTTTTGTTTAGATTCGAATGGAATCAGTTGAGGAGAGAAAAAGGAAAATTTGATAGGTAACACTGTCAAAGACATACCGAGAAGCAGGAAGGGTGACAGATCGTAGCTACATCTGTTGGTTTAGAGGTGTTGGTGGCGAAAATTAGGTCGATGTCCATGGGAACACTTGTTCTGGTCTGAATCTACTTTATGCATATGGTTCAATTATCTTTTAGCATTTTGATTGAAACAGCAGCGAATAAGCGTTTCTAGGGTTTCTGTTCTTGTTTACAAGACGTGGAGTAAGCCTCAAATCTAAATCATTGCCACATTAGTTTAAAAATATCTGACAGGAGGTGGAGAAGAAGGGAATGCGGTTTGATTAACATTAATCTAACCTATATCCAGGTGCATAAAACGTTCTTCTTTGTATGCTTTGCATAGAATATCTTGCACCAATTTTCATCTGAAGGTAAAAAATGTTGTAGTAAATTCCATCCATTTAAACAGAGTGATATTCCCATATGTAGTGGACGCCGTATCTATTCTTTATTGGTATTAGTATATCTTTCTATCTCTCTGTTCATTTTTCATTCTGTTTGCATCTCTTTCTGATAGTTTTCTTTTGTTCTATCCATGCTGCTTTCCTGTAATTCTCTATTGCTATTCTTTCGTTGCCTCCTACTCTATATCTGTCTGCAGATGTTTTGGACACCATTGAATGGTATCAAAACCTAATTTGTTTCATTCTTTAGATTGTTTTTTTTTCATAATCTTCTATTCTTACTACATCTATTTTCCCTGAGACGTGCATCTCAACTTGTGGCTTGTGCCTAATGCAACTCAGTGTCCTTAAGCGTTTGATAACTTTGATAAGATGTATCCTAAAATTTAGCTGATAATGCATTTATTGACAAAATGCTAGTTGCAAATTTGTTATTATCGTACCAACATCATTCTGTTGATCAGCTAGCTGTAGATGTTAAACCATCCCAATATAATGGGTTGATCAAATGCAAGTTTTCCTTTAGGTCTATTAGCCCTTGAGGCACCTGTAACTCACCAAGAATACTCCTACTATAAAATTGGCTAATTTTGTAGTGAAAATTATAATTTTTTCACTTTCCTTCTAAACTCTCAACTTCTTTACTCTTAAGCAGCTACAGGTGCAACCATGTCATGACTGATTTATAATGATGCGTTAAGAGCAAACTCCTGATGTGCTGAAGATTGTAAAACAGAGAATTGAGAACATCCAGTAGCTGTCGGCGGTATTATCAACTTGCCTCTTTTGTGTTAATCTGGTACATCATAAAACAAAGGTATTTTCTGTTATTTTAATCTAAAACTCCACTCTTTTTGGTGCTACTAATATTGTAAGACACTCTTAATCAGATTCTTAAGGACGTGAGTTGTTGTAAAGAGGTTCCACATTTCTGATAACTGTTTGTAGATAAATATCAGCTCCAAGTTCTTATTATTAGGCTCTTTTAATTTGTGATATGTGGAATCTCCCCTACGTTTTAAAGTAAATTCAGGCTTATGTTGTTGTTTGCTATGTACACTCAGTATGCAAAACTGACACTCATTTTTTCACAACTTTTGCACTTGCATTTGACATATTCTTTAGCCAGTTTTGTTTTTAGCCAAACCCATTGCAAGTCTTTAGTACCCACCACCATTCTGTCCCACTATCTCCCATATTCTTATGCAGTATACTGATATTTTTGGTCATTTCTTATGAGAATTGATAGCTATTATTGACGAAGTATGTTACTTCCATGTAAATTGCAGCAAGTTATTCTCTCAGATTACTTTGCCCTGCTTTGCTTGCTTTTGATTGTATGCTGGTATTTCCTTTTCCTTTTCGTTTTTTCTCATGGCATGTATCTTGACAGAAAGTTTGATATGGGGACATTAAATCCTTTGTGGTTCTTCATGAAGAAGTCTATGACAGTGGCTCTGTTTGGTATAACAATTTCTGACAGATATGCCACTGTTTATTCTTTAACGGGTACATCTATGAGTCCCACATTTACAACAAGCAGTCCTGGTTTTCCTGGATATTTGAAAGGTATATCCTTTGTGAAAGCAATACAATCAAAGAATGATCAAATGTTCATTTGTTATGTGAATAGGAATCTGTCAAAACTGATCAGTAGAATGATCACAGGTGATATTGTGCTGGTTGAAAAGTTCTGTCTTGAAAAGTATAAATTTTCACGTGGGGATGTAATTGCCTTCAAGTAAGTTATTTAGAAGCATGCTGTAGCTTTTATTCTTAACTACCTTTTATTTGGAATGACACACCTAGAGCTACCTATTTGCTTGGCTTCTATATGTATTGTCAATTAGTTTGCATCATATGGGAAGTTGAGTGGTTGTATGGATGAAACTATGGGAAGTTGAGTGGTTGTGCATCAGCATAGGGTTGTGCTTGTTTTCCATTTGAAGTTTGAGATGTTTCAGGACCACATTGTAAGACTTCTTTTAGTTTTGTGTTCTTATATTCTTCGTTTGATGTTTTGCAGATCCCCGAGTGATCACAAACGGGAATTTGTCAAAAGACTAATTGCATTGCCTGGTGATTGGATGCAAATTCCAGATACATCTGATATCCTGAAGATTCCAGAAGGTCATTGCTGGGTTGAAGGTGACAATAAACAATTTAGTTTGGATTCGAGACATTTTGGCCCTGTGAGTTGCACATTTCTTTTCTCTTTTTATTTTTTCGCAAGCTTTGGATGATTCATACTCTATTGCTGGCATCTCCGTTGCCAATCAAGCTAAACCTGTGAAGTTAACTACTAGCTTTTAGGCATCTTATTAGTGAGTTTTACACATAAATTCTCCCCATTATGTCTTATTATCTGATGGTGCTAGCACTCCTGACCTACTTAGTGTAGCAAAAATACCTTCACATGGTGAAACTGGGTGGACCTCTATTTATTGAATTAGTGCTGCAATGTTTTGGTCAAATTTCTACTGGTTTTTTTTACTAATCACAATGATTACCTTCCACTGTTTTCCTTTCTTTCAAAAGATAATCCTTCAAGGTTCTGCAAGCTGACATGCTTGTGAATAGAACATGAATTGCCACGCAACACAAATTCATGCTAAAGTTCAAAATTGCTTTTCCCTAAAACTTGACTGCTTGTGTTCTTTTATCAACTTATTCATGATATCTAACAAGACTAACTTAACTAAAAGCATCCTGTTAGTCCAACATATTTTCCAGTACCTAACAGGGAAAGAAACATGAGTAGGCCTGTAAACTTAATGCTATCATAGCCCAATAGCTTGTGTAGGTCGAGAATATCTGAGATTACTGGCTCACTGCTTTATAGCTTGCCAACTTGCTGCTAAGTAATAATGTGGTTGGCCATTAGGCATGTGAATGCTCTGAGCTGCTGTCCTCATACATGGACTACAATTCAATGACCATATTACCTCAAAGTTAGAAACTAGTGTACCATAATAATCTTGAACCTGAATGGAATCAACTTTCTACATGAAGATCTTAGGCAAAATTGTTCTGTTAGTCCACGATTGCTTGATGAAAGTTTGTATTGGATCCTTTTGCCATTGAATTTATGTCACATGCCCAATGAACCGAACCGAACCGAACTTATTCGCTTTTTAATAGTGTTGAAACATATTATTGGGTATAGGCCTTTGTTAGGAGCAGTCTTCCTCTAGATGTCTTTGAACTGACACTTGCAATATTGTTATTTGCACAAGCAGTCTAAGCATGTTCATTGGGACTAAGAGGCACTAAAATCCACCATTTACCTGATGCAATCTGTCCTTCTTGCCCTTTTTATTTTGTGTATTCATGTATAAGCATTCTGCTTTCCCTGTGCTTCACTATGCAGGTACTGTAGCCCTGTGATATGGTCATCTAGGTATTGCAGCATTTTGTACTGTGCCCTCCGAATGCATGACAACAGTAATATTTTTTGTATTGATTAACCAAAAGTAACTGAGCTAAACAAAGTAATCTCTTTTACTGAGTGTTGCAGACTTCAATAACTTAGCAAGAATGCACAAACTACAACTGCAGAGAAACACATACATTTGAATAGTTAAGAATTGTTGGAGTGATGGACTGTCAATTTAATGAAGAAGACAAAGAATATGTAGTCTGACCGTTGTCTGATCAATCCATATTTCAGAACTTGAATCTATGAGATAGTGATGTTTAGGTCCTTAATTCTGACTGCACTGTGGAGCTGGATCATAAAGATCACCTTTGAGTTACATTAATTTCCATAATGACAATTTTTCAGGGTTTTTTCATAATTTTGGCTGAATTTGTTCTTTCGGAAAATGGAAAATAGATTATCCTCCTTAGAGGGACATCTGTTTCCATGATGACACTTGAAGATACTAAAATTAGGCATGCAATATTTCTGCTGGAAGATGGATAATTAACAATCCTGTCGAGTGGACCAATTATAATAACCTAGTTGCACTGGGAGATAACAGAGAAAACCTTGCATTGAAGATTCATTCATGGCAGCATTAAAAGATCATATACAGTCTTAATGATCTATATGCAGTTTTAATGTTCCAAGGCTTTTCCAATGCTCCAATACTATGATCTTTTGCTCTAAGCTGTTAAGGTAAATTCGATCATTGTCTCATCACAAACAAGGACTGACAAATTTACATGTGCTGCAGATTCCTTTGGGCTTAGTTCAAGGGAGAGTGACACACATTATTTGGCCGCCACAAAGAATAAGTAAGGTAGAGAGAAAGGTCGCAATGGAGAGAGTCAGATCAACTTAATTTGTTTGACAAGGTTTCCTCCTCTCCTTATGATTCATCAGATTTCTAGACCTGCAATTTGCAAGATGCAACAAAGTAACAAGTATTATTCTGCAATACAAATCCTAGTTTCTGTGACCGTGTTTATGTTAGATTTGGTAGATCCCCACCACACTCTGGTGTTAGATTTGGTAGACAAAGATGCCCAATTGCGTGAACCCTAACCTTGCCAAATCCAGGCTTCCTCCAACAGGGTTGCATACCCAATTCTGCAGATGTTACCCAGCCGAGGAGCAGGGTTTGCTTCTCACTTACTCCACCTCATGGAATTGCAGTTTATGGCCATCTCTTGTCCCCTCTATGCTGATGCCCTTGTAAAGCTGGAGTGAGCCTGCTACTTGTCTGGATGAGGATGACAGGAAAACCCAGCTTGAAGGATTATCTTTTGAAAGAAAGGAAAACAGTGGAAGGTAATCATCGTTGCTACAAGGAACAGCTTTACATCCAAGCTTAGGATTAGAGGGTGGGGATTGCCTCAGTCTGGCTTTGTCCCTTCTGTGGACGTTCATGTGACCCCCGAGAGCCTGAGCTGACTTGAACTCCCTCCTGCAGAAGCTACAGCAATACGTCCTCGAAGGCCATGTGAAGCCCCCTCTTCGTAGTTGGCTGTACATCCATGGCTTCTTCTCCTCATCCTTGCTGTTCCTGGTAGAGTTGGCTGTAGCATTCTTCTCCATGCGTCCAACCTGCAAAGATAAGTCATTTCTCACCTGAGAGGGTAGTGGTTTCTCTTCCCTGTTGAATACGAGTATGGTTGTCGCAGAAGTACCCATCAAATTCCAACTCCGAGACCTTCAAATATCTGCTACCATAACTGGGGAAACACTTAACAGAACTGGCTTCAGGCCGCCTGCCACCTGATGCTCCTTGCTACATTTGTGAGCACCATGTTCCAACGAGCGTTCTTGGAGCTCTACGCGTAAGAGAGAAGGCATTGTTCTGATGATATGACTGCAGCGAATGTAAATGTGTAGCAATTAGCATGATCTATGTGTAAAGCTCAGATTTTGATTCAGACACCAATACTTTCTTGAGGTCAATTTGCAGCAAACATAAGTAATTTTGTGGTCTCAAACTGCATGCAGTTTCCTCTTTCTAGCAAGAAAAGGTGCTCAAAATCCAGAGTTGCCTGCAAACAACTCTTTGGGTTTAAGCTTAGCCATTTATAATTCGCTCTAGACAAAAGTTAGTTCCCATTACAGAATAAAAAGATGAATGCAACTGCAACTTGTTTATTGTATATCTTCAGGAAAGATTTGAATTCACACAAGAGTGACCTCTTGTTAGACTGAGGTGTTGGGTTGGCAGCCTACAGATTCAGCTCATATTCAGCTCATAGTGGATTTAAACAGTCCACAGACTATCTTCTCATTTAATCTAACCTTAATTTATATTACAGGGTGTGGTGGTTGCGTTTTGAAGGTAGAAAAAGACAACAACGAGGGAGAAGGCTGCAGTCACGTGATTCCAAAGAAAACGAGGAGAACAAGACAGAAAAACAAAAGAAAGAAAGGGAAGAAGACAAGGACAATGCAGAGAGACTGTTCTCAATCATCTAGCAGTGTTTTCATCTCAGATTAGATCAAATCTATAGTAGATTTTTACTGTGATTACTTGGGAGAATTAGAGAGGATTTAGATATTATGCACAGTGTCGTGATCATTATATCCCAGTTATTCTCTTGTGATTGTTACTAGGGTTTTGAGCAAGAGATTAAGATTTGTATATTCATTATTCTCATAGTGGATTATCTCTAGTTTGCTATGTGGTTTTTACCCTTCACATAGAAGGGTTTTCCACGTATATTTTGGTGTTCTATTTTATTGTGGTTCTATTTAATTCCGCTGTATGTTATGGCCTGCTAGTATTTGTTTATATACAAAAATTATTTTTCTTTATATCCCATCAACTGGTATCAGAGTAAGGTTGTAGTGATTTAATTTTGTATTAGAACATGGAGGCCAGTAACGTTTCTCACATTATTAATTTGAATGAAAACAATTGGATGATATGGAAACCAAAAATGGAAGATCTCTTGTATTGCAAAGATTTTTATGGACCTTTGCAGAGGGATAATGTAAAACCCACAACTATGATAGATGATGAGTGGAAGTGGTTAGATCGAAAAACAATTGAGTTTATTCGACAGTGGCTTGATGATAGTGTCTTTCACCATGTTTCTACTGAAAGTTCTGCATATTCTCTTTAGAAAAAATTAGAAGGTCTCTATTGCTGAGCATTTGAATGAAATGCAGAGTATTACTAACCAGTTATTCTCTATGAAAATGTCTCTTGATGATGAGTTGCAAGCATTGTTAATTCTCAGTTCATTGCCAGAAAGCTGAGAGACACTGGTGGTTTCCCTCAGTAATTTTGCGCCAGATGGTGTTGTCATCATGAGTCAACTAACAAGCAGTTTGTTGAATGAGGAGTTGAGAAGAAAGAATTCAACATCTCAGAATGATTCACAGGCACTTATCTCAGAGAACAGAGGAAGGTCAAAGTCTAGAAGTAGTTCACGCATGGGTAGGAGCAAGTCAAGATCAAGAAAAGATATTGTTTGCTATAACTGTGGTGAGAAAGGGCATTACAAGAACCAATGTAAGCAGCCTAAGAAGAGCAAGAAAAAGGGAAAAAAAGTGGAGTCTACAAAGTCAAAGGATAATACTACAACTACAGTACAAGGTGATGATTATTCGATTTTGTCTCCTTCTGATGATATTTTTTCTTGTGTGTGTCAGGATCTTGAGTGAGTGATTGACATAGGTGCTTCTTATCATGCTACACCACGGAGGGAGTTTTTTGCTACATGCAGGTCTGTAAATTATAGTATTGTCAAGATAGGCAACTATGGCACAACAAACATCATTGGTATGGGTGATATCCATTTAAAGACCAACCTTGGCTGCAAGTTGGTGCTTAAGAATGTGAGGCATGTGGTTGACTTGAGACTGAATTTAATTTTAATTGGAAGACTAGATAATGAAGACTCTGAAAGTAGATTCCACAGAGGGCAATGAAAGCTTAGTAAGGGTTCTCTTATTGTAGCTAGTTGAAAGAAATGTCATACTTTGTACAGGTTGCAAGCTAAAGTTTATGGTGAGCAGTTAAATGTTACAGAAAAAGACTTCAGTATGGAGTTGTGGCACAGGCGACTGTGACACATGAGCGAGAAGGGGCTGTAAGCTCTTTCCAAGAGAGAGGTATCGCCAGACCTTAGAGGTACACATTTGAACCCTTGTATTGATTGTTTGGCTGGTAAACAACAAAGAGTTTCATTTGCTAGTCCTGCTATGTCAAGAAAAATGTATGCCTTAGACCGTGTTTATACAGATGTATGTGGTCATTTGAGGACAAAAACTTCTAGTGGATCTATTGATGTTCTTGGTATAAGTGGTGTACTTTATTTTGTCATTTTTATAAATGATTTTTCTTGAAAAGTTTGGGCCTATACTTTGAAGACCAAAGATCAGGTGATTAATGTCTTTAAAGATTTTTATGCTAGGGTTGAAAGGGAGACAGAAAGACAATTGAAATGCATAAGATCAGATAATGGTGGTGAGTACACATGATTATTTAATGATTATTGCAGGTCACATG
>LVTN01000008.1:40513-87953 GCA_001649415.1 Musa itinerans
GATCCAGAAAAGCAGAAGGTGTTTAGGAGCAGAGACATGGTATTCTTTGAGGATCAAACATTTGAGGATTTAAAAAAGAAGGCACCAACCAAGACTTCTGCAAAAGGATTAGCAGATTGTGACCTAGTTATTCTTCTAGTATATCAGGAAGATGGGGGAGATGTACATGAAGATGATGTAGAGCCTGATGTTGATCTACCTGCAAGACATGTTGAGCAAGAAGAAGTTGAAGAGCAAGTTCTAATAGAACCTCAGTTGAGAAGATCTTTTAGACAATGTCAACCTTCCAGAAGATACTCTACAGATGAGTATGTGATGTTTACTAATGCAGGTGAATCAGAGAGTTACCAGGAAGCACTTGAAAGTGAGCAGAAAGAGAAGTGGTTAGTTGTTATGCAGGAAGAGATGAATGCTCTTTAGAAGAATCACAATTTGGTACTACTACCAAATGGAATGAAGACTTTACCAAAAGAAAGACATGAGATATGCCGACAGTTGATCGACCTGGCTTCACATTGAGGAGTCATGGGACAACCTCAAAGAGAGAGATTGTTGGGCTGAGAGCCCATAGATTCAGCCCATAATGGGCTTGAATAGCCCACAGCCCACCTCCTCACACTTAACATAACCCTAATTTATATTAGAGGGGTATGGTGGCTGCGTTTTGAATGTAGAAAAAGGCAGCAACGAGGGAGAAGGCTGCAACCACGTGATTCCAAAGAAAAGGAGGAGAACAAGGCAGAAAAACAAGAGAAAGAAAGGGAAGAAACAAGGACAACGCAGAGAGACTGTTCTCAATCATCTAGTAGTGTTCTCATTTCATGTTAGATCAAATATATAGTAGATTCTTATTGTGATTACTTGGGGAGAATTAGGGAGGATTTAGATATTGTGCATAGTATCGTGATCCTTGTATCCCAATTATTTAGATTTGTATATTCATTATTTTCATAGTGGATTATTTCTAGTTTGCCCCGTGGTTTTTACCCTTTACATGGAAGAGATTTTCCACGTATATCTTGGTGTTTTATTTGATTGTGGTTCTATTTAATTCTGTTACGTGACCAGCTAGTATTTATTCATATATAAAATTTTTTTTTTTTCATATATAAAAATTATTTTTATTTATATAAATGTATTAGGAATTCGTGCTTGTACTTTGTAATCATTAACAGAGAGGGTAAGATTGTCAAAACTCGAGACCGCCACCTTGTGGAGATACTGGAAACACTTCGATCTTGTATGTTCTTGGGCTTGGCATGACATTGAAATTTCCACTTGGAAAGATCTTCTGTTTCACATCTGCGAAACCCTGAAAGTTAAGTATGTTCTTGGGCTTGGCATGACATTGAAATTTTCACTTGGAAAGATCTTCTGTTTCACATCTGCGAAACCTTGAAAGCATATTCTTTTAACATTACCCAGGTGAGCAGTAACCCCAGTCCAACAAAGGAACAACTGGTCCATGATGTGCAGCAGCATTTCCTCTCTCGGGTACTCACTCACCAGTCTTCCTCTACAGCTACTTGTTCGTTCAGTATGCGTTTTAACTCGCTATAAACATGTTCATTTTCTCACATCCAAAACTTATCTACCACTTCATTTGCGTGAAGAAACTGGATGAAACGGAGGTCATTTTAGGCTTCATTCATGCTGCAAAGAGACTGAGGACTCTATACTCATAAGGTCTCTGATGAATTAAAGAAGGAATCAAGTATATTCATGTTGTTTCCAAACTGGAGGAGTTTGACATGGTGTGTTGTAAGCATGAACTAACATTTCAGAATCAAGGAGATCCTGAAGCTGTCTCTAACCATGTTTTTCGATTGTCTCTGAGATTTTATTATAAATTCTGATTATGAGTCTACTCGTAATGCATGAGGAAATAAAGAAAAAATTTATCGTGAAATTCTCATTGCAACTAATACCAAAACACATGTTCATTAATTAGTGAACTTCCGAAAGGTATCTACAACTAGATGAGTTCAAGAACAAGGTAGAAGCAGAAGTAGAAGCCTCTTTACCAATTTTTTCTTGCCAGTGACTGGCTTGTGTGCATCAGCATAGGGTTGTGCTTGTTTTCCTACTTGTGCCCATTTAATGTCTCACATTCTGATTGCATTGTGCCACTGAGATAACAGGAAACATCACAGGCTAGATCAATATTGTTGATTCAAGTGATCTTATTGGAAATAGTGTGGTGTCTGAAGGTGACCATGGTATGTGTTGGTCTGCAATATTTCTAGAGGAAAAGAAACTTTACTTTCATCCATATAACAGGCCTCATGTATGTGGTGAATAATATACTTGATCAAAACTATGCCCCAGAGATTCATTTAAACCACAATAATTATATACTTGATAAGTGATGAAAGATAGAAATTTGTTTGATGAGATCCGTTGCTCGATTACTGATTTATACTGTTAGACTCACGCTTGAAAGAGCATTATTTGCACAGATATGCTGATTAAGTTTTCAAGTCAAGCATGTAAAATAACACTGATATCTGGACAGATTTTGCAGGTAGGTCCATCATGATTGAGATTCAAAGTGGATGATGTATGATCATGATGTACTTTACTATAATTTATCACTAATAAATTAAGGACATAATCACAACTACAGCACCCAAGCAGAACTAAAGTGGATTCCTTTGTCAAGAATATTGCTACATGAACATGTAACATTTTAAGCATTTTTGTTAGTAACCATCACTTGTATCATCTTCATCAGAATGACCAAGCAAACCTATTTCTCTGTGAATATCAATTGGCTAGGTCATAAGGACATTTACTATCCATAACTTGGCATTTACAACAAATAGGTAAAGCTCAGATATATTTAAAAGACAGAATAGGGTAGGAAACTGATAAAGCTAGAAACATACTGAAGATTAGAAGAACACATAGTCGAAAACTCGGATGCACATTCTCTTTTATATTCAATTTTAATCTGCTCTTACATATAGATCCAAGATGGTTGCACAAGTTAGTTGGCAAAAAAAAAAAATTATGTCTTGACTGGTAATGTTTAGCTATATTAGCACTTCAATTCATCATCAAACAATTCATGATCTGATTTCTAGTGATATAATCACACTTCCACACTTGAATCCTAGGTCCTTGCTAGAGTAATTATTGCCAAAAAAAACTCAAATTTGTTCATATTTATTTTTTATTACCAGCAATTCAGATTTGTAAAACAAGTACTTTACTCTCATATTTTTCTGACAGAGAAGAAAATAGTTTCTCAATCTTGTTAGATTCAAGTAAACTTTTTTTGCTGAATTAAAAAGGCATTAAGCCTGTCAAATTCATGCCATTTTAACAAAGACTAAATTGATAAAATCATGCAGATGAGCATGCAGGACAAGTTACCAATTTGTGGCAGCTTTACTGAGGAATTGAATCCAGTGAAGCAGGCACCTATTTTGGTGAGTTCTAAGGCCAACTTGTACTGATTTCATTTGGTACAAATCTATCTACCTATAAGAGTAGCACGCAGAGTTGCAGGAACAGATACCTCCACTGATGATCTGCTTCACTGGATGATACAAACGCAGGACTTCCCTGCCGCTGCAAACTCCCCTTCTTCCACCACACTGTGGATCCCAAAACATGCATCAGACTACACATCTACCCTAACTGTGAGATGGTGTAAACAACAAACAGTTGAACCTCGAGTGGAACACTTGGACATGGGCAAGGTCTCTGCCATGAGCATCAGGCCAGCTTACTTTCCTCCTCTCATCCCTCATCATCATCATCTGGTGCTCTCCCACCGTAGTTGGCTTCTTGAGATTACTCTTCAAAGGGGGAGGAAGAGGTGGGGGAGTAGGGGGTGGTAGGTTTGGGTCAGCAGGTGGACCTTGGCCATTGGCATGGCCCTTCATGGGGGCAATGACCCTCTTGCTCTCACTTCCCTCACAGCTCTTGCTGTGCTGTCTCTTAATTGGAGCATAGCAGGAGCACACAGTGGTGATTCTCTTCTCACTGTCCTCTGGAGCCGACAGGAGCATGGATGCCAAGGCTTCTGGTGATTGTGTGGTGCTCGCTTGAAATTTAGGGAAGTAGTCGCAGTAGCGATAGTCGCAGTGCAGATGGGAGGGAGGAGGACAAGGGGCGGGTCATGTCAGAAAGTTGGCTGGTGCCAGGTTGATGCTTATGCTTTTGTTGTCACTCTTGGAAGGTGCGAGGCACCAACACACTTTGGGATGTCAGTCTGTGTGAGTGGGGTGGGTCTGAGGAGGAGGATCATTGGTTGGATTGAATGACACTTCTCTAATAGAGAATTACTCTCTCACAAACTCTCGTTCATAGGTAAGATCGAGACCTACGCGATTTATGTGAAACGTTTAGATCCACAAGCCAAAATTTTGTTCCCCAAAAAACATTATTCACTTGAGAACCTCTCGTTTGCTATGTTCATATGTTCATCATCTATGAGGGAGCTCCACGGGTTGGGCTTGTGAGGGAGTGGAAAGCTTTGGGGGTGTACTTGGAGACACACAACACCACACTCTCTCTCTCTCTCTCCCCGGCATTCCCAAACGAGTGTCCACCTTGCAATCTCCACTTCTTTATATTACATATGATGTGTTGCTGCCCATACATCTCCCTTTCTCTCTTTACTATCAATCCCGTTGTTAAAACATAGTACCTAATTTAAACACTATATATATATATTTATATTTATATGCATACATAAAGCGTGGAAATTATTTTCCCATGTTATCCACATTGATTGGATACCGTGCCACACGTCACGATCCTAGTGGAGGGAATCAAATCCTCCTCAGTTCCACGGTAGACAAAATTTTGCGCAGAGAGAGAGAGGAAGTTTCCTTTTGTTGGATCATGGCAACCTCCAGCTTGGTTTGGGCCGCTTCAACCTTTTTTGCTCACCTCCAGTCTTCCTACGACTGCTGCCACCAACACACCCTCACGTGCCGCCGGCCTCGTCACCTTCTCCAGGTCCAGTAGAAAACTGGTGGTTCGAGCCGAAGAGGCGTCGGCACCGCCGCCGGCAGAAGCGACAAAGACGGAAGCTGCCAAGCCGCCGCCGCCGGTTGGTCCCAAGAGAGATGCAAAGGTACATGGGTGCATGTGTATATCTTTTGTGCTCTTAAGCTCCATCAGTGGCTTCGAGAAGATCACACATTAACTTCTGCTTGCACAATGCATCAGGCCAAACAAAAGGATCGATGTTTAAAATGAACAAGGAAGCCACTTCGTGCATAAATCATTGTTTTCCATCTGAATTATATCATTACCTTACGTTAGAGTTCCCAACTGGAGAGCTAAAGACTTCTCACACGGTGTCATCATCGATGCGAATTTGGGTCTCGGAATGGACTCGGGCATCATCTGCATTCGAACACATCTCGGTTAAAGAAAACAAGTGTTGGGTAGATATTTCAGTCGGCAATCATTTCTGCAAGTGGAAGCCAATGACAAAATGAAGAGGTGAAGGTAAAAACATTATGATGAATAGATGAGTGATACAGCCTTGATTGAAAAGGAGGTGAATTTATTGTTAGATTAGTGTAATTAAGAATGTGCAATGAAGTTGCATCGCTTTCACCCCATCTGACCCTGCGACTTGCACAGCTTCTTATGAGGAGCAATGATGCCAAAGAATGCACCATATTTGGGATTTGCATCTATTTTTGCAGCTTCATAATTGCAACAGCGATATTCCACTTTGTCACTCCTTTCTAAATCTTAATCCGGGCAGAGGAAGACCGACTTTAACCACTACCAATGAGTCATTATGATTCGAAAAGCAGTCTTCCGCTGGTTAGATATGATCATGAAATGGAGAGGAAAAGAGAAAGTGATCTTAAACCTTGTTGTGCCTGAGTCACTAACATGGGCATCATGAAGTCTCACCCATTACAGGAGACTTGAATGCAGTGCAGATTTACAGGTGAGACCACAAGTAATGCATAGCCAAAATCTGAGATGTGCGGATATGTGTTCTTGTTTGCCTTCTTCTTCTTCTTCTTGTGTGGAAACAGAGGATCAAAGTTCATCGGAGACCACTTGCACTTGTTCTTCGTGTGTTTCGATAAGAGGTGGACTACCCTTGTCGCATGCTGCTGCTTTTCCTGTGAAGCTTCGGTGCATTGGGTGGTCGATGCTCCTGCGAATCTACTCACCAACTTAACTCATTTCACATGTTATGAACCTTGTCGTGCCATCCTTTACCACATCCTCATCAATGCTGCTGAGGTTCATGGGTTATATACCGTATAGTGAAAAGTGCTCCGATGAGCAGGAAGTTGCACATTTTCACAATGATTTGATGAACGTAAATCTTTTCACAAGCATAATGGAGGGGCAGATCGGAATCATGAATAATGCGATGCTGCTGCTTGCGACTGATCCAACACCCATACTTTTTCTGAAAGTGGGGAGAGCTCCTGTGAGCAGATAAAGCAAACAGGTGTAAAGGAAGGCATTGCCGAGAGAGGCAACCACCGTCATGGCTACCGATTTGCCTTTGAATTAATTCGGTGGTCCTCCTTCTCACCTTCTTCATGCAAAACAGGTGGAAGACGCAGGTGAGTTATGGCGGAGCCGAGCTTATATAAAAGCCCATGGTGTGCATGTCTCTCTCCATCACATTCTCGAGTCATTGTGGCTCCCGGAGTCATGGCCGAGACGCCGTCTGCTTTCTTCTCTGCTGTTGTTGTCACCATCTTAGCGGTTCTCGGCGGTTGCTCTTCTCCTTCGGAGGCGGCACGTGCCTTCTTCGTCTTCGGCGATTCTCTGGTGGACAACGGGAACAACAACTATTTGGCCACCACCGCTCGGGCTGACGCACCTCCTTACGGCATCGATACTCCCAGTCACCGGCCCTCCGGGAGATTCTCCAATGGTCGCAATATACCTGACATTATCAGTTGGGTGTCTCAACTTTCACTATACAAAACCGAGCATATCATCACGCATAATTCCTTCTCCAAGCATTCTAAGAACCGAGATGCATAATATTTCTCAGGTGAACAGCTCGGAGCGGAGACCACATTGCCTTACCTCAGTCCCGAGCTCCGAGGGGAAAAGCTGCTTGTCGGAGCCAACTTTGCGTCGGCAGGGATTGGAATTCTAAACGACACGGGAATCCAATTTGTAAGCTAAATCGATGGCCACAGCATCATCTTTTTCTTTGCTTCTCCCTAAGAAGACCGATGAATCTTCGGTTTGTGCCTACAGGTGAACATCATCAGGATCAACAGGCAGCTGCAATACTTCGAGGAGTACCAGAATAAACTAAGCGATCTGATAGGAGCATCTCAGGCAGAGATTCGTGTCAACCAAGCCCTAGTTCTGATCACCCTCGGCGGCAATGACTTCGTCAACAACTACTACTTGATCCCTTATTCTTTCAGATCTCGCCAGTTCGCGCTGCCTGACTACGTGCGCTACCTGATATCCGAGTACTACAAGATTCTCCAGGTAGTGCATTCTCTCAAACATTCGATTCTTTCCTCCATGCTGATGCATGGATGTTCCAGTCCAGAACATGACCAGAACTCTCGGTTCTCCAGCTTTTGCTCATCGCTGTTTTCTGTTCCCAATTCTTTTAGAGGTTATATGAGCTCGGAGCCCGTCGAGTTATCGTCACCGGGACCGGCCCGCTCGGCTGCGTCCCGGCTGAGCTTGCCCTGAGAAGTCGGAACGGCCAGTGTGCTTCTGAGCTCCAAAGAGCTGCAGGCCTGTTCAACCCGCAGTTGGTCCAGATCTTAAAGAAGCTCAACAGTAAGATTGGTTCGGATGTCTTCGTCTCAGCCAACGCCTTCGGGATGCACATGAACTATGTGGAAAATCCACAAGCATTCGGTAAATAATACGATGGACTTCTGCTGTCACCTTCCACACAACACGAGCATGATCATGTCTGCCACCAAATCTGTGCAGGTTTTACGACGTCGAAGATCGCATGCTGCGGACAAGGACCTTACAATGGCATCGGGCTATGCAATACAGCATCGAACCTTTGTCCGGATCGAGATAAGTATGCCTTCTGGGATCCTTACCATCCCACGGAGAGAGCCTGCAGGATCGTGGTGAGCCATATGATGACTGGCAGCACCGAGTTCATGAACCCCATGAACTTGAGCACCATCTTAGCCATGGATGCAGCAGTTTAGGCCACAATAATTTGCAGTAAAATGTGTCGTCGATCGGCTTGGGAGCTATATATGCTGCTTGTGTGTGTGTTTCATGGACCGATGGACGTGAAGGAATCCATGCATCGAAGCCATGGATTTCTGAAACGTCCAACTTGCTTGTTTGTAGCAGAATAATCATAAATAGAGAATTGGCAACTCTTGGTTTGGGAAGATCTGTGATGAGTGTGCCTCCTTTTGTAGGTGCAATGCTTGTACGCACAAAGAGAAGAACTTGCAGTCTACATGTGATATCGAGGCATGCAGACATAACACCAAAAGACTTTCCAAACCAAAAACATTTTCTCAGAAGAATCAATTCAGAAATTACGTATATTAATCGAAGAGAAGAATACAGTTCCATGTATTTCTAAAGATTACAATCTTATGCCACTCCTTTTGGGGGGAAACCTTCTAATATATACATATTCAAAAGCGGTAGCAAAAGAAGAAAAGGAAGAGCATACACCTTCTTCCACACTTGAAGCCATGATAACTTTACACCCATTCTGAGATTTTATCTGCCTTTCCAGATTTTATTGGTTCGCACCATCAGAGCGCATCCCACCGATCTTCTCCTGAATCTCTCTCCTTCAATTTCTCCAAATCAACCACCTCATTTCAGCAAAGAAGAAAAAGGACAGGTATTAGAAAGTTACATCAGCAAGATACAGTTTCACCCTTCGTTTTCACCTCGGCTGAGGTCGCGTAGAGAATGACCTTGCAGGTTGGATAGGCAGAGTGGGAATCCTGGAGGAAGGGGAAAATGTCTGCGAACGATGCAGCATGTTAACCATCGAAGGGGTTCGATAGGCACGGACAAGGCTACCACCGTCTTTTGGGTCTCCGCATGCCGTTGCTCTCTGCCATGAATGTGAGCTGAGTCCTGAAAGCAGATATGCGTGGCCTGATAATTCGTACCTCCGTTGGCTCGCCATCCTCTCTTGCATCTCCCTTAGCTCAGCATCTAAGGACAAGCAAAGTTGGTCATCAGACTGTCCCGAGAGGTTTTCACAGTCTCCTCCTCTGCTCATCGAGTATTGACGCTGCCTCGGAGAGAGCACCACGCTCAGCAGCGGCTCTTGCATCTTCCATTGCCTCAGCAGCCTGGACACGGTTCCTCTCTTTGTCAACCTCAACTGACATCGTGTAAGCTGCAACGAAATCTGGCCTTTGTATCCTTTCCTTACTTCATCCTCCAGATTAGTGGTTTCTTTGCAGACCATGTCTCTATAGGTGCATTGCGCCTTAAGCAACACAACATCTTGGTAGGCAGGTGGGACATTGATAGCTTCGCTTCATCAGCATAAAGGTCACCCACAATGATAGTTCCAGACCGTGAATCATCTGCCAGCCTATTTGCATAGCTGCCTGATTTGATCGGAGCAAGTTGCACACCAGGATCCACACACTGTACCATCATCTGAATCTCTTTCACGACAACACTCAGGAGACCGCCAATGCACTGTGCAAATGCATCCTGAATCAAGACTTCAGATTCGATTAAAGAAAAGTCTCACCAGAGATCTCAGAGATTGAGTGCATCGCGGTGGAGTCATGGTCTGAACCAAAACCAAAAGCATGAACTGGTATCTGGTGGGCTACGTCACCAAGAATGGAGGATGGAACAAGTGATCCATAATCTGGCTGCGACTCATTTCTGCTGAAACTCGAGGTCAGAGTGTAAGTGTCCTGTCCATCAGAGAGGAGGATGATGCTGCAGACAGGGTTATGCTCCTTGCGATCCTCGATCACTTTGGCACCTTTCCGAAGGCCTTCTGCAATATTTGTGCCACCACTGGACACTAATGAATTGACAGCTTCCAGTGCCTGCTGCCTGCCAGAGTCCGACATTTGCCGGAGGTGGAAGAGCTGACGTGCAGTTGATGAGAAGGGAATCACCGAAAGCCAACCCAAGTGGACCAAGATTTTGGATCACAAAACCCATGACATGCTTCAAAAGTGCTAGCTTTGCGCCTGACATGCTACCACTAACATCAAGTACACTGACCAGGTCTACAGGAGCACGAGATGTTTGCGGAGCTGCAAAATTATTGTCGAGGTTCCTGCTAAAACTATACTCTGTGTCAGCATGAGGGGCCTTCAAATGTATCAGCACGGTGAAATTCTCCTTGGAAGCTGATTGTAGAATGGCTAAAAATTCTGGATATGTTTTAATTTCTACTGTTTTGGCACAACCATGCTAGGCACTTGCTGCTGTTTCAGATTGCAAGTTTAGAGGCTCGACATCATCGAAAGAGCTTGGTTCAGAAGCATGGAAGTGAGAAACTTGATGGTGCTGTCAGTTACCGGAGTCTGCACGAGGAAGCATGCGCAGAACCATCATATGGTCATCTTCCTGTGACCAATTGACTGTGTCCACTCTCGTTCTTACACAAGGATGTTCAGAGGAAAGAGGAGCTTGGAAGGGTATTTCCTTCCACTTAGCCCTGCAAACTGGGCAGACATAATTGCCATATTTCACATTGGAAACAATACAAGGGAAGTAAAATGTGTGAGAGCATTCAGCAGTGAAGAGTGCATGACCATTCCCTGCTTTCATGGTACCAAGACATATGCTCAATGTCTTCTGAAAACAAAAGTTGAATAGCAGAATATCTAACAAGCACTGGAAAAATACAACAAACTAGTATATTTCATGCCAACAATGCATAAAAAATATTAATGCAAGTTCTAAAGCTTTTACCCTGTACAATTGTCGATACCTTGAGAACAAGTTTGTTGTATTTTTGGTATTAATAAAAAATCTTAATACCAAAGGGAAACCAGGTAAATAAGAGCTTCTATCAGTGAGTGGTCAATGATATCCACAGGAAAGCTATTCATTACCTAATTCAGGAAGAATATCAAACTGTTATGATAATGGTGCTTTACCTTGACAGGTCCACAATGACTTGTGCCAAATTTTAAAGAGCAAGGTAAGAAGGAAATGTTTCCAGACAAAAGAAGAGAAACTGCATAACTTCCTTGTGACCATCAGACGGACTCTTCACGAGATCACCAAACGATAAGATGGCAACTTCAAAATTTGGAAACGTAGATTTAGGATAACACTATGTCCTTGCTCACCGCCTAAAAGATGCCCGGGACTAAAAGGAAAATAAAAACCTTATTATCAGATAAAAATGTTTGTTTGCACAGGCCCTTTTGCATTTAGCAGCACACAAGCAGGCAAATCCATGTTGAAATTTCCATATAAAAGTTGCACTAGAATAAATAGGTTGCAGCTCTTATCTTAGACTGTAGTATGTGGCATCCTGATCCTATAATGGACAGCAAACGAATAACCTAACTCCAAGGACAAGTTTGATCAGCAAGATGATAACCTAATTCCAAGGACTACCATCAAAACTACATATCGGCACAACAGAAATCCAACATAGTCTCGAAGAAGGTTCTTTTTCCAGTGCAAAAGTTCCATAACAAGTTAACAAGCATTATACACAACAATCCTTCTTTTGTCTTAGGCCTTTGTAGCAAACTTCGACAATACAGTAGAAATGCAACAAAATTATAGCATTTGGAGTAACTCATTTAGAAGGGACGCATTCTACGGTCCTCAAGAACAGATGGCTACTCAAACCACAAAATCCTGATATAATTGTAGTTCATTTTCATTCATTTCAAATCCAGAAATAATACTTGCTCTAATTCTTGGAAGACTAACTATGTTCGACTAATTTATCCGTCAAAACAGGTGGAGGAACCATTGGTGGCATCCTTTACTAGAAGCGGCATGGAAGTAAAGCCTCGCAACGTCGGACAAATTTGGTCAGCAGCCTTTAATTTAAAGAGGAAAACAACAAAAAGGAACGAACTCTTTCACGCCTTCACATGAATTGAGAAAGAACTTCCCCTTTCAAGAATGAAGAAACAGAGGAAATCAGAAGATTGCGCCCTTTCCAATGAGGAAAACTGCGTTGGTCCACAACAGGTTATCCCAATGAAAAGAAACGATTGAAGACAAGAAGATGAGCGGAAGTGGACCAAAACAGCGACGCCAACTTGCCGATGTGAAAGAACAGAGAAGAAAAAGAAAGCAACCAACAAAAAGCCTTTTTGGGATAAAATAGGATTTAGTACTAGAAGATTAATATCCTTTTTATTACTTTCCACCGCAAAGGAAGAAGAATCCTGAAATCGCAAGAGATCTCACGAACAACAAGTGCGTCACAAATCGATAAAGAACAAAATGCTGTAAGGAGAGAACAGGGCGAACCATTGGCGCATTGCTACCGGATCTGAAAAGCCGGAGGCCGCCGGTGGATGGCGTCGGCGTTGCGGGCATCAGAACAGGTGAGTCCGACGTCCTCGCCGACCAGCCCGGAGAAGGCGTCCCCGATAAAACGGCGCTTTCACTTCCTGCTCTCTCGTCCGGACGGGAAGCACCACTACCATCGTCGTCGTCGTCATCGGCCGCCGTGGGGACGAAGACGCAAGGGCTCATCCCGAGCGCTCTCTTTGCCTTCCTCCACGAGCTTCCCATCCAATCGCTACCGTGCTGCTCTCGCTGAGACGTTCTTCCAAAATCTCATCCGAATTCCTCACGGCGCCGCTCCGCCGCGCTTCTTGGCGCAAAAAAGATTGGATCTTGAAACTACGTCTCCACGATCTCTTCTTTATTACTCTTCGCCACGGATTTGCAGAAGATTAAAGAGAAGCGACACTGGCGCGGAAGAAGAAGAAACTCTATGAAGTAGGATGGAACGGGTTAGGGCGAAGGGAACGAGGTTGCGTCTCCATCAGTGTCGGAATCCCCCGTCAGAGATGGAAACTAGCAGAGAACAGAGCAGATAAAAGAGTGGCTTCGCCATTTGTCGCTGTCACTTTGGACGAAGGGAAGAGAATATACATATATATATATATATATTATATTATATATATATATAAAGCCTACAGACCTATTAATTATGTAATAATACAAATTTATTAAAGTAACTGAAATATGAGACCTATTAATTATGCAATAATATATGATTGATGATATGTATAGTGTAAACATAAGCTTTTATTTGTATAAATATAAATATATAAACAGGTTGATTCTGGTTATGATGAATTGATCTGCTCAATTCAATTTGTTAAGTCCATTGAGGTATTATTCAAAATTAACTGAACAATTTTTAAAAAATTATATTCAATAAATTTAAAAATTAGTCCATTGAGGTATCAAATTAACCTAATGGAGATTAAAAGTTGTTCTTAAAGATAAACAGCAAATAAGAATGTCAAAAAAAAAATACCAACTTTTTAATTCTTCTATTTGGGGGGTCTCACAGTCTATGCCTGACTTCAAATCAAGAAATTGAATCTGATATATATTCCTTTGGAAATATCTGTTGAAAGAACAGATGAGAACTGCTCAGATGGATTACTTGAAAAAGAGAGAAAAAAGAGCATCTCAAATGAAACAGTATACTTCACAAATCGAACATCGATCGATCTGAAAACGAAGTCCAACAAAATACTCTCGGAGCAAAAAATTCTAAAGACCCATCGGCTTTTGTCGCTCCACCTTTCAAACCTTTTCCTTTAACACAGTCCCAATGGATGCTCTTGGAATCTACATATCCATAAACTGGAGTACAATACCTTATACAGGACACAATCATCTCCCAAGTTATAAGAGCAAGCACCACATTGAGAATTATAATCAACCTGAAATGCCATTCATCTAAGTAGCAACAAGAAAAGATGGTGTATGATGGAGATGCTGCCTCTCAAAGATAAAGAACGACGACTTTAGGATCATTTTCATTTCATCATAAGGTTTTTAGGGTTCATCCAAAGGGTGTAACTGTTTCTAACATGAAGGAAATTGTAAAGATATAACTTGTTTGTCACTGTAAAAGCCTTTTACAATAGTCTTCTGACTTTGCACTTCATTTCTAGGTATAGTTCATCAGCACTATATGATACATACCATTAGATGGAACTTATCTTTCGGGTATTTGGATTTACAACAGAAGAAAGAACAGCAAATCGACACCACCATTGCCTCTGCTTTGATTTGAAAGATATCACCAGAGAAGTTTCAGGAAAATAAGCAGCGCCAAATGATGATCTGCTACCTAGATGTCAGGTTTCACCCATTCATACCGACCAGGGAGCGGGCACTCGTTAACGAAATCAAAGTTGTACCTAATAAAATGATCAAGACAATAAAAACAAATACGATAGAATATAGCAAATAACGATAGAAACCATCGGATGCAGCATTTGACAGACAAACATGAAAAAGAGTGAGGCTACTAAATCAAAGAAGGAGAATCAAGGAATGCATACTGTTCTTGAAAATTTTGCTGCTGGAGCTGCTCTGTGTTAGCAAAGAACTCTTCCACGTCCTGTGCGGTAGGGATGTTATGGCAGAAAGCGTGCCTTCTTTGGTTAGTGGCAGATGAGTTAGTAGGTCTGGTCATAGAACCAGGAGTATCTATCGTCTCCGAATCCCTTATCAAACTGCAAGGCGTGGTCTCCCTGACAAATCTGTAACCATCTGAAAGCACATTAAGATCCTAGCAGTCTTGAAAAACTTCAACAACAATAAAAAACATTAATATTTATATTAGTATAAACACTAACAAATGCACAAGAATCTTGAAAATGAAAAACAAAGTACTATCAGATGTTTTACACCGAAATGCATTTTGTCAGACAACAAGTCCAAACTAATTAATTCCAGTATTCCAAACAAGTTAAGAATGCTCCGAGCTAAGTTTCAATGGATTAATCCAGACAAGAATGTTGCAAGAAAAACCTATATGTATTTAAGCAATTTCAACTAGAGAAAGCAGTAAGAATCATCAAGCCTAAAATGGCATGAACTACAAAGTATTTCAAAGTTTTATCCAAATAAGCGAAAAATTCAAATGAGTAATGTCGCTATCATATTAAACAACCATATAGAGGGGTTGAATAAATTGGAAATTATCCTGGTGGTGGATGCAGCCAAGTACTAAGAATTTATAATGAAAGGAAAAACATATAATGAAAGGAAATGAATATGAAACATAGGGGTTTCCCAATGTTATCCATGAAAAGCAATAAAACATCCCAAAACTTATATGACATACTATATTGTTATAATTTAATGGCTTCAGAGGACAGCTTGGACTCTCTCTCTCTCTCTCTCTCTCACACACACACACACAAAGAGAAGTTCCAGACCATTTCAAATATATAAGTTCCACTTGCAGGGATGACTGATCATACAAAGGAGAAGAAGAACAAGAATATCATACAAATATAAAAGTTCCACTTGCAGGGATGACTGATCATACAAGAAGATGCCTCCAGCACAAAATAGGTCAGTTAAGAAGAAGAAGAAGAAGAAGAAGAAGACCATACAAATATAGAAGTTCCAGGCCATTTCAAATATAGAAGTTCCACTTGCAGGGATGACTGATCATACAAGGAGATCCCATCAACACAAAGTAGGCCAGTTATCACATTCCAACAGGTAATAATCAATCATGACTAAAAATGGCACTTCTTCAGAGTCATAAAGTGTGTAGTCCCCATGTTCCAGAACAACCAACTAAGTGCAAGAAGTTCAAAGCCTATTTAGATTTCTACAGTGGGAGGAATAGACAACTGCAAGATGTTCAAAGACATAAGTCCCAACAGCACCAAAGTTTCATCAGAATCAAATAGATAGCAAAGACAAATTAGATAGACTTTGAGAATATTTCCTTTGGACAACAAAAAGAAAGTAAAAAAAAAAGATAAACAAATCCTAGAAAGAACCAACCATTACAAAAAGATGAAGAGAACTTTAAGTGAAAGAATACATGATCTTGGACATACTCAAAGTCCACCAAGCATCAAAATGATACAAAAAGCTAAATAAGGTTGAGTGGAGAAAAAACTTGTCCAAGAAGAAAGAATAGGACAATCAAAACTTAGGCAACAACACCTGCAGGTGAGATAAAAATGTGTTGCAAAAGCCCAAAAGGAAATAGGGGTCTTCATCCATATTCACACAAGAAACTTACTTGTCCTAACTTCCGAAAGAAAGAAAAAGATTCCGAGGAGAAGAAGTTCTTTTTGAGTCTGCAAAGTATCAGATTATTGGGTCATGCAATACGTAGAACAAAGAATCAAAAGAAACTAAAATAAGCAGATACATAGAGCAGTATGTCACTTTGGAAGTCATTCCTTTTTGCAACGCAGTGGTGAAAGTATCCACTGCAAACCCCACAGAATAGCCAAAGGAAAGAAGAAGAGAAGAGAAAGAAGAATAAAGATCTACAGCCTATAACACAATCCTAGCCAAGAAAAAGCCTGATTTCAGAAACCCTAGCTAACAAAGCCCAAATTTTTGCCGCAGTTTCGAAGCAAAATCACACCTTTCCTTCGCTTCAACATCAACCACGTTCTCTCCGAACGATACCTCCACCGCCGTCGTGTCCGCGGCATCCTCATCCTTGTCCGAACACCTCCTAGTCGGGGCGGACCCGACCGACACCGAATCCGTCGAGCTAACCCCAGGTTCGGCACTCGCTTTGGGGGCCTCCTTGCAGGGGTCCTTAGAAGGCTTGGAGGTCGGAGCCGCAGGCGCAGGCTTCTCGAGGCGGCGGCTCCGGAGCTCAAGGTAGGCGAGGGAGGAGTCCGCTGCGGCGGCGGCAGCGGCCAGGGTCCGGGCGCGGGTGCGGACGCCGTTCGTGGACTGGTGGCGGGAGACCTCCATGACCGCTACCTCGCCGGTGACCCTAGCTTTCCTCGTATACTTCCCCATCTTCCAGCCCTTTCCGTCACCCGTGAAAGCTCTCGTCTTTTACACCCACGAACGCAAAGAGTGAGAAATGGTTGAAGAAAAGGAAAAGCGACCACAAAAAGGCGAGATTGTGGAGAGCGCGTGGGAGGAAAGAGACAATCTTTATCAAAGAAAAAGAAAGGAAAGGCACAACAGGAGAGAGAGAGAGAGAGAGAGGCTTTGGGGTTATGTGGCAGTGCATTGTCTATGTAAAAAATGATTTTTTTTTCTCTTCTCAGGACACATTTGCCCAAACAGTAGCTCAGCACTAAGCTTTGGCGTGATAACTTCTCAGGACACATTTACCTCTCGTCGTCTCTTCTCACCGCTCAATCTCCAGAGACCAGAAGCAGGAGCAGTAAATGGCTCCGTCTCCAAGTCATTGGATGCTCTTCCGAAATGGCCAGGTGTTGGGAAGATGACTTCAGAAGTCCTCGGTGCAAACGACTGCAGAAGAGTTTGCGGTTTGGTTGTCTCAGCTGGTTTATCCAAACAAGCAGTGTGGGAGTGACTTCAAAGAGATCCACCGAGAATCTGAACTTGCCACCACCACTTCAGTACTGTGTGTGTGTGTGTGTGTGGCTCAATTCTATCATATGTCAGAGAATATATATATATATATATATATATATCTTCTGGGCATCCAAAAAAGTTTAGCATGGCAAGGATGGATTGCATCGAAGTCCAAGAATAGATCTTGAAGAGAGTGCAGAGTGCAGACTACAAAGGTCATTGTATCTTTTCTTCTCAGCTTTACTGAGTAGACTTCGACATTTCCTTTCCGTGCCTTCAGTTTTCCAATCATTTTTGGCTTGTGAAATGAGGAGATCAAGTTTCCCAAAGGTGGTGTCATCAAGAATTGCTGTCATCTATCTGTCTTGTTAAACGAGGAGATGAACACCAACAGTCTACTGGTCAAATCTTCTCCTTTTATATCGCGCACAGGTGATTGGATTGAGACATTAAAATGGCCAGCCATGACAAGATGGGTCTGCCACAGCCTTATTTTGTACAAATCTCATCACTTCTCTCTCTCTCTCTCTCTCTCTCTGTTCCTGAGTGTTTTTGGAGATTCTGAAACATTGCACTGTGAGCTTTTCAACGAGTCCTACAGACAGACCATCCAGAGGTGTCCTTAGAAAGGAATCCTATGTTTGTTCTACATGACAAGTACATGGGGATTTTACGTCCTTGTAACTTAGATTTGGTCTTACCTCACTGGATCCTGTCATGATCTATCTCTCTTTTTGCAGTGGATGAAGTCAAAGAGCTCATGTCATTAGAATATTAACTCCGCTGATCTGTTTAATATGTCAAGTTTAAGATATGGTGACCAGAATTCCAGCAGCCACTCAAACTCAAATTTAGATCAAGAGAATGGCTGAGAACCAACATGATCTATTTGGTGGGGTATAGTCCTGCACAATCTGAGTGTTCCATCAATCATCAATCATAAAGAAATAAAAAAATAAAACTCCTTTAAAAGAAAAAGTAAAAATATGAAGAGAGAGAGAGAGAGAGAGAGAGAGAGAGAGAGAGCAGCAAGAATCAACAAGACTATGACACAAAAGGTGTAGAATCAGAAACTAATGTTCAAAAAGGACTCATCCTACTCTCACAGCAGAAGAGAGTAGGTGGAAGAGGAGTGGATCAACAAAAACATTATATATATATATATCATCCATTTGACTAGTTATACTGATGAAGATCTTAAACAAGAGAAACCATTTTATAGTTTACAAAGGTGATCAAATAGTTAGAGGTCTTCCGAGTTACTGCATATTACCACTTGTGGCCATGAAGACTTGTTGCTTCAGTCAGATATGATTTGAGACACCACAATTACTTGTTTGATGAATAGAATACTATTTGATTAGGATTTCATATCATGGTTGTTTGTGTTGCATAATGTAATGGATACGTCATGATCCGATCTCATGGGATAACTTACTCATTAATTTATTTGAATTGAAATATTGATCTAAAACACTTAAATATGAGCTATTGACAGCAGACTCATCTAAGTCCATTCAAATCAATTCTCACCAAGACCGAGTGATTAATGGATGTCTCAAGATAGGATCTTGCAGTTTCAAATCTATCATGAAATCAACAATTGCCCATCAAAGTTGACCCCTTTTTTTCCCCTTTATGTTGCATTCCATTGTGTGTGTGTGTGTGTGTGTGTGAGAGAGAGAGAGAGAGAGAGAGAGAGAGAGAGAGAGAGAGAAAGTGTGTGGAGGCCATGCATCTCTAGGAAATGAACATACATTAGATTGTATTCTCTCATATCGATCTAAGTTTCTTAGAAAAGTGATAATTCAACTAATCTTATTGTAATACTATGCCATTAGTTTTGTAAGAATCAAGCAACACTTTTTGATCTTTGGCTTGCATCATTATCTTTTACATTCGAGTTCGCTTATTTGCACTTTAAGCAAAAAAGGACGAGCTTTTTTCCCTAATAAATTAAGTTTTTAGAAAAAAATAGTACTATGACAGTTCAAGTACACTTCAACACATCATTATCATGATAATGATAGATGATCTAATTGCATTGATCTGAATCGTGGCCAAACATTATCCATCAATATGTGTCGGTTGTTTAACGATGGATAATAATTTTGTTCCAAAAAACACAAAACCAATAGTAAAATTTTAAGATTGAAATCACTTTTGTTGGAGAAAGTAAATGTTAACAAAGAGGTTTTGGCAGTGAAATTTGTAGTTTCATTTGTTGTAAGCTACATGGAGATTTCATATTTCACATGTTCAGCCACCAAAAATAAGCATTTTTTTGGATGAAAGATGGGTTCATCCCAAACAAGAAAGAACACTATAAAGCCATAGAACACATGACAACACAGATCATGAGATCACTACTTGTTCTTCTTGAACAGCCAGATGTAATATGAGACTTGTGTTTGGCTTGCAAACTCGTATTCATTCAGTGTCACTCAAGAACACATCTTTCAGCAGAGAGCAGCAGCTCAACGAGAAGAACCTAAAGCAAAAAAACAACGCCAAATCCTTACTGTTGACTCGGAAAACATCCATGAAGCTAAAAATTGAAAGGAGAAAACACATGCAGAAGAAGAATCATTTGCACGCCTTCCTTTTTGTGATCAGATTCATCATCTCCAGCATCGCTCACCGACTCTTCCAGCCGCATGCATGCAGTGAGCAACAGCTGCGTGCGCTGCCACGCGGGTCACGCTACCTTACATCTGGAGCCAGCGGGCGAGCTGGGTGGGGTTGACCACACCCGGAATGCGGGCCCCGTCCGCCTTCAGCAAGTACGAGACCTCGGCGTACGCGATGGGCGGCTTGGACCGCGCTGGCTCCGCGGTCGTGCCCCCCGATCGAACCGGGGTCGCCGTCTCCTTGTCCGGTTCGCTATCCGCTGAACCAGGGCGGACCGCGTTAGCGATCTTGTTATCGGGCTCGGACGCGTTCGGCTCCCATCGTTTCCCGAAGAGGGTTCCTTTGGTGAGGAACTCGTGCGCCAGGCACCCGGCCAAGAGCCGGTTGTCGCGGGCCAGCGCGGGCTGAACCGGATCCGGCCCAGCGGGGGACCGCGCCCGAGGGGAGTCGGACGGCTCCCGATCCTTCCGCTTCCTCGACGCGCCAGCTGCCGCCTCTCCCGCCCGCACGTGACCCGACATGATTTCAGTTTCGCCACGTCAGCAAGATGGCATCGAATCCGCAACCGCACAAAAAGAAGGCCGGAGAGGGATCAGATTAATAGGAAAGAAAGGGGAAAAAAAAGATGTGAGGGGCAAAACGGTAAAAGATGAATAAAAAGATAAGATCGACGGCGGGGACGACACGTGACCCCAGGAATCCGGCGAACCACGCCGGTATAACGGCGAGCGGCGGCCGTGCGGCGGAGGGGGGCCAAGCAAAGGAAGCGCGAAAGGAGATAGGGAATCGCAGGAGGATGAAGAAGATGATTTGAAGGGAGAAGAGAAGCCCTGGTGAGGTCGACGGATGTATATAATAGAGATCAAATAATGAATGCCCCTGGCACTTGAGATAAATACGAGCCTGCCATCGTCGGTCTCCTCGAAATGACCGACCTGTCCTACCAATTCAACTCGGTGATTTGTTAGCTCCCATGACTTGAGTTCGACACGGTTCGATCCAAATCGATTGAATATTATACAGCTTCTCACTCCGAAATCCCATCAAATCACCCTTCGAGTCGACTTAATTTGGTTCGGAACGGGTCGTTCCAGAACCATTAACAGGTGTGAATTGGCGGTCGAGGCGGAGAGGGAGATCGTCGTAATTAAGCATGACATGCAGGGGCAACTACGTACCAAGAGAAAAACAAACCCCAACTCGGTGTGGCAGCCATTGGAGGAACAAAATAGGGAATCTTCTAATGTTCCCCGGCTTTGACTTACCCCCCCAGCGTACCCGTATGAGAGTGGCGGAGCTAGTTTGAAAGAACCGATGGGACCCGCAGGGTTGACGAGGTCGCCTTCCCACGCATAAAAGTGCGCAGCGGCACATGAAGAAATAAAGTATTCAGATGAGGGTTAAGACGGTCATTTAGGACTGAAAGATCGAACGGGGCACGTGGTAGGGGGAGAACCGAGAGTCTAGAGGGCGGAGTGCGCACGCGCGATGATGGCGATGGGCTTAGAGATCAACGATCATGGGCGATCCACGTGTAAGATGACGATACCGCGTTTGGGTGAGGCGGGTGACGGAGACGAGCAGATAGGTGCTTGGCGCGCGGTGGCAGCACCGCCGCCCGTGGCAATGAATTGACAAGATTACCCTCCAAAAAAGCAGGACATCCATAAATTAATCAGATAACAGATGCCATGAGATTAATCACATCAGCTCATTAATTTCAGAATATCATATAGCATGATAAGTTTAATGTGGTTTAAGGCAGTCATCCCAAAAATATGCTTCAGAAACCAATTAAGGGAGATGAAAAACCTTCACAAGGTTTTCTCATGTGACATGAAGAACAGGAAGGAAATCAAATCAGAAAACAATTAAGGAAGATGAAAAACCTTCATAAGGTTATCTCCTTTGACATGAAGAACAAGAAGGAAATCAAATCATTTTTTTTTTCCAAAAAAATGTACAATGAAAATTCACTAAAATTATGCTTCAGAAATCAATTAAGGGAGATGAAAAACCTTCATAAGGTTTTATCATTTGACATGAAGAACAAGAAGGAAATCAAATCATGTTTTTTCCCAAAAAAAAAAAGGTATAATGAAAGTTCACTAGATAAGAGAGCAACAAATTATTAAAACAGAAAAAAAAACCCAAAACAAATAAACCACAAAAAAAACATGGTTGGTGAATGGAAACATTGCCTTGTCCAGATCTTGTGTCTTTCTCTTTGCACATTGTATCTCTCTGGTCACTCCAATGAAGATTTCTCAAACTCCTTGCCATCAATGGATTCTCGATGCAGACAAGGTTATCAGTGTAACAAAAGTATATCTGGCTTTTCTCATTCAATAATAGCCAAAATAAAATAGGGCAGTTCCTTGAAAGATTTTGATTAACAGAAGTATCAAAGCATGGAATAACCACAGGTATTTACAAACTTCTTTTTTTAAAGTTCTATCGTTCATCGCAAACTTCAACATTTCTAATGAATGAAGGTGTCTTTCGATGAAGGCAAGCTTCAGATACCTTGACCATTGTTTCACCAAGAAGATCCTCTACAAGAGATTGTTAAATGATTAGCATGATCTTTACGTTTTCAAGTGATAACAATGCGAAACATTTTTGTACCTTAAAAACCGTAAAACAAGCTCTCCTCCTCTCCACACCTCATGACAAAGTACTGATCATGATTTGCTATACCTACAAGTCAATCTGCAAGTTAGAGCTTCTATGTGTCAATGGCTCAAGTTATGACGATTTTGTAAAGCATCTCTACAAACTAAAGCACATACATGCTTATGCAAATTAAGCTTAATCATTGGCCTTTTTTTTAGGAAGAGATACATTACTCCAAAAGGATTTGTCTATTTGTTACTAGAAAATCATCTAATTACTTCACTATTACTTCAAATGTTTGGCTCATGTGACCACCTTGAGATTGAGTCACTTTAGCTGTAAGTAAACCCAAGAATTTAAGAAAATAAAAGATGTCCTACATGTTTCAATCAAAAATCTCTTTTCCCCCCACACATATGTCTGGAATCTATTAGTTCATTCCTTGGGAACAATGCGATCCTATAATACCTGTCTTAAGCTAAGAACATTTTCCATTCCTACATAACTCTATAAAAAGGACTCACCTATACAAGCCTCTTTCTATTCACTATTATTTCAAATGTTTGGCCCATGTGACCACCTAAAGATTGAGTCACTTCAGTAGCAAGTAAACTCAAGAATTTAAGAAAATAAAAGATGTCTTGCATGCACCAATCCAAAAATTTCTTTTCCCCTACTCATATGTCTGGAATCTTTTAGTTCATTCCTTGGGCACAATGCGATGCTATGATACTTGTTCCAAGATAAGAACTCTTCCCATTCCTACAAACCTCTATAAAATGACTCACCTCTTTGTCTATTTCCTTCCACAGCCAACCAAGTTAATCATTGTGCTTGCCGCCAACAGTAGCAACGGTAAGCACCAGCAGTTTCATGCAACACTCTAGCATGAAGAGCCCAGAGGCTGGTGATGCCGACCATGGCTTCAGGATCATCACACTAGCCGGTGACAACAAGGGCGCATCCATGAAGGCAAACATGGAGCAACTGATGGACACCGATGGCATGATGTATGATGACGACGGCATCATATGCACCTACACCAATAACAACTATCAGGCTGTGAACAACTCATTTCTTCTTCGCGGGAGCTGCACGGCTGAGGACCCTGGCATTCATGTGGTCATATCAGAGTATGTTGAGAAGGTTGGCGATGGTGATGATCAAGAGAGGTATGAGAAGAAGAAAGAGAATAACAAGAAGGACAAGAAAAGAGAAGAAGATAAGAGCAAGGGAAGCACCAAAGAAGGTTTGGCGTGGTAAGAAGTAATAATTCTTGTAAGTTGATGCCTGCTATATTAATAAAGAGAAATTACATCCCACAAGTCACACTAAGGTGTTTAGTGTGAATTCAGATGAAAACATTGCATTTGTGCATGAGGTAAATCGAACAGCAAAACGAGGAGCGCCACAAAGCAGCTTTAAACATGTAATTTTTGTTGTTGCAATGACATTTCTGTGTAAATCCATGGAATTTGCAAAGTAAAAGTTCTACACAAATTCAACACATGAAAGAATCAAGATTTTCCACAAGGTTCACTATTTGCCTATCTCTTTCATTGTCTCAGAGTAAGGTACAAATTTATCTTAAATGCAATATATATGACTAGTATGAACAACACCAATATAATTCGCTAGGACGAAGATAAGAATTACTCAGCAAAATGTAGAGCTTCAAAGATTACCAGATATTTAATATTCCAAGTAAAATGCTACATCCAAGTCTAGCAAGGGATTAAACAGAGCACATGAAGCTACAATCAAACTATTTCACGCAAAAATTCCAACATTACTAATATCCAGATCAAACGAAAGGAGAAGAACGAGGGAGCTCACAGAGACAAAGCAATCTCGGCGCCTGCGACCATAGCCACCGCCGGGGCGAGGGCGTTGGCCTGCTTCTCAACGTCGGGGAGGTCGACCTTGACGAGGGGGGCGAGCATGTCGAAGGTCTCCTTGTCGACCTCGATGTATTCGACCCTGATGGCGGACTCGTCGGGGTCGAAGTCAATCCGGCGCTCGCGCTCCTCCTGCTGGAGCTCGAGGGAGATGCCGCGGACAGGGCCACGCTGAATCCGGCGCGTGAGGTGGGCGCTGAACCCGGCGATCTTGTTGCGGCATCGCTTCGACGGGATGAAGGCACCTCCTCGAGGATCTTCTAGTTGGTGTGGAAGTCGATGGTGATGAGCGAGTAGTGCCGCTCGATCACCTGGCGGGAGGACTTCTCCACCGTCTCCGTCCGGACGCGGCCCATCTCGGTGTCGGCGCTCTCTTCTCCGGTGGGGGCGTAGCAGCCGGCACAACTACGATCGAAACTTCACGTTAGGGTTGTGACGGCGTTTGCGAGGGTTGGGCGATCGCCTGCACACGTTGGATAAGTCGGAATACAAGTCTCACTGATACCACTCCCTCGGCTCTCCCAATCACGAACGGGTGGACGAATGGGTGACGGTAAACGAGAAGCAAACTTGCTGCTCTGATTTCATACCCGTTTGGAAAATACTCGACAATGGCCCACTGCGGACGTAAACAAGCAATCATGAAGTAGGTAAGAAACAAGGGTGACGTTCGTTTCGTAATAGATGGGCGTGGCATCGGGTTGCACTCGTCTCCCACAGGTCCTTCGAGCGCAAGCAAAGCCCAAGACCAGGGGAGATCTGCCGTGCGATCTTCATCCAACGGACAGCAAGCGTTCCTCAACGCGTCCACACCTTCCCGCCTTCTGCGAACCCTCGTTTTGCACTTGCGAAAAGACTAAACGGTCCTCACCTTTGCACTCCATTCACGAAACCCATTTAGCTCTACAGAGGGGCATTATTGTCTTATTCTTAGTGGCCGGGCCGCATATGAGATCGCGTTCGTTTTATGGAGATTTCGATCACTCCTACCTCTCTACTCTCCATATGATCGGATTCGTGTACTACAGAAGCACCCGTCGCACTTGCCTGGTGACTAGGGATTGAAGAGGATTGGAGGGGTGGGATGTTCGTTCTCTCCGAGGAATCGCTGCCCTTGGGCTTCCGGTTCCGTCCGACGGACGTGGAGCTGGTGAACCACTACCTCAAGGGCAAAATTAGCGGCAGGATCAAGTCGGAGGTCGAGATCATCCCCGAGATAGATGTCTGTAAATACGAGCCGTGTGATCTTCCTGGTGATCTTCCATTCCCCCACCCTCAATTCGTCTCTTGCTGCGGAAGCTTTACCTTTGTTTGCGTCTGTGGTCCGTGTTCTGTTTCCCCTGTTTTTCTTACTCGAAAATTTGTTCGGAATTTGATGTCTCCTTGCTGTTTTGTCCCCAATGTTTGATTTCGGATTCCGAACTGCCGTCACTACAGTGTTTGAGGTTGGACTCTTGATGATTGTCTGTGGTGGTTCCTGTGTCCGGGCAGATAAATCATTGACCAAATCAGTCGATTCGGAGTGGTTCTTCTTCGCACCGAAGGACAAGAAGTATCCGAACAGCAACCGTTCCAACCGGGCTACTGAGGCTGGGTATTGGAAACCCACGGGGAAGGATCGGATGATCAAGTCCGGGTCAGCTTGTCCTGCAATTATAGGCATGAAGAAGACCCTTGTCTTCCACCTTGGCCGTGCTCCCAAGGGCGTTCGCACTAACTGGATCATGCACGAGTATCGCACACTTGAGTCTGAGTCTGTCTCCGGTGAGCAGGTGAGTAGCTTCTTTGTTTCTCTTCGTTTTATCTACAACTTTTCCCTTTTTTGTGTGGGGATAGGTATTATTGCACTATTTCAGTTTCTTGCATTGATAAGCAACAATTATGATTGCTTTCTGAATTTTGTTTCCTAAGTTAATTTTCATGTAAGTATTAGTTTCTTGAAATTTTTATTCTCTACCTCTATTTCTATCTGTTATCTTTGTATTCTTTTTATGCTTGTACTCTCGTTACATTTTGTTCTTCTCAATCTTGTGCAGGGTGGCTTTGTTCTCTGTCGTTTATTCAGGAAGCCTGAAGAGAAGACCCCAATATTTGATAATGATGATTTTACCCAAAGAAATGTTGATGAGATGGAGAGTATTGGCTTGTTTGCTCCAGCAACACCTTCACCAGGAGAGACACTACATGGAATAGAGGCTACGGAGGAAGTTGTGACACCATTGAACAAAAAAAAATTGGGGTCTGATTTGCAAGAGATTTTACAGCCTTTGCCTCTGAAAACTAATGTGCAAGCATCAGGTGGTAATGGGTTGGCAGCAGATAAGACTGATATCACGAGAAGCTATCCTTTAAAGCCAGAAGAGTCTCGTTGCAATGACACTATTGTTTCGGATGCCGCTAATCATGGAACTGTTTTGGGATCTGAGGTAAGTTATTGTGAACATGAGCAGTTCATCCTAATCTGTAGACTTGCTTATATATCTCTAAATTTATTATGGCTTCAGATGAGAAATTTTGCCATCCTAAATTACCCATTCGTTATAATTATACTTCAGTCAGGCGAATATAAACTTTCCTCAGTCTTTTTCTTGTATATGGAATTCAGGATGCTTTTCTGGATTATTTAGCACAATACTTTGGCCCAGAGTATGACACGCTTGGCCCTGATGATTACCGTCTGAGTTCCACAGTAGTATCTTTCACGGGGAACTCATTTGATGCTCTTCATCATGAATGTCTGCAGGAGCTCAGTCAATTTGACAACATTGGACAGGGTTCTGTCACTGAGTTTTTAAATGCAATGCTTTGTGATCCAGAGAAATGTTCCCCTGAGGTATCAAATGCCCCAAGAGGTTTCCTAACTGAGTTTGAACCAGATAATCAGATCTGTGTGACCAGGAATGATTCCCCCTGGGATTCACCACTCTGATAAAGAAACTGAAGCTACTGTTTTTGAGGTGAGATTTTCTTTTCTTAAAAGGAAATATTTTAGGAGCACCATTTCTGTGACTTTTCTTTGTTGCCTTTGCAAGTTCTCAAAATCTGTTAATTTGCATGAACATATATGATAAAGCAATTTTAGTTAGAGAACTTGTAAAATTCTAATTTTTCTTATTTGCTAGCTACCTTAGAGGAACATGGTGTTTTCTGGAGGAACCAACAGTCTGCCCATTTGTTCAAGCAATTCTTTGCGGAAGAACAGTTATGTTGTTCCTACGAGACAAGACATGAGTCAGTTTTCTATGTTTCCCAATCAGAATTCGAGCCTAAATGTTTGCTCAATGGTCTCTGCTGCAACGGATCAAGAAAAAGCCAATATGGTTAACTCTGACAGAGCTGGAATCCATGTCGGAGCTTTCAAGAATTTGTCAGGCTCTGATAACTTGATTGAACAGCCAGGCTTGTCAAGGAACCCGTTACGTTTACAAAAGCTCATTCACGATGGCTCTGTCCCCAGAACTGATCATGCAGTAAGCAGTACGATTGATGATATGGTCAAAACAGTGTTCCTGACTGAGGTTTGAAGCTTTATTTGGTTATTTTCAGAAATGATAACATTGACCGAATGTTGAATCTTAAGTCAATATTATAACAATTGTTGTTGTTGATCATATTGACCTAATGAAATGTTTAATCTGAAGTGGCTAACCTCGAAAAGTGTCTACAGGTTAGAAAACATTCATTCGGAGCACCAATTTGATGAAAAAAAATCAGCTTCTGATCTTACTGCCAGTATCAGTACTGAGGACATCCCCTTCTCATGGTAATAAGCAACAAACCATGCTGAAACTAGAATATTTTGATCACTGAAGTTTTTACCGATTATTAGAGCTGACAATGGATATGCCTCGATTTTAGTTTATTCTGCTTTTTTATTTACTTTGCATTATCCTAATTCTTAGAAACCGTATGGGTGTAAGTTCCATTTGTGCCCCTTGCAGATGTTGAAAATGGCAGGTATAGTCCAAATAGTTTATGCCCCTTAGAAATTGAAAAGAAACAGCAAATAGTCCTTTTAATGTATCTAACTTTCATACATATATTATATGTATATTCCTGAAAAAGATAGACTGTTTTTGGTTTTCGAGGGGGGATAAATTTCATCTCGATATTTCTAGGGGTCATTCTGAGATGACCCTCTTTCCATGTGTTGCACATCAAAATTTTTCCAAATAATATTCCAGAGAATGTGTATCACCCTGACCTATGAACCAAGCCTTACCTTAAATGATCTTCCTGAGCAATTGATTAGTTCCAAGGGTATATTGGGTATAACTCATCTTGAGTTGGTCAAGGTGATGTGAGCATGATAACTGAGCTGACTGAATTTGTGGCACAATCAACTACTTTGCTGATCACTGTTGATTCTCATGCAGATAATACAAATTCTACTGAGTTAAGGTCCCTCTTCTCCGGAGATCTAAGATTCCAAACTCGAGTTGATGTTGAGAACAAGATGGAGACATGAGAATGAGGATAAAATCAGCAGCCAGTCTACTGATGCAATGGCAATTAGAGCTAGACATACTCGACTATTACAATCACATTGATTCTATCAGCAGTACTTCTTTTATTATTTCTTTGCAAAATTTTCAGTCTTGGAACATGTAAAGTTTACAGCTCCGCAACAGAGCGTTCAGCAGCCCATCCAGGGAGCTACTTTGAAGCTATTTCTGGCTGTGAAGGATGAAGGTATCTGATAAGAAACCCATTTTGATAAAAAAAAAAAAGAGAAAAAATATTCCACTATATTCTTGTGCAAGTATTCATCATTACAAAGTGATGTGGTTCTTACTGGGCATGTCTAAAATCTCTTGTGGAACTCTAAACATAGGTTTCATAATGTGAAGCATAATTGTATTTCTACATAGAACAGGATTCGAAAAACTTCAATGTGATGTGATTGGCTTGGGGTCGAATGCTTGCACATCCAGAAATGTTGATTCTCAAGCACCAAGTAATATTCTTATACTGCTCCTTATCATTGCATGCTACAGCTATTTTCCCAGCTACATTGGATCACAATCATGTTCATTTATCTTATAATTTTGGCAAGCTTCTTCCATTGTTCAAGATTCTTCAAAACAAAACGTGCATATAGCCATATTAGTTCTGTTTGCAACTACAAACTACTCTTAAAACCAAAGAAAAAGGCAAGACTAATTTAAACCTGTCCAACAAAAATCTTAGTCAACCTAATTCTCATCCTTTTGTGTTATTTGAATTGATTCCAACTTGAGCTAAGAAAGGCATATGTCTACACCTATGTCTCTCTTAGAGAACTGCAAGACCACTTGCATTATATATGTGCACAATCAAATTGGAATCACACTGTTTCTCCTTCATCTTCCGGAGCATCCAATGCAAAGCTCTGTCTCGACATCAGTACGTTGACCGGTTATGCCAACTTCCTTGGTAGCAGCAAATGATAGCTTGTATTGTAGCTTGCATGCAATTCAAACATCAAAAATTATCATTTCAGGTCAAACCATGGAAATGCTTAATTTACTTAACCATGGATAATAATGCGTTCTCCTCCGCTAGTCTGTTCTCCTGATTTAATTCAACAACATATTTAAGAAGTAAAAGATTTGTATTATAGTTGCATAGAATAACATAAATGTTATTATTTGGCAGGGTTTGGAGAGATCTTCTACCTTCTCTTGAAGCTGTGCAAGCTGCTCTTCTACTAATTGGTACTGAAAACAACACATCTACTTTAGCTTATCAATGTCTTCAATTAGGAAAAGACAGTAAATTGCCCGGCGACATGCCTTCTTTCCCCTCATGTTGCGAAGGCTTTTTTCTAGCTTGCCCTCCGATTCATGCAGTTCTTCAAGAGAACATGAGTCTAATTTTTCACCTAATATTTTCCTTCATCATGTTCTTGGATTTAGAACCCCAAACCCAGCAAAATTTAAGCGTTTTTAGTTATTATAATGACTTAAAAAAAAAAAAAAAGAGAATGAGTAGAAGGTTGAAACTGACCATCATATAGAGGATTCAAGCTGCTCCATCTTCTTGACCATATTTGCAGCTTCATACCTACATGGTTTCAAGTACAAGAATTAAATTTTAGGACATTATACAGAAATATTCGTAATGAGAGAAACCATTTTATTATTATTATTATTCTTTTCTGAAATTGGAAAACCTATCAAGATTCCATTTAAAGATCCTTTCAACTTTTTTTTTTCTTCTTTATGAATCTCTCAGCTATAAGGAAAAAATGAACTTAGAGAGGAATTTGATGTCTTCACATTCTTTTTTTCTCTCCTTATCTTCGCAACCTTTCAAGAACATGTTTTTCTTCCCTTACTTGTGAGGTCAAGTGAGGGAGAAAGGGAAGCAGCTAAAGAACCGGAATGAATGCTTCAGGATCGAGCAATTAAGGATCTCTTAAGGTGCCTTCATGCAATAAAACCATAAATGGAGTTGGAATGCGTTTATCCTTTGCCAGCTATACTTTTAAGTTGACTGATCTGACAAAAATAATATTAGAACCATATACACAATTATGCACGACATGAAAGAGAGAGAGAGAGGGGGGGTCGGTTGAAACCCTAATGATCATCATCATGGAGAAAGGAAGAGGGGGCGGGGAAGGGAAGGACCTGGCGGTGGCGAACTCGTAGAGCTGATGATGAGGGCGGAGAAGATGATGAGGGCGATCTCGGCGTCGCAGAGCACCGAGAGCTCGAAGGCCTTCTTCAGCAGCCCGTTGCGGCGCTTGGAGAAGGTCACCTGCCGGCTCGTCGCGTTCTCTATCCGCCTCAGCTGCGTCTTCGCCCTCACCATCCTCCGACTTCGGCCACGGAACGACACGGGAAGGGTCAAGAGCGGATCACCACAAACGACAAAACACCGGATTTGGTTTGGGGGTTGGCCGTTTCACGCTCTCTCTCGAACCTTCCTTGATCGGCTCGTCCCTTCCTAAAAGAAAGATGGAAACCGCCCCAGTTTGCGCTGCGGTGGAGGCACGTCTTTGGCCACCTGTTGGCGGTGGGGGGCCACTGCTGCGCCTCGTACAACAGCGAGGGGAGAAAATGCTCCGGCGGCCAGCAGGTACGCTTCCGTACGATCCCTCTTTCTCTCCCTCTCCCCCTCCCCCTCCCCCAACACCCCCCACCAAAAACCACCGGCGGGCCTCCTCCTCGCCCCGCGCCGGCGGCTTCTCTATCTATTGGTCTCCTTTTTCTTCCCTTCTGCTCCATCGTTTGCCGACTCGCATAGGCTGGGCACAGCTAGCGGCGAATCCATACCCAAAAACGAGGGAAGAGAAGGGATCTATGAGGACTCTTCACGAATATTTCTTCTTGTTTGCGTCTCCGTTGGCCAAATTGGGCCGCCAAGCACCACTTCCCATGGATCACTTTCATGTGAACCCTCTTCCCGTCTCATCTAGACATACTTAGCTATATCTAATTCGATCAAACTATTCTTTTGGCATCACAGTTGGATATCGATAAACGATCAAGAATTAGATGATACCAGAGGAGGATTCACGTTTGGATCATGTAACTCGATCAAGAATTATCTGAATATATCTACTGTAATCTTCATTATGTTAATTCAGTAATGTCTTGATCTAAATTTTATGGTAAATAATAATCAATACGGTGCCAATTTATGTTGTAGACATAATAATAACCACTATGGTGGCAATTGTGGAAGCTCCCTTGTGATCATGGGAGCCAATCTTCATCCGCAAGCAAAGAGAAGAGGACTTGCTTCGTTCGTGTAATCTGCAGTCAAAACGAAGGGTGAGACTTCCTATTTTTTCTTACATGTAGTGAGTACGACTAGATGACGGATTGAAGTGGCCGAAGCATGATTCCTGGATCTTGTCCCTTTGCAGTCTCCCTTCCTGGGAGCAGATTGTGTTCCACGAGTCGAGAGTCTCAATTAAAGGAGGAGGAGGAGGAGTTATGCTATCAGTCCTTTCTTGACATGGGGTTTCCGGTGGGCTGCTCCGAGCTGATCGTGCCATTAACGCTCCTCCGCATAGCTTTGCTCCTGGGCCACCTTCGACGCCTCCTCTTCCTGGCCTTCGACGTCCTCCCCTGGCCCGACAACTCCAGCAGCATTAGCCGCGGCAGCAGATGGAACCGGCCGTTGCAGTCGGCGTCGGCGACGCTGACCATCGGAGGGGCGCTTCCGGTGGTGAAGTACGAGGAACTACCGGAGGCCGACGACGGCTGCGCCGTGTGCCTGTGCGAGCTGGAGCACGGGGACGAGGTGCGGCGGCTAAGCAATTGCCGCCACGTCTTCCATCGTGGCTGCCTGGACCGGTGGGTGGAGCACGACCAGAGCACCTGCCCGCTCTGCCGGGCTCCTCTCGTCCCGGTGGAGATGCTGTGGGCCTCCGCCACGGATTCTTACTACGACGACGACGACTGCTTCTCGATCCACCCTTCTCTTCATCTTTAGGTAATGGCGTCATACAAGAGCGTGATCTCTGCACTTTGCTCAGAGTTCATGTTACTGATCTAAAGAAAGCTTTTGGTTTGAGCAAGATGAAGATTCAAGAGACCTCATCTAAAGTAGCTAATTCTTTCTTCTTCAAATCCTTCTTCTCTTACACTCATCGGTACTCAACATCTCAGCTCTTGGACTCCTCCATGCTTCTGCTTCCATGAAGCTCCAAAGACCATAATACCTCTGCTTCAGATGAGATTATGTCGAGCAGTGTCACCTTTCAATCACTCTCTATGTAGACGACTTCTTTACCACAGTATCATCCACAAATTTGGACCAACTACATATCTCAATATGCAATTCAATCTGTCAACAAAGCCACCGATGCAACATTACACTGATCTCCTTGAACACATCTTATTCTTCTCAGACCTCTAATCCAATACAAAGGCAATTGGTGACAGAACATGACTGTTCTACAGGAACTAATTTTGTCTGGCCAAATAAACTATTTGTAAGAGATGCTTATGTAAGATTTAAAGAATATTTTGTTACAAAAAAATATTCATGTAAGAAATGAAGATGGAAAGAGGACTAAGGAATAATAGTTAAACTACATGTATTAGATTTGATCCATAATTTAATAGATTAAGTATTTGGGTTGAATTGATTTTTTTTTTCTTGTTTTAGGGACACTTATAGTTATCGGAAGTAGCTTGACTACCGAATAAAATGACTTCATCAAAAGGTCTGCCGTGTTTAAGAAATAGATGATAATTTCATAATTCAGTTTTGGGTTTCGGAACATATTTTCATTTTTTTTTTTTCAAGAAGAAACGTCTCGGATAAATATTGGTGTTGCATTTATTCTCTAGCCGATACTTTGGCACCACGTAGGCGACATATGACCGACATGTCGACAACATGAGGCAGTGCGGTTTCAACATGGTCGACGCTTTTGCATCTCGACTAAATTAGACCCGTCAATGCTTGTTCTGGATTTAGAGCCCCACAACGCCACATTCTTAGTTAGGCCGAAGAACAACATATAATCGCATCACATAATAATTGTCAATTTTGGGAGTAACGATCGTTAGAGCCCATTTTGGAAGGGGTTCCGTAGGTACATTTCACACATAGAAAAATTTCTTTTAATAGCTCATCCAAATTGTTTAAATCAAATATTGACTTGAACGTCGAAGAGACATTGATCGAAAATGTCCTTGACTTAGTTTTGTAAGTTTGGCATTTTTAGGTCAGCAAGAATTGAAATTTATACTAAGATTGACATGAGAGAAACCTTAGTTGGCTTCAAAAACCACTTTCAATTAGTGTTAAAAGGTAAGCTCATGATGTCTCGACTCCCCTATTGGGGGCACTAATAAATACATTTAGTTTTACATCGATTAAAGCTCATTCTGAAAGGGCAAATCCATATAGGTTCATCTTAAGCGGAGAATTCCTCATGATCCCTCATGCGCATATGATGATTATAATAATTTATTATTTTTTACTTGATAGAACTAAACTCTAGTATTAAAGAGAAGTTGACAAAGATTAGTGATCCACTTATTTTAGTTTGGTAGATTTGGTTAGAGAAGAAATGGTTGATCCAACATTACCTATCTGCGACAGGACAAAACTTGAAGCTTTAGGCAACTTGATGTTGATGTTAATTAGCTCATTCAAATAGTTGAATTAGAGACAGTGTGACCATTAAAATCCTTCTTAATTGTCTAGTTTTATCGATTAACCCTCCTGATTGTGATGTTATTATGTCAACGCACGAAACCATCCTTTTCGACATCTTCTCACATTGCATCATGTCCCATTGTTCTTTGCAGCTGAACTAGCAAGAACACAACTCTCTCTTCTCTTCTCTTCTTCGGTACAATATTTCATCGACAAAAAGCATTTTGTTGCGTCTTGTAGCAGACATATGAAGCACTTGGTTTATGCTTAGAAGCTATATAATTGAATGGTGGCATCAAAAAGGCAGCTCAGCTACTTGAAAGGTTGCGTATGACTTCTTATCATCTCGATGGAGAAAGCATCATAGAATTAGATTACTCTTGCAAATTTGGACGTAAACTCTTCTGCTGTCGCTGCAATCTGTGAGTTAATTCTGTCCAAGAAACAATGTGATTGCTGACTAATATATGCTTCTTGAAAGCATATCTTTTTTAGTATGTTGATGACATCAACTCTGCAAGTCTGCATGATAAATGATACTAATCCTCGGTGTCCAACATGAAACACACAAGAAACTATACACTTGCTCGCATTGATCATGCCATCCTTGTGATCCTGCCGTCGTATATGGCCTAATTAATACCAATAAAGCCAAACCAAGTTGATAGAACGCAAAAGAAATGGTTCATCCCAAACTTTTTTCTTTTTAGCTTTTCTTACCTCAATATGCCTTTCTTACATGGTGATAATTGATTAGTTATAAGCGATGATTCTAAGATTATCGTAGCATTCTAAATCTTTCTTCCTCAAAGATTATCATCACATATCATCTTAAATCCGATGGTCAAGCAAACGTATCAAAATTGAATTGATCTAATATACTTTTCGATAATTGTCTAAGACTAGCGACTCCGTCCAGAGAATTTTTCTTTATAGTCTATACCTCTAATAATATTTGTTTCATGATGATCATCATTAGTCATAAAAGATTTTATTTTTAATAAAAACTGTTGTTATATCCAGACTAATTATGTTAAAATTTGATTAATCGAAAATAATAATCATATTAATAAAACAATGATCTGAATCATATTAAGCTGTGAGTGGGAGATGGAATTCCAGCCTTGTCCTGTGTGTCACACTCCTTGGCATTGATGTGTGGCATTCATGAGACTCATCACCTCAATCTTATCTTGTGTGCCCAAATCATTTGGCCAATCAAGGAAACATCTCCACAGACAGTCTCTTGAGATGTCATGTCATGCTGTCATCTGTTTGGGGTGCACTGACAGCACTGCACATATCTCTCTCTAATGGACTGCTCAAATCTACCCCCATCTTTGATGGCACCATAAAAACACCTGTACTTTTTCTTACAGCTCATTTAAGGTATGGTTTTATGTTACTTAACATCAATGTCTTCTCAATCAGTACCTAAAATGACTTGGAATTTTTAGAACTCACAATTTAGGAGGAATTCTCCAACAACAACAAAAAATATATATCTTTTTTCTCTGCAGTGTGCTTCAATTTTCAAATATTTAGTAGAATGTCATATTTCTCATTTGCATATTATATTCTAAATATTACTTTTTTTCGATGCAAAAATAAAACAAAAATACATGAGTATTTTCCTAACTAGAAAAAAAGATTGAGCACTTTACTAGAATTTTGAAAATGAGATATAGTTTGTAGGAGAAAAAAAAAAAGGGGTCTTTGAAGGGAATTGATTTAAATATTTACATATTAATAATTGCAGTGTATATATTGTTAAGTGTCATTTTGTTATCAGTAATGAAATCGACTGATTAAATGTGAAAAATATGAATTATGATAAAATTTTATGAAAATAACATTTAATTTTAGCTATCAATAATGGGTAAACTTGGAGGCGATTCGGGCCGTTGACGTGCCGAATTCCACGTGCGAGGCCTATTAGCATCCACCGTTGATTTCATTGACGTGACTAATCTCACGTGCGAGTCTAATTTAGCATCCACCGTCCACGTCAAGGTATGTCCACCTCGGAATCACGGGTAGATGTTGTCTGACGTCATCTATTTTGTCGACATCTATCAGGTCTCCTCCATATCTACACGCCTTCCTTTCGTCTTTGCGTCGCACAGTCATAGCCTTCTTCCTCGCAGCTCACATGGAGTCCTCGCAGCAGCAGCAGCAGCAGCAGCAGCAGCGCCTCGACGACAGCTTCTCCTACGGGTGGCTGGTGAGCGTCAAGCCGTCCGAGCCCCTCGGCGACAGCCACCGGTCCGTCGACACCCAGGACGGCGGCGGCTCCTTCATCGAGCTCGACCCCGGCTACATCTCCATGCGTTGGACGGACGACGGCCGCGACTTCGACTTCAGCCTCCCGGAGCCGCACCACCAGGCCCAGGTCCAAGCCGACCAGATCTTCTCCGACGGCCACCTCCTGCCGCTTCACCTCCGTAGCCCGTCCGCCGGGGAGGCAGGCAAATCCCAGCCGACGTACTCGTGCGCGGTGCCGAGTCGAGCCGCCTCGGCCAACTCGTCGCCGCTGTTCCACTCCGCGAAGAGCTCGCCCTACTGCGCGAGCTCATGGTCGCCCAGCAGCAGCCTCGCCTCGAGGAGCGGCAAGTTCCATTCGCAGCTCGTCAGGAGCTGCGCCAAGTCGCCCAAGAAGATCCTGCGCGAGTACTTCTGCTTCCTGATGCCATTGTACAAGATGGTGAAAGATTTCAGACGGAGTTCTTGGAGATCGGTAGGCAGCTGCAAGGACTCGGCGAGGAGCTCTCCGAGGACGAGCAATGCCTTGTCAAGCATAGATTGGTGCCGCAGCAACGCCGATATCTCGATCTACGATGCGATTCTCCACTGCAAGAAGTCAATTGCAAGTTCGAGTGACACGAGAACCGTCTGAATTCAGAGCTGCTAATGGAGTGTCATCTTAAGTCCTGCTTTGGAATTCTTTCAGGAACAAGACAAGTAAGAGAGGACCTGCAGCAGGGCATGGCTAACAGGGGAAGGAGGAAAGCTGCATGTTTCTCCTTTTGTCTCATCTTGTAGATTTGAAGAACTTGTATACTTTGGTGTGATGAGGAAACACCTCTTCTCTCTCTTTTGTCAGTCGAATTTTCCGTTTAGAAAAAAGATTTTACTCGATGACGAACGATCAGAGGTTCTGATGATCCAAGAAATGCCGATTTGACAATAGCAACTCTCCTTTTGCAATCAGCGACAGGCGAGCGAGAGAGAAAGAGAAACAATTAGAACAGCCAAGAGCGTGCCTCGATCCGATTCATGCCTTCCGTCCTTTCAAATCATATACTCTGTTCAGAAGTCAACAACAAGTGCAAATCTTGATGTCAATCGGTTCGTATTACAGTGATCGACAGTAGCTAATCATGGCAATTAATATAATCCGAGTGCCAAGGACGTGTCATTACCAGGAAAAATCCACTGTTTTCTCAGTACCTGCTCGGTGACACATTCCACAGCAAAAAGCTTCCTCCCATTCATGCTGTAGGATGGAGATCGATCCGGTGGCTGTCATCCGCCTGCTCACTCTATCCCCAAAGCACGCGACGCCAATGTCGCGGTGTGCCGACAGGCGTCAATTTGTGACGCACAATCTGTCTTCGATGAGCACCGAGCGTGTGAGTTTGCTTAAGGATATATGGAGTGAAGGCGAGGGAAAGGAGCCACTCACCCACTCACTGTTTCATTTGAGGCCGCGGATGCAGAAAGCGAGGAGAAGGCAGACAAGTGCTGGGCCATGGAGTCTGTCCTCAGAAAAAGATGAAGACAGCTCTTGGTGAGATCTGGATCGTTCCGGCTACAGGCGGGAGGGTGGAAGGAGGGCAACGGGGTCAGCTCGGGACCATACAGGTCACATGGCGAGAGCGCGAGCAAGGGAACAAGGAGATGATGATGCGCACACGGTGTTTGTTCTTTTGCCTGGCTCTTCCGTCCTCCTCTCCGCCTGCTCCTCGGGATCGTGGGGGACCGACAGCCAAGCCGCGAGTGAACTCCTGTGACGAACACGCAAGGCAAGTCAGTAGTCTTCTGAAGCACATCTCTCTCTCACACACATACACACACACACTCTGTATCCAATGTGTTCATGCAACGTGGTGTCTGCAACCACGCCGCGCCATTAGCGAAGCGTGGAAGCAATATGCCACCCATTCTCATGTAAATACTATCGAAACACAGTATTCACTGTGTTATTGTATACTGAGTATTCTGTGTGGCAAACAACGCACTGGTGTTGCTTTGCTTGGAGGAAAAGAAGGATGTCTTCTTGTCACCACTTTATGAGCCTCAAGCAACATATACACATCACAGGATTTCTTCTATATTCCTGGTGATCCAGGAACACAGAGATACATGTGCTCCCTACCTGTGATCCTAATTCCCAGTTCACCAACATGCGAGCTGCTTCCTTCTGTTCTCCTGTGATCCTTCAGGGGCTTCAACTATCCTCCTCACGTCGACAAATCAGCTTGCGACAGCAGCGGTGGCGGCGACTTGAGCTTCATCGACCCAGCAGAGGATGTGCGGCAAGCGTGCATGCTGCCCATGAAGAAGAAGGCATCGATGAGGAGAACGTACAGTGCAATGGGAAGATGGAGGCGATGGTCGGGGTTGATAAGGCATCTCCGGCGAGGATGGAGTGGAACAAGCACTACCGCCACAAGTTCTTTGAATCAGATTCCTGCGATATATCGGGGTTGCTGCAGATTGATCCGCTCAAGGAGCATCATACTAACCAGCAGAAAAAGACTGTAATCCAAGTATGTCCTGGATAAATAAGTGTTGATAAGCTGGATTTGTTTTTCTTTTCACAAGTAGGGTCATTAGTAGGATGTTCTAATGGAGTACCTTGCTGCTAAAAGCAACAATGAACTTTTGCTGCAGGATCTCTTTTTGTTGCATTAGGTATTGTGTCAAGGGAACCAGCCACCTCAGAAACCCTCTGTCGAGCTACATGAAATCCTTGATTATCTCTTGCATGCAGGGCTACAACAAAGTCATCTTTCAGCAAATCAACAGGTTTTTGATCAAGCTCTGGACTCAACTCCCCCTGTTTCCTTGACTATGATTCCACCGTTAGGTCAACAAGACATACTTGCTTATTTGTAGGATCCTGGTCAGGAGAGGCAAATCGGGAACGTTGATCCCTCCCACTTATAGCGGTACCCATTATCTAGACGCCACCTCCTAGAAGGAACAATGTAGTGCATCAAGTTCCTAGTAACACAAACAGGATTAAAAGGTTGGATACAGATTTATGCTAGCATTGGAATCTACACAGTAACCTTTGAAGTGGATAGCAAGGGAAACAATAATATTGGAAGAAAACACAACATACAGAAATGTAGAGTAATCAGTGGGAAAGGATGGAATTGAAACAGCTAAGACCTTCAGAAAATTCCAATGCATGATTGGCAACATAAGTGTTGGTACTAACTGACATGAATTACATGCACAATTCGATAAAAATTACATGTGCATAAAGAAAACTAACCCAAAACAAGGATCAGTGGCTTCACTTCAAGCAGTTCCTGCAAAAGACAACTTAATCAAAACATCTAGTAACACCATCTTCATCCACCACTGCAAGAATCTTAATGCTTACATCCAAGACAGCCTGCACAATGCAAAACCAGCAAGAAATCTTGCTAAAAGATGTGATGTAAAAAGATACACAAGAAACAAACAAGGACTTTGTGGATGAAGATGATAGGGGCATTGGTAAATTGGTAAATTGTCAATGATTTGTGGATAATTTACCGGTACTTTGGTAAATTGTCATTGATTTGTGGATAACTTACCGCTTGAATGATGGACATTTTGGTGAGGAATAATTGGGAGGATAGGGGCTGAAATGGCCCAACAACCTGAAGTGGGATAGCTTTAGATGCAGCTAAGTTACAAACAAGGACTTTGTATATTTGTGCTCGCATGGACTAATAAAACATATTTCCATTTGTTTTTTTATCATATATTTTCAAGGAATGCATAAAACATAAAAGGGTCATTTCCCTGAAAATGCCCCCCCCACTTCCTTCGTTTTTTTTTCTCCCAAAAGGTACCATTGTTTTTGTTTTTCCCATATAGTGCCCCTATTTTTTATAATCTCGTAAATGCTCTTCCCTTCCCTTCCTCGCTTATCACCTTTGCCCTGCACGGCTACCTTATGCGCGTGACTCCTCAACAATTTGGCGACCTCGCCAATGATGTTGCATCGTCGCCCACCTGTGCCCGATCAGCGACCAATGCCTGTGGGCCTCGTGGCCTCCGACAACTCGATCAACCCCGACCGAGGCCAAAACGACAATCACAGCCAGGACTCCATTAGAAAGGCAGTTGTGGCCGAGTTCCAACACCACATCAGCACTAGTCGTGACCAAGCACATGCCCACAAGGACCTTTCCCGTTGCGTCCCCATCTCCCACAATGCCCTTCTCCCACCGTGCCCTTAACCTGCGATGCCTGTGCGGTCATCGCCCTCAACGGGGCCATCACCCACAACAAGGCGACATCTCCTCCAAAGACTCTTCACAACCCCTCCATCTCCGTCGTGCGTGGTTTTCACCCGCATGTGTGAGGTAAACCTACATAACCTACGAGCACAACAGGCAAGGAAGGGTGCCGCATAGAGGTGGCGAGGCCTCGCAGTGGGAGCATGGGGCGAAGGCAACGACACGACGAGTGAGGAAGGGCGGGTGATGCCGACGGAGCGAAGGCAACAGGCGACGAAAGGAAGGGTATTTACAGGATTACTGAAAATACAGACACTCTCTGGGAAAAATGAAAACAGAGAACACATTCTAGGAAAAAGCAAAAAAGGGGGACTTTTTCAGGGAAATCACCCAACATAAAACCAGCTATATGATGTTCCTGTATACAACATCATGGGGATCTTTCTAACAACATATGGACATGAATCAGGTGCCTGATAAATTATCGTGAACACATCATAAATAAAAGTTGCTACTAAGTACCATGAGAATACATTGTAATTTAGAACAAGAAATTTTGTTAGCATCTAGCAAATATGATTCAGATATAAGATCAAGAAAAAGGAGACCTCAATTGTAGGTGTGATAAATGTCATTCAGCAAGATGATGAATGTTTTGGCATCAATTGATGTACTAAATAAGCAGGAAACCAACACGACATTCATGCATGCTTCTTAAGTTTCGAAAGCATGCTTTACTATCATGTCAGCATCAAGCACAATTTGTAGTCAGACATAATAAAAAGTATTGCCATATTGTTAATCCAATGAATTAGTTCATGCTTTAACTGCAAGTCACAAGTGGGTTTCCCTCATTTGAAAGAGAAAGAAGAGATACACATACCAATGGTTTTCTGCAGTAGACAAGTTTGAAATGTTCCAGGACAGAACCTTCTAGCATCCATCTGTCCCACACATCTAAACTATGGCTGCAAAAACAAATTCCAAGATCTAATAATGATCTAATAATGTAAAGAGGATAAAAAATTAAGCCTTGCAGTAAACAGAATAAAAGCCAAGGGGTACATTAACCTGCAATAGTTCTTGAAAGGAGGAAAAATCACAAGTCAACTACATTAACTGATAGGACTTCATAACCTAGCCTTCCCATACATCTAATTCTCAACCAGCAACAACAGTCTAACCACATATCCTCTAATCATGAAGGTTTTCTTTGGTAGCTAAGGATTCTGGTTGTCTGTGCTTAGCCTTGTTAGTCATCAAGTTTTCTCTTGTTCTAAAATTGCACCATATTAATCCAGTTTAAGAACATGAAATCAAAGAATGCCACTGCTCCTCTACAATAAACTGAAAACAAGGTAATCATACTAACCAGCAGAAAAAGACTGTAATCCAAGTATGTCCTGGATAAATAAGTGTTGATAAGCTGGATTTGTTTTTCTTTTCACAAGTAGGGTCATTAGTAGGATGTTCTAATGGAGTACCTTGCTGCTAAAAGCAACAATGAACTTTTGCAGCAGGATCTCTTTTTGTTGCATTAGGTATTGTGTCAAGGGAACCAGCCATCTCAGAAACCCTCTGTCGAGCTACATGAAATCCTTGATTATCTCTTGCATGCAGGGCTACAACAAAGTCATCTTTCAGCAAATCAACAGGTTTTTGATCAAGCTCTGGACTCAACTCCCCCTGTTTCCTTGACTATGATTCCACCGTTAGGTCAACAAGACATACTTGCTTATTTGTAGGATCCTGGTCAGGAGAGGCAAATCGGGAACGTTGATCCCTCCCACTTATAGCGGTACCCATTATCTAGACGCCACCTCCTCTGCGCGGTTGGCATCGGCGTGGACGAGGCGGAGGCCGAGGTCGGCGGCGAGGGCGAGCCGAGGCAGACGGCGAGCTAACATAGGCGGAGGCGGCGCGTGGGAGGTGGTCGAGGGAGTGGAGAAGTACGGCGGCGGCGCACTCGATCCGGCCGCCGGAAAGGCCGGCGTGCTCCACTGCGGCGGCCAGCCTCCGGAGGTTCTCATCGCCTCGGCTCATCTGGTGCCACATCAAATAAATGGAGGTTAAACTTCGATCCTGACCGTTGATTTCTGAATCCAAGGCACAATGTCAACCAGATTCCCTTTTTTTTTCGTTTTTGTGAATCTCAAAGCACAACCATTAAACGAGCGATTTATCGAGGGAAAAAAAATTCGAATATAAATTTATTTATTTATTTTTGCATCTCTGCTTTCATTTTGCTTTACGATAATCTTATTCTATAAAAGAACAATTTAGTTGTTCTATCAGATTGGATCGTAATATCAATAATAATAAAAACAAAAAAAAGAATCACAATATAAATAAAATTTAGCTATATGACAAGAAATCTTGCTAAAAGATGTGATGTAAAAAGATACACAAGAAACAAACAAGGACTTTGTGGATGAAGATGATAGGGGCATTGGTAAATTGGTAAATTGTCAATGATTTGTGGATAATTTACCGGTACTTTGGTAAATTGTCATTGATTTGTGGATAACTTACCGCTTGAATGATGGACATTTTGGTGAGGAATAATTGGGAAATATAATCATCATATAGTTGAGTTAATTGAAAGTCAAGTTCAAAACCTTGCATACATTTTCTTTCAAAAACCACTAAGAATTCTTTGGTAATTTCTTTGGATAACTTACCGCTTGAATGATGGACATTTTGGTGAGGAATAATTGGGAGGATAGGGGCTGAAATGGCCCAACAACCTGATGTGGGATAGCTTTAGATGCAGCTAAGTTACAAACAAGGACTTTGTATATTTGTGCTCGCATGGACTAATAAAACATATTTCCATTTGTTTTTTTATCATATATTTTCAAGGAATGCATAAAACATAAAAGGGTCATTTCCCTGAAAATGCCCCCCCCCAACTTCTTTTTTTTTTTTCTCCCAAAAGGTACCCTTGTTTTTGTTTTCCCCATATAGTGCCCCTATTTTTTATAATCTCGTAAATGCTCTTCCCTTCCCTTCCTCGCTCATCACCTTTGCCCTGCACGGCTACCTTATGCGCGTGACTCCTCAACAGTTTGGTGACCTCGCCAATGATGTTGCATCGTCGCCCACCTGTGCCCGATCAGCGACCAATGCCTGTGGGCCTCGTGGCCTCCGACAACTCGATCAACCCCGACCGAGGCCAAAACGACAATCACAGCCAGGACTCCATTAGAAAGGCAGTTGTGGCCGAGTTCCAACACCACATCAGCACCAATCGTGACCAAGCACATGCCCACAAGGACCTTTCCCGTTGCGTCCCCATCTCCCACAATGCCCTTCTCCCACCGTGCCCTTAACCTGCGATGCCTGTGCGATCGTCGCCCTCAACGGGGCCATCGCCCACAACAAGGCGACATCTCCTCCAAAGACTCTTCACAACCCCTCCATCTCCATCGTGCGTGGTTTTCACCCGCATGTGTGAGGTAAACCTACATAACCTACGAGCACAACTGGCAAGGAAGGGCGCCGCATAGAGGTGGTGAGGCCTCGCAGTGGGAGCATGGGGCGAAGGCAACGACACGACGAGTGAGGAAGGGCGGGTGATGCCGACGGAGCGAAGGCAACAGGCGACGAAAGGAAGGGTATTTACAGGATTACTGAAAATACAGACACTCTCTGGGAAAAATGAAAACAGAGAACACATTCTAGGAAAAAGCAAAAAAGGGGGACTTTTTCAGGGAAATCACCCAACATAAAACCAGCTATATGATGTTCCTGTATACAACATCATGGGGATCTTTCTAACAACATATGGACATGAATCAGGCGCCTGATAAATTATCGTGAACACATCATAAATAAAAGTTGCTACAAGCCTAAAAGGGGGACTTTTTCAGGGAAATCACCCAACATAAAACCAGCTATATGATGTTCCTGTATACAACATCATGGGGATCTTTCTAACAACATATGGACATGAATCAGGTGCCTGATAAATTATCGTGAACACATCATAAATAAAAGTTGCTACTAAGTACCATGAGAATACATTGTAATTTAGAACAAGAAATTTTGTTAGCATCTAGCAAATATGATTCAGATATAAGATCAAGAAAAAGGAGACCTCAATTGTAGGTGTGATAAATGTCATTCAGCAAGATGATGAATGTTTTGGCATCAATTGATGTACTAAATAAGCAGGAAACCAACACGACATTCATGCATGCTTCTTAAGTTTCGAAAGCATGCTTTACTATCATGTCAGCATCAAGCACAATTTGTAGTCAGACATAATAAAAAGTATTGCCATATTGTTAATCCAATGAATTAGTTCATGCTTTAACTGCAAGTCACAAGTGGGTTTCCCTCATTTGAAAGAGAAAGAAGAGATACACATACCAATGGTTTTCTGCAGTAGACAAGTTTGAAATGTTCCAGGACAGAACCTGCTAGCATCCATCTGTCCCACACATCTAAACCATGGCTGCAAATACAAATTCCAAGATCTAATAATGTAAAGAGGATAAAAAATTAAGCCTTGCAGTAAACTGAATAAAAGCCAAGGGGTACATTAACCTGCAATAGTTCTTGAAAGGAGGAAAAATCACAAGTCAACTACATTAACTGATAGGACTTCATAACCTAGCCTTCCCATACATCTAATTCTCAACCAGCAACAACAGTCTAACCACAAATCCTCTAATCATGAAGGTTTTCTTTGGTAGCTAAGGATTCTGGTTGTCTGTGCTTAGTCTTGTTAGTCATCAAGTTTTCTCTTGTTCTAAAATTGCACCATATTAATCCATTTTAAGAACATGAAATCAAAGAATGCCACTGCTCCTCTACAATAAACTGAAAACAAGGTAATCATACTAACCAGCAGAAAAAGACTGTAATCCAAGTATGTCCTGGATAAATAAGTGTTGATAAGCTGGATTTGTTTTTCTTTTCACAAGTAGGGTCATTAGTAGGATGTTCTAATGGAGTACCTTGCTGCTAAAAGCAACAATGAACTTTTGCTGCAGGATCTCTTTTTGTTGCATTAGGTATTGTGTCAAGGGAACCAGCCACCTCAGAAACCCTCTGTCGAGCTACATGAAATCCTTGATTATCTCTTGCATGCAGGGCTACAACAAAGTCATCTTTCAGCAAATCAACAGGTTTTTGATCAAGCTCTGGACTCAACTCCCCCTGTTTCCTTGACTATGATTCCACCGTTAGGTCAACAAGACATACTTGCTTATTTGTAGGATCCTGGTCAGGAGAGGCAAATCGGGAACGTTGATCCCTCCCACTTATAGCGGTACCCATTATCTAGACGCCACCTCCTCTGCGCGGTTGGCATCGGCGTGGACGAGGCGGAGGCCGAGGTCGGCGGCGAGGGCGAGCCGAGGCAGACGGCGAGCTAACATAGGCGGAGGCGGCGCGTGGGAGGTGGGCGACGGAGTGGAGAAGTACGGCGGCGGCGCACTCGATCCGGCCGCCGGAAAGGCCGGCGTGCTCCACTGCGGCGGCCAGCCTCCGGAGGTTCTCATCGCCTCGGCTCATCTGGTGCCACATCAAATAAATGGAGGTTAAACTTCGATCCTGACCGTTGATTTCTGAATCCAAGGCACAATGTCAACCAGATTCCCTTTTTTTTTCGTTTTTGTGAATCTCAAAGCACAACCATTAAACGAGCGATTTATCGAGGGAAAAAAAATTCGAATATAAATTTATTTATTTATTTTTGCATCTCTGCTTTCATTTTGCTTTACGATAATCTTATTAATTTAGTTGTTCTATCAGATTGGATTGTAATTGATGAGGATAATAATGGTAATAAGACTCAAGCTTACGTCAGCTACCTCACATGACGCCCCACGCCTCGAGGGACCTGACAGCACCTGGTCAAACAGTCTGGAACGTCGATCGAGGCACATTAACGTCCGGCTCAGACCCAACCTCTCACGCCACACCAACACTGCAGTCAGACATTTCCAGGAATATGATCCTGCTCCCTGCGAAACAGGCACATCAGAAACAGTAAGCCGCTCTATAAAAACCCCACTCTAGCGGGGACCGGGGGAAGGGACTCACTGACTTGATCGTCGGAGGGGTCGGGCTGAGTTGCCGACCCGACCTGTGTGCAGGTGGGAAGACGGAGCCACTTTTCCTCGAGGACGAGGAGAGGAACCCCTTCCTGCGAGGCGCGTCGAGCGATCCGACGCACGCAACCGGCCACGCCAGCAACCCCCAAGGGACCTCGAGCAAGGTCCCCGACCATTTGGACCCGAACCAAGC
>LVTN01000008.1:88287-136259 GCA_001649415.1 Musa itinerans
ATATATATATAGAGAGAGAGAGAGAGAGAGAGAGAGAGAGAGAGAGAGAGAGCAAAGCAAAATAATTGTTACTTAGGATTTGAGACACAGAGGTGAATGATCATCAATTGTTTGTGGGTGTAACCTGCGCGGACCACACAAACTCTGCTTCAGGTGGTAAGCAATGAATCACTGCAGCTCATCGTGAAAACTACGATGAATCTCTCTCTCTCTCTAAGGTAGGACGATGGGAAGCTCCAACTAAGCCTCTCTGGCCCTGTTCGGATAGGAATGCGACGGCTCGAGGAGAAGAATACGGCACAAATGGGGCACACACTGCTCACTGATTACTACCCAACAAAGCTAGGGGAAGCAGTCGTTCCACCAGCCGCTGCCATCCCACCCCTCCCCCCAAGAAATAAGAGCAGCAAAACTTCAAACAGGTGGCCGGTGGCCTTCAGTACCCGCTCGACTGCAAACTGTAGCCATGCTCCTGTGGATGTGCCGACTTCCGGCACTGTCAGGCCAACAGTTGCATGGACCACGTCGATGCATGGCGTTCTCCCACGGCCATGCAGTCCTCATCTCACGGCATCTCCGTCTTAGGGGTCCCCGACCCCCCATGGTTTACTGCTCGACCCCTGCACCGAGTCCTGGCGGTTTACAGTGGCCATGTCCGCAAGCTCCGTGCGTATTCCTGGACCACCGACCCTGTCACTGCATGATGAGTCGATACTTCTGATCCATTCTTCCCTCCACGCTGTTCCGGTTTTGCCTCGTTTGACAGTGAACCAATTCAAGATGAGCGCATTAAATCTGTCTTGTCACTTTGCATTTGCTAGCTTTGTGTTGATGTCGACAATGGCATGCAGCTCCTTGACTGAAACGTACGAGTTCCCTAACTAGCTAGTAACGATGTCTTCTAAGCTTGAAAGATTATTTATTGCGTGAGCCCTACTACTATCGCTTTCTACTTGTCGACTCGTCCATCCGTCCTTTCAAGCTTAGGAGGAGGAGGCGGAGCAGAGCAGAAACCCTACTTTACAGTCAGACACATGAGAGTGCTCACGAGCTATACTGTTGCGTGTTGTCGTCACAACAAGTAGATCAAACAACCATGGTTAGGTGCTCTAGTGTTTCCTTTGGAACCTTCCAAGGGAGCGAAGGCCAAAGAGAAGAAGCCCTTTTTAGGGCAGGCAACTACTGATGTCCCACAACGTTTCTCATAACTGCTAACAAGATCCGGAAGAACAGCACTGAATGCTCGAGACATCATGCCTGGCAATGCAGACCAACAAACCCCTCATCTTCTCCATCGCCGCCTGCGACAAAGCTTATCTACTTTACAGCTTAGAATTGCTGCACGACTAAGAAGTCCAGCTTACATGAATCATTGGTCGACGGTAGAGAACCAGACAAATCGAGTTATAATGCACACATCTTGCTGCATCAAAGGAATGAAAGAAGAATGTTGACCTGAAATCCCCATGGTTAGGCCACAGCTACAGTGTGGAGTATGGCTAGCACAAGCAATGGGTAGCTGGCACGACAGTGGAGATTAAGATTTCAGATCAAGCTGATCAATTCTCATCGATTCATACCTTGGAAAAGATGGTACAATGTGGCACGAACATGCGTCTAAATCGACAAGAAGCTCGAGCTACTAGTGCTCATGGATCTCTATATCTTACCGAGGCAGCAGTAAGTTGTTGATCCATGAGATGCATCAACAAGTCCACAAAAGCCATCACTATGACCTTGTGGTTCTTCTTCTCGTTCAGCCTCAAGTAGCACTGCAGGAGCTCCTGCAGGCTGTGCCACTCCCTCAGCCCGTGCGCCGCCACCATCTCCTCCATGGACGATCTGAAGTCCTGGTACGGGTCCTCCGACGACATTGCCATCGTTATGCTCTCGTGGTAGAAGGATTCCCTAGTCGTCTCTGCCGCCACCGCCACCGCCGCCGCCGCCGCCTTCGCCTTGCCTGTGGATGGCGGAACGTTTGGGGTGCTCTTCTCGGTTTTGGCCTCCTCCAGTATGGACTTTGTCGTGCACGGCGAGAAGAAGAACCTGTCGGAACTGAGGGGACCGCCCGGAGAGGAGGAAGGCGTGGGCATGGCGGTGAGCTCTTCCTCGTGGGCGAAGGAGGTGGAAGAGGTACTGCAACGCAAGGCAGAGAAGAGGTCTCCTTCCCTGAAGGATTGGGTTTTGGCCTCTTGAATGCAGATGGGGCTGATGGGTTTGAAGTTGGCGATGGCTCCTTGGAGATGCTTGAAGGAGGACTTGAGGGTTTCCATATCTTCTCCCCTTCCCTCGAGTTGCCATGCCTATATACAGGTTGAAATCTTCCAATAATTAAGACCTGTTGACCTAATTAGGCTCCAAAAGGCTACATTTGATCCAGTTGACCAAATACGAGATTGGTTGAAATAGCCATCAGTACTTTTATATTCCTGTGAATTATTGCATGCATGGGGGCATACCAAACATGTGACTCACGTTGGATTCACTCAACAAATATTAAAGGTTCCAAATCTCATTCCATATATTTATTTCAAATCTCATCTGATACTTCAAAGATATTCCATAAAATTAGATCGATTCATATAAAGTAATCGAGTAGGATGAATTATAACACTACATATGCAAAGGGATATGTTTGGGATGGGAGTATGTGATGAGCGTAGAAAGATTGAGATATTATTCTTAGATCTCGATGGACTGCTCCATCAATCTCACACCAAAAGGATGAGTTGGAACAGTACGTCCTAAACGAAGGAAGTGGTGAAAGGGGTGAGAGAGGAGACCACCGGATCGACGCTGTGGCCAATTAGCGGAGGGCTGTTTGGCTAAGACCACGAGCGAGAAGCTTGGATTAAGCGTTCATGGTGGTTGAGATGAAGACGACGAACTAAAGAAGAGCGTGGCCCAGCCACAGGCGTCATGAGGTGCCAAAAGATAATGAATTGTTGCAGATGGTCCTACTCCCATCCATCCATCCATCCATTGTTCTTCCCACCCTTGCATTGCCATGATTGCCCCAACTCTCTCTCTCTCTCTCTCTCTCATACACACACACACACGCAGTGGGAGAACACGAAGACAAGATGAAACAGTGAAGTGCAGGTTTTGAGTTTATGCTAACATAGCAGCTTTTAAAAGATGGTGGACGATAGGAGCCGTATACATCACTCACAAATACACACACACAGTCGTCCACTTCTACATATGAAGATCTTAATTTGACAATAGATGAGAGAAGAGGAAAAGGGGTGTTGAAGAAATGAAGAATTTAATTTTATTCTTTTCTCTTTTTATTTTATAATGCAAGAAAGCTTCCTTCTATTGTTTTACACCTTTCTGAATCCATTCCTAAAATGTGTTTGAAAGAATGCCTGACATGTTTCTGATGCTGTTTGAGGGTGATGTATTTTTACTGTCTTCATCGATCACTGATCTCAGGAAACCCTCTTCTCCATTGAATAAACTTTTGTGTTGTTGAATACTTCAGGTTTGGGGATCTCATTTTCTCTGCTTGCTTTCAAAGCTCTAGTAAACAGAGGAGTAATCTCAATGTTGCTGAGTGCAGGTGACTGTTTCTGGTCGATCCATGTAGTGTTCCTTACAGAATGCACCATTAATTGCATAGAATAGAGTTATAAAAGTTTACATCATTTTGTGCTCCCTACTGATTCTTCCTTTTGGTTTAAATTACAATCTGTAGCTTAGATCATGATGACACTGACAACATGTAACTCTATCCTCCAAATCTAGTCTTACTGCAAAAATGTTAGCCATTATCATGTCAGATGGCCATATTAACTTAGCATCAGTGTGTCTTCAGGAAAGTTGAAGTTAAGAAAGTGCTTCTTTTCAACATTTTAAAACCAATTACAGTCGATTGCCACATTTGATTGAATCAAGTGACACCCAACTGTATGATGCAACTGTTGGATTGCTTTGTGACTTTTAGGACATGAAGATAAATTTCCATGGTATGGAGGCATAGGGAGGAGGGTATTAATAGGATGTAATGAGGGAGGTGTTCCCTAATCTTAGATCAAATTTAGTTGTTCTATCAGATTGGATTGTAATTGATGAGGATAATAATGGTAATAAGACTCAAGCTTACGTCAGCTACCTCACATGACGCCCCACGCCTCGAGGGACCTGACAGCACCTGGTCAAACAGTCTGGAACGTCGATCGAGGCACATTAACGTCCGGCTCAGACCCAACCTCTCACGCCACACCAACACTGCAGTCAGACATTTCCAGGAATATGATCCTGCTCCCTGCGAAACAGGCACATCAGAAACAGTAAGCCGCTCTATAAAAACCCCACTCTAGCGGGGACCGGGGGAAGGGACTCACTGACTTGATCGTCGGAGGGGTCGGGCTGAGTTGCCGACCCGACCTGTGTGCAGGTGGGAAGACGGAGCCACTTTTCCTCGAGGACGAGGAGAGGAACCCCTTCCTGCGAGGCGCGTCGAGCGATCCGACGCACGCAACCGGCCACGCCAGCAACCCCCAAGGGACCTCGAGCAAGGTCCCCGACCATTTGGACCCGAACCAAGCCGTGTCGACCCCGAGGCCACGACATAAAATTGTTTACACAAACAGTAATATCAATAATAAATAAAACATAAAAAAAAATCACAATATAAATAAAAGTTAGCTATATGAATATAATCAATCATATAGTTGAGTTAATTGAAAGTCTAAGTTCAAAACCTTGTATACATTTTCTTTAAAACACCTCTAAGAATTCTTTTGTATTTTCTTTACACATATTAGATAAAAATAACTCTATTTGTTTTTCAACTTCCACCATACAAAATCCTCTCTCTCTCTACTTATATATACCTTGGAAAAGATGGTACAATGTGGCACGAACATGCGTCTAAATCGACAAGAAGCTCGAGCTACTAGTGCTCATGGATCTCTATATCTTACCGAGGCAGCAGTAAGTTGTTGATCCATGAGATGCATCAACAAGTCCACAAAAGCCATCACTATGACCTTGTGGTTCTTCTTCTCGTTCAGCCTCAAGTAGCACTGCAGGAGCTCCTGCAGGCTGTGCCACTCCCTCAGCCCGTGCGCCGCCACCATCTCCTCCATGGACGATCTGAAGTCCTGGTACGGGTCCTCCGACGACATTGCCATCGTTATGCTCTCGTGGTAGAAGGATTCCCTAGTCGTCTCTGCCGCCACCGCCACCGCCGCCGCCGCCGCCTTGCCTGTGGATGGCGGAACGTTTGGGGTGCTCTTCTCGGTTTTGGCCTCCTCCAGTATGGACTTTGTCGTGCACGGCGAGAAGAAGAACCTGTCGGAACTGAGGGGACCGCCCGGAGAGGAGGAAGGCGTGGGCATGGCGGTGAGCTCTTCCTCGTGGGCGAAGGAGGTGGAAGAGGTACTGCAACGCAAGGCAGAGAAGAGGTCTCCTTCCCTGAAGGATTGGGTTTTGGCCTCTTGAATGCAGATGGGGCTGATGGGTTTGAAGTTGGCGATGGCTCCTTGGAGATGCTTGAAGGAGGACTTGAGGGTTTCCATATCTTCTCCCCTTCCCTCGAGTTGCCATGCCTATATACAGGTTGAAATCTTCCAATAATTAAGACCTGTTGACCTAATTAGGCTCCAAAAGGCTACATTTGATCCAGTTGACCAAATACGAGATTGGTTGAAATAGCCATCAGTACTTTTATATTCCTGTGAATTATTGCATGCATGGGGGCATACCAAACATGTGACTCACGTTGGATTCACTCAACAAATATTAAAGGTTCCAAATCTCATTCCATATATTTATTTCAAATCTCATCTGATACTTCAAAGATATTCCATAAAATTAGATCGATTCATATAAAGTAATCGAGTAGGATGAATTATAACACTACATATGCAAAGGGATATGTTTGGGATGGGAGTATGTGATGAGCGTAGAAAGATTGAGATATTATTCTTAGATCTCGATGGACTGCTCCATCTATTTTAAACCGATGCTACTAGTTGGTACAGTACGTCCTAAACGAAGGAAGTGGTGAAAGGGGTGAGAGAGGAGACCACCGGATCGACGCTGTGGCCAATTAGCGGAGGGCTGTTTGGCTAAGACCACGAGCGAGAAGCTTGGATTAAGCGTTCATGGTGGTTGAGATGAAGACGACGAACTAAAGAAGAGCGTGGCCCAGCCACAGGCGTCATGAGGTGCCAAAAGATAATGAATTGTTGCAGATGGTCCTACTCCCATCCATCCATCCATCCATTGTTCTTCCCACCCTTGCATTGCCATGATTGCCCCAACTCTCTCTCTCTCTCTCTCTCTCATACACACACACACACGCAGTGGGAGAACACGAAGACAAGATGAAACAGTGAAGTGCAGGTTTTGAGTTTATGCTAACATAGCAGCTTTTAAAAGATGGTGGACGATAGGAGCCGTATACATCACTCACAAATACACACACACACAGTCGTCCACTTCTACATATGAAGATCTTAATTTGACAATAGATGAGAGAAGAGGAAAAGGGGTGTTGAAGAAATGAAGAATTTAATTTTATTCTTTTCTCTTTTTATTTTATAATGCAAGAAAGCTTCCTTCTATTGTTTTACACCTTTCTGAATCCATTCCTAAAATGTGTTTGAAAGAATGCCTGACATGTTTCTGATGCTGTTTGAGGGTGATGTATTTTTACTGTCTTCATCGATCACTGATCTCAGGAAACCCTCTTCTCCATTGAATAAACTTTTGTGTTGTTGAATACTTCAGGTTTGGGGATCTCATTTTCTCTGCTTGCTTTCAAAGCTCTAGTAAACAGAGGAGTAATCTCAATGTTGCTGAGTGCAGGTGACTGTTTCTGGTCGATCCATGTAGTGTTCCTTACAGAATGCACCATTAATTGCATAGAATAGAGTTATAAAAGTTTACATCATTTTGTGCTCCCTACTGATTCTTCCTTTTGGTTTAAATTACAATCTGTAGCTTAGATCATGATGACACTGACAACATGTAACTCTATCCTCCAAATCTAGTCTTACTGCAAAAATGTTAGCCATTATCATGTCAGATGGCCATATTAACTTAGCATCAGTGTGTCTTCAGGAAAGTTGAAGTTAAGAAAGTGCTTCTTTTCAACATTTTAAAACCAATTACAGTCGATTGCCACATTTGATTGAATCAAGTGACACCCAACTGTATGATGCAACTGTTGGATTGCTTTGTGACTTTTAGGACATGAAGATAAATTTCCATGGTATGGAGGCATAGGGAGGAGGGTATTAATAGGATGTAATGAGGGAGGTGTTCCCTAATCTTAGATCAGATAAAAATATATATATATATATATTATTTTGCAGATTGGTGATTATTACTTAAACTGTATCAACTTAAGTCTATTTAGTTCCTCCTGGATTTACATTTCCAGACTGTGTTTTCTCCTGCTTGTCATACATCTAAGTATCTGATTGCTTCTCATTCATATTCTTCCAAGACTGTTGTTTTGATTGTTATTAGCAGTTAATTCTTCAGATATTTGAATTCTTGGCATTTAGGACTTAGATCATATCATTGTGATGTAGATGGTATATATCTTGCATTATATCCTGCAACAAGGACTAATTTCTGTGCTACATGGGTCCACTATATTTGTCAGTGTCCCTATTCCACTTTGTTATCCCTAATACCAACATGCAAATTGAATCATTGGCTAAAGTCTGATGTCTTCTTGTGGTGAATGATGCAGGTTTGATTGGTTGAAGAGCTGCTCAAGAACAATGGGAATTGTCTGCACCCTTTCATCTTTGTGACTACCTCATCTGCCATGAGAAGACACCCATGAGCTGAGAAGCTGGTGCCCCTGGTTCTGTTTCTTCTTGCCTCAGTAAAGGCAGTCTCAGTTCCATTCTTTCTGTTCATCAAATGATGAGTGTGCAGCTGATGGTTAATGATGATTGTGTGATTGGAATGAGAAGGAAGACATGGAATCAGTCAGTCCATTGAATTGATAGGAAATCTATTTTGATGAGGAACTGGGAGGAAGGCAATTTACTGTCCCCAAACCATTTTAGAGCAAGAGGGATAAAGATCAAATGAATTTGAACATGTGATGCAACAATCTATTTCTTGTATTACTTATCCTACCAAATACAATCTCTTTCATGATGGAAAAAAAAATAAAATAGAATAGAAAGGGTAGCTAATCATTTATCTTGAGATGATTGACACTACTAGACTCAAATTCCATATCATACAGTGGATTCTTCTTCTTTCCAAGATTTCTGTTGTTGGCATATTCCACATATTAGTAGTGCACTTTGTTCATATCCATACCTCATAAGTAGGTCACTGTCCTGTTGATACATGCATCTAGCAGCCTTATCCTACCAATGGCAATTGCTAAGGCTTCTTAATTTAATATATATATATATAATATTTTATGATGATCGATAGTCGTAATACAAGCTTAAGTTAGGAGATTCAAGTTGAGAAGAAGTCTCATTCTACTACTAACTCGAGATCAAATCACTTTGATATCAAAATGAGAGGTCTAAATCAGATAATATATGATAGCGAACGTATCGACGATCATCATCATTTGATATTTATCATTCTATAAAGATTGATATAAAAAAAATGTCTAAATCATCTTTCTTCTATTCGCTCTCGTGGACAACAGTTTAAGAGAGGTGGTTTGGATTTGTCTTCTCTCTGTCGCCCATGTAGACAAAATATCAAAACGTAAATTATTCCTTTCACGAATCAAGTATAAAAACTAACCCTTAACGTTGTATCGAAGGATTTTTTTTTAGAGAAAATCTCATACTATATAAAGGACCTCGAACTAATTTGAACGTTGAAGGAATCAGATCGAGAAACTTCTTCCGAGATCAAACTTAATATAGGCGATATCTCAAAAGCTCGACCCTTCACCTTGGAGCCACTCCAGATCCACCTCAAAGTCGCTCTAAATTTACCTCATAGCTACTCAAAATATTCTTACATCTTGTGATTTAAATCACGTTGAGTTAACTCAAACGTTCGACAAAATCCCTTAGCTTGATTATGATGTGAATGCGGTGAAGCTCCTTTTCCTATTTAAGGTGGAAGGGGAAGGTTATCTTTCAAGTCCTTTGAGGACCCCTTCCGAGCATATCCTCATCCAATTTGGATTCCCACAAATGCCAAATGTGTGTGGGACTCAATGAGATGTTAATGTGAGCAACTCGACACACCTTCCCGTTGACGGTAGGTAGTCACGTATGGAACCCATAGATGACACGGATGTGAGGCTTTGGTATCAAAATGAGAGGTCGACAAATCATGTGGACTTCACACGCTACCAAACAATGGAATGGATAATAGCCACTTGTGTTTACTCTCTTGTCATCAGTCCCACACATCAATCATTGTAAATAATCATATCTAAAATGAACAACAACGATCGTACTATCATCTGTCAAACTCTTTATTACTTAAGCTAATTAATATATGAAAACATTTATTAGACAAGAATTAATTTGAACTCTCAACTTTGATAACTAGATTTAGTGTAACTAATATTTTTTGTGTAAAATTTTACGTTTCAAATCCTCAACTTTGATAGGTGGATTTGATACACCACCAAAATGATTAATATAAGAAATTTATCATATGAATATATGAGTTTTTAGTATTTTGTAAATGAATTAAGTAAACCATTATCAAACTAGCATGTTAGGTATACAAATTTATTTGAGAATGATCAACACATCATATATAATAAATAAATATCAATAATTAGAATTCTAATCCAACTTTGATATTTACAAATATATAAAGTCATCTTTGTACGATGATCACCTTTGGTTGTGCCGACGAGTGATGAGCAATTTGCTATTTGGGAACCCCATCTGGTCTGATATTATCCAAGAGTTTTATAATGTCAAGATGATTGATATTCTATACTACTTGTAAGTGAAATAATCTAAAACACATCATATTTTTTTATCGTGTGAGCGAACGACAAGCGAGAAGCGTAAATCGATATCATCGTAATACTCAATCGATATGATCGTAATAGTCAAGAGCTTCATCCAACCTTGTACCGACCGACCATATATTCATGAAACTAAACTCCTTTCATGATTTCTTACCTCTCTTATCTCTTCTTGCATTTGGTGCTTTTGAATTGAGATACCCTAAATAAATAAATAAATAAATAAAATATCGGAGACAGAGCAGTGGAATCTGTGGGTGAAATGGAGAGCTCGGAATAGGAGTGGCTGGCTATCTGGTGTTGGACCCACAAATGTGTCTCCTTCCTTCGGATGGGACCCATTTGCCGGGGAAAACAGTATTAAATCCGGCGAGACCGACGCGGTCTTTTGGAAGCTCTATGGAGGAGTGGGGAGCGCATTTGCTGTACCGACGGAGTCATCCTATACGCGCGCGGTTTCTTAATGCGGCAGACAAGTTGAGAGCAAATAGCTCGACGTCCTTCGCTGTGTTTGCAGAGCGTTGATGATGCATAGAGAACCCATCTAGTCCTATATTATCAAAGAGTTTTATGATGTCTAGATGATCGATATTCTATACTACTTGTAGGTGAAATAATCTAAAACACATCATATGTTTTTTATCGTGTGAGCGAGCGACAATCAAGAAGCATAAATCGATATGATTGTGATAGTCAAGAGCTTCATCCAATCTCGTACCGACCGAGCATATATTCATGAAACTAAACTCCTTTCATGATTTCTTACCTCTCTTATCTCTTCTCGCATTTGGTGCTTTTGAATTGAGATACCCTAAATAAATAAATAAATAAATAAAATATCGGAGACAGAGCAGTGGAATCTGTGGGTGAAATGGAGAGCTCGGAATAGGAGTGGCTGGCTATCTGGTGTTGGACCCACAAATGTGTCTCCTTCCTTCGGATGGGACCCATTTGCCGGGGAAAACAGTATTAAATCCGGCGAGACCGACGCGGTCTTTTGGAAGCTCTATGGAGGAGTGGGGAGCGCATTTGCTGTACCGACGGAGTCATCCTATACGCGCGCGGTTTCTTAATGCGGCAGACAAGTTGAGAGCAAATAGCTCGACGTCCTTCGCTGTGTTTGCAGAGCGTTGATGATGCATAGGGCCACACCCGCGGTAGCCTCCAAACTCCTCTTTTGTCACCACTCCACAACCCAAGCAAGGAACTAAGAAGAACGCCACACATGCAACCTAGATCTTACAGAACCACCACTGCACCTGTGTGCAAAGCCTGTGGATCCGTCCATGCTTCAACATGCATGATCTTAGAATGATGTGATGCACTGATGTCGATGCATCCCTCCGCACACTCGTTTATTCCGCTGCTTGCCGTTGCTTGGCGATGCTGCTAAGGATAACTCCACAAGCTCTCCCCCTCCGAGGCCTCCGGCGAGTCCTCCTCGCACCCCTGCGGGCTCAGCCTTGGTGGGCTTATCAGCATCCCCTCCGCCATGTTCACCAGCAGCTGCGGCATGTCAAATATCTCCTCCTCGTCTACGTATCTTCCTAGCTGCTGCTGCGAGGCGGCGGCCGCTTCGGCGGCCGCCACGCGGATGTGGGACGGGGAGGGCGAGGCCGGCGCGGGACGGGACGCGATGTCGTCGGGGAAGTTCAGCACGGCATCGGCGCCACGCAGCGCGCTCGCCGCGACGTCGTAGGCCACCGCCGCCATCTCGGCGGTGGGGTACGTGCCGAGCCAGATGCGGCTGGCCTTGCGAGGCTCGCGGATCTCCGACACCCACTTGCCGCTCCTGTAACGGATGCCGCGGTAGCTCGGGTGCTTCCCGGAGGCCGCCCTCTCCGTCCTCGTGTGCGTCTCGCTCCGCTGCGCTGCATTGCCTCCTCCCTGGTCATAAGGAGGTGGCCGAAGCGGGATCGGCCGGCCGCCAACGTGTGAATCACGGTGCATGTCGGAGCCCCGGTCAGCCATGCACCTGCACGAAGGAAAACAAACAAGGAAAGAGAAAGAAGAGCGACAAAACCACCCTAGGCTACCGAAGCCATGGTGGTTCACATGATCATGTCGTTTGATGTGCGTTGTTTGGGGCGTCGGACAGCCAACGCAATGGTGGGTGGAACGAAGGGAAGAGATAGGAGAAGGAGAAGTATGCGATGAACGCATTTAAGGTGTTGGAGGAAAGAGAAATGATAGCTACCAGGCATCCAAGAACATTGAATAGGGTTAACTGACCAAGCCACAATGGATGGTGAGCAGGTCAAGTTGACTTCCTTCATTTGCTACTGGGTGAATCTTTTAATTGTTGGGAGCTCAAGAGGGCACAAGTCTTTGACCCACAAGCTTAGTCATCTCTGCAACTTTGGTTTGCTCCACATGCTTCTTGGGACAGCACAATCATGGAAAAGCATCAAAGGTAAAATTACATGTAATATATGTTCTTCTCAAGTTAGTGATTTTTTTTTTTTTGTATTTATCTCTCTAAATTTAAGTTCAACAAATATATTACTGTACAAACTAAAAGGTTGTTGATACTCTCTGAATACTCTTTATGATAATAAGAATACTAAAAGTGCTTTAGGAAGTTTATATTATGTGTATATTTAACTTAAGCTTGTTGATAATCATATTCATAGTTAATCTGAGTTTTTAGATTGATATTACAGTAAGGAGTATGTGTAAATGGTATACTAAAATTTACAAGGACCAAAGCATTGTCTCCAAACTTCATAAATATATGCAAGAAATCCCCATCAAATAAGTGATTTTTTTTCTTTTAATTTGTGTCATAGCATTTTAATCTTTGTTTCATTTAAGAACATACATTCTTAGGTTTTCTTTTTCATGATAATTGTAATTTTCTTAATGAAATTTCCAGCAAATATTTGTGTGTCATCATGTGATGAGCATAACTTAAGCCACCACTGCTTAAGTGTTACGAGTTGAGTCACAACAGAGGAAGAAGGTGTAGTACTGTAGATTGATTGGACGCATTCCAAAACCATGTCACGAGACACGAAGGAGAGACACGACAGGAACAGTCGCAGATGAAATAGCTTGGTGTGTTAGGGCTAAGTGTGCGTTTGCGGTCGATCGAGAAGACTGCCTCGTCTTCTTCTTCGACTCCTCCCCATCATCTATCTGCAACTCCATGTGAGAGCAGCGAAGTCGAGTGAGATCAGAGAAGGCTCATTTTGATCCAAAACATGATACTGTCAACTCAAAGGTGCTTGTAGAGACGAAGATGACGGTCATCACTCGTCTGCTCGTTGATACAGCCATAAGCTGTCAGACAGAGACGTAGGGCATGATGTTACAGATTGGAAGCTTGACGTGAGAGCATACTGCAAAGAGTGAGAGGATTTCGGTGACTTGTCGGGCACAAACTTATCATGTTGGTGGTGATGTTCTTGCCAAGGCCTGAAACCAGCTTCATCTGGTATAACATTATTTATGACGCAAGAGAGACATTTTCCTTTTATTATCATATCATATCATGTCTTTTATTTGTTACTGATGGCCAGTTTCTGAACTGGAAATCCCAGTAAAATAAACGCAGAGGAAAACATAAAATAAAAGAATCCTATCAATAATTTTTAGGATAATTAAGTCCTAAGTTCCGTATGGTGAAGAGTAGTAGGATGCAACAGAAGTCAACGCGTACTATGATTGACTTCCGGAGTTCCATCACATCGGTGACTCCTACGCGGAGGTATATGACCACGCGTATTACGTGAATCCAACGGTCGAGCAGTGCAACCTTCCATGGTCAATTTCCACGAAAGAAAAACTGCTGACGTAAGGAAGAGGGCATTTATTATCGATGTGATGTCCTCTACGACACACGAATCAGAAAACACCACTTGTCCTCGTCGTGACACCTCGGAAATCCCTAACCATATATTCTACTTACTGACACACCAGAGAGAGAGAGAGAGAGAGAGAGATATATATATATATATATATGCCGCATACGGCTGAGGACCCTATCGGTTCTCACGTGACGATACTTCCCTTCCACGTGCTCCCTCTGTGGCGCAACCCCATCTTTCGTTACGCGTTCGCGCCTTCATGTTTCGTCACGCGTCCGGCAGGGATCGCGACGCAGCGCGCCCGTCCTCTCTGCGGTTCCGCTTAAACCCGATCGACACACCGAAGATCCTCGTGGTGACTCCCCCGCCGGAACTCCCCTCCGCCGCCGCCTCCTCCTCCTCCTCCTCCTCCTCCGCCGTAGGCGACGACCTCGCCATGAACATCTCCAGCGGCGTGGTGGTCGACGACCCTCCCCCGATGTCCAAGGCTTCCACCGCCGGGCCGAACTGGCGGCTCGGGGCGTACTTGGCTATCAGCTGCATGATGTTGCTGCACATGCCCTTCATCTGGCCGAGCTCCTGCGACAGCTGCTTGTTCTCCCGCCGCAGGCGGCTGTTCTCCTCCGCGAGGTCCGAGGTCCCGCCGCTGGTCCCTGGTGCAGCCCACCCAGACGTCACCGGAGCCGGCTGCACACAGCCCGGGGAGGATGTCGAGGAGAGGCCCTGCTCTTCGTTGGAATTGACCGGTGAGCCTACCAGATTCGGCGGGGTGGACACCGCCGGGGCTGGCGTCGGCGAGAACTTTCGGCGGTGGATGTCGCAGAGGAGCCCCTTCTCGCCGCGGCGGAAGCAGTCGTTGGCGAATTCCCATCGATCCGGTACGATCTTCCGAAACCCCTGCGAAACTCAAACCCAAAATTCCAAGAAGAAAAAGGAACTCAAAAGACGGGATCGATCGAACCGAAGCAAAAGCACGGATCGTCGGAGGGTGGCGAACGCACGTAGGTGTTGAGCTGGCGGACGAAGCTGGAGAAGTTGTTGTGTTTGAAGAACTTGGGGAGGACGTCGCGGGCGAACTCGGCTGGCCGCCAGACGACGAAGGTCGACCCGTCCTCGTTCCACGAGATCACGTCGTCCATGGAGGGGTCCTCCACCAGCTGATACGTCTTGGTGAGGAACGGCGTGGGCATCACCCGCTGTCCCTCGTACGACGGCGGCGGCGGCGGATGAAGCGGGGCCTCCTGCTCCGTCGTCCCCTCGGTCGGCTGCGATGTTTTTGCCGGGTGACCCATTGGATGCCCCCGAAGAAACCTTTTCGGTATCCAAAATATTCTAGAAGTTTCGCTGATGGTGTGCGTCTTCATTTATAAACCAGAAGGGGGGAAGAACCAGGAATGGCGGTGACATCAAAAGAGAAGAAACGGAAAGAAAACCCCAGAAGCCGAGCTTCCAGAAGCTTCCCGGGAGGGTATTATCGCAAACCGATGCGTGTCGGTCAACTAGCCGGTTGGAATGCGTGCTCAGTTTACTGCACACCGCTCCTCGCAGGATAAAATCAGGCGTCGGAGGTTGCGACCAGATCCATTCCGAAGCCGAAGTATCAGAGTGCCATCCAGCTTCCACGCACGAATTAAGACGTACACGTGGCTCGTACCAAACCGACAATGCAAGAGTTCCCCGTTGTCGGTTCCGATGGAGGCCGAATCGAATCAACACTTTTGGAAAGTGTTGCAAGAGAGGTGGTGGTGGGGTTCGAGGGCAGGCGATCTAGAAGTTTCCCTCCTCGGAGACCACCGCTCGGTTGCGCCGCCCTAAGGAGGAAACACAAGACCCAGCTCGAAACGTCGCCGTGGCGGGCTGGCAGCCGATCTGGAGATTGATGGACGGTTGTCACTGTTTGTGTAATAAAATAGTTAGCGACCTGTCAATCATTAAGGTTGAACTTATTAGGACGTGTTCTTTTATAATGTCGTCAATTAAGGACCTTGAAAGGAACCCCACATAGTCTCCTTCCTCCCACACCAAGAAGTCAACCGAGGTGGTGTGTCTCTCTCTCCTAATGTTTTCAACGGGAGAAGGCTGACAAAGCGTGCTGGTCTCCTCATGTTTCTGATAGTTACGGAGTCGGTAATGGCAATCGGAACATAATGCCAGTCTAAATCCATTGCATTTTTTTATATTGAGGATAATAGTCGTGGAACTTCGACGGCCAATGATGGATGATCAAAATGAGCCTCGCTGAACCACGCATGACCGAGCCACGTGGGTCATCATCACGTGCCGATCGATTGCGACCTCTTGTTCGACGTCGATGGTCCAACAACAAACCCACTCTTCCTCGAGTACGCGGCGGTTGCAACGAACCATCAAACTAGGGCACACCTAAAAGCGAAGCGGTAAGAGTTAGATGAACCCCAGTGTCAAGCGGCACTATAAGAAGGGGGAACGAAGCTCCTCCCATTAATGGCAGTCAATCCTCCCATTGGCAAGGCCTCTTGCTCAAGTGAGTATTCCATTCGCCGCCTCCCCCGGGCCTCACCAATGAAATACTCACCTGGGCAAGATGCATTCCGTGGAAGGAGGCATGGAGAGCAACTGTCTCGGTTCTCCTTCACTTGCAGACGAGTGTTCGTTTGATTCCTAAGGTAACAGAGCAGCGAACGCAGGAACGAGAGGTATGCAAATTCTACTCGGTCGAATTCACATTAATTCCATTTGTACATCACTGCTCTCAGTTACTATTCGCTTGACAGAAATTAGCACAGTGTAGCTCTCTGCCCTCTCTGTCATGGCGTTGCTTGATAGGGATTCCATTCGTATCGATCTATACTTTGCAATCATATTGATTCAGTTTATACATCGTTCTACTGCTGCAACTCAAGTGTTTGTTGTTATTCTTCTTAGAGAACTGTTTACTTGCACCAAGCATCTGACTGACGGCCGCATGTCCGATAGCCATCAACTCTCTGATTAGGGGTTGCTCAGCTGATGATATTTATTCTTGTGCAGAATGAATCCCCAGGTTTGTTTTCTTCTTTCTATGCCTTGAGGTCTTAGATGTTGAGAAGATGAGTCCTCCGATTGCCAAGACCAAGACCTACAGTGTCCTTATGAACATTACTTCATGCATTCTAGACCAATTTCTTATCATTATTAGTGATCGTTTTGTGCGCATTTATGTCAGTCTTAATTGAAATTCTCTAGAATATTAATTGAAAAGAAATGACAGTATAGCACCGTGTGCATTTATGTCAAAAAATTAAGTATATATAAATACATATATATAATATCATTAATTAATCCCAACAGCTAATTAAAATTAACAGCTTTATATCGAATGAGTGGAAAATAAACATAAAACGACTCATACTTAATTGAATAATGAAGAATTGGAAAACATTGTTATATTGATATAATTGAGGATTCCAGCGACATAATAAATAATTACATCACAGATTTGATGATTAAACACTCCCAACTTGGTAACCTGAAACCATAGAAAGGGAATCATACATTTATTACCATGTGGCGTCCCATTTTGATATCAATATTTCTCATTTTGTCCATCATAAAGTTCTTGCTTCCTCCGTAGGTGGCAGTAGGATCCTCTCCAATGACATAGTAAGGAAGTTGAATTCGTGAAGTCGATAGATGAAGGTATCAGATTGGAGGATTGTGGATCCAACTTAAAATATCGATTGGAGAGGATCCCAATGTTACCTCTCGAGAAAGCCCATCCTAAAAAGCCTAAACCGCATAAAGATAGCAGTAAATAAAGGCACGAGAAAAGAAATAAGGAAAGAAAGAAAGAAAGGGTTTAATTAACCCAAATAAATAAAGAAATAGGAAGAGGAAGCGGCCATTTCACCGAACACTTGTTAGACGTTCCCTTCTCTTTCGCTCCTCTTCGCCATTTCTATCTCCTCAACCATTTATCCTTCAGGTTTCTTTGCTCTCTCTCTCTCTCCTCTTCTCTTTCTTTTGTGTTCTGGTTCGGCCACGATTCTTCTCTTCCTCCTTCTCCATCCAATCTTGTAATGGTGACGGTTGCCCGCCTCTTTCGATCGTGCTTGTAGGGAGGCTCGGCCCCGCGGCTGCCCTCCCTCCTCCCTCTCCTCTGGTTGCCGCCCCTCCCGCGATTAAGAGATGGAGACTCCGTGGGACCGACCTGCGCCGCGTGTGGCCGGAGAATGAGGGGCCGGCGCCGCGCCACCAACGGGAGCGGGGTGATGGATCTGGCCTTCGCGGAGACCCTGGCCGTCGCTCGCGCGTGCTTCATGCGGTCGGCCTACGGTCCCTCCTCCGTCTCGTTCGAGGCGTTCCCCGCAGTTCGCCGTCGCGGCCGGATCGTCCCGCGGCGGCTCTGATACCTTTCCCCTTCCCTACCCTCCCTCGTTTCCTTCTTGATCTGTAGTGTTCGTCTCCAAGATTTAGTTGCTCTCTCTGTTCTTGTGGTTCTTCTTGTTGTTGTTGTGAATGGAACCGCTTTTCATAAACGGATTCCCCGGAAACTTGGGGATCGGTGGCACCGGCGGCAGCACATTGGATACGGAGTGCGTCGAGATTGATCCCACCGGACGATATTTTCGTGTGAGTTCATCATCATTAGGTTGCATTTTTTATTCGCATGAGAATCGTTGGTAGTTGCATAAGAGTTCGTCATGTCGATCCATCTAATTTGTCAATTTCGTGGCATTTTGTTTTTGCTAACTGTTCTTTTTATTGAATTTGAATCCACAGTCATGTTCTTGATTCTGTTTCGAGTGATTGCTATATTTTGTTTGATTTTATCCCATTTATAATTGCTTTTAGTACTGATATGAGAATTTTTATAGTTCGGGAACTCTAATTACAGTTTTCTTACTTTGGATATGTCTCTCATTTGGTTTAATTGTTGCCTGGTGCGGCAGTACAAAGAGATTTTGGGCAGAGGAGCATTCAAGACCGTGTGAGTATCAAAAGATTTGATCCTTCTTTTTCTTATGATAATCTTTTTATTTTGCTTCACCTGGAAAATTTAAAGCATTGTTGATGTGTATGAATCACCTAGATTTATGTTCCGTTGGTGCCGTGTAGTTATAAAGCATTCGATGAGGTTGATGGGATAGAAGTTGCATGGAATCAAGTTAGAATTAATGAGGTGCTGCAATCTCCTGACAACCTTGAACGGTTGTATTCTGAGGTTCACCTGCTGAAGTCCTTGAATCATGAAAACATCATCAAATTTTACACCTCATGGGTTGATGATCAAAACAAGACCATCAACATCATTACTGAGCTATTCACTTCTGGAAGTCTGAGGCAGTAGGTTTTTCTGGTCTACTGTCTGTCGCTTGGCTTGCTTGGTTAGAAATTAGAATACCCTTTTAAAGTGGATTTGGTCTTTGAACTTGTAGATACCGTAAAAAGCATAAACATGTGGACATGAAGGCAATAAAAAGCTGGGCAAGGCAAATCCTTCGAGGTCTAGAGTACCTCCATGGTCACAAACCTCCTATTCTTCATAGAGATCTGAAATGTGACAACATTTTTGTGAATGGCAACCATGGAGAAGTTAAAATTGGTGACCTCGGGTTGGCTGTTGTCATGCAACAGCCCACCGCTCGAAGCGTTATTGGTAAGAAAAGAGCTTCTCTGTTTTTTTTTTTTCTTTTTGTTCTTACTAACAAAACTGCTTTCTTTACTTCTCGGTGCACAATGGCATAGGAGATGATCTCTAATAATGGAAAAGTCAATTCTCAAGTAATTCTCATAAGTTAGTCGGAATGATGACTTATCCGTCCATCATAAAAACACAATGGGCAGTTATCCTGACTATCACTTATCCAAGACTCTTCTATTATTGGTGTTATAGTAAATAAGATGTAATATCTCCTATCTAATCTTGTCGTTGTCGCCCATGTTTCTTATATCGTCATGTACTGATCTCTTGATGTTACAGTTGGTAACTTGTCGTATTGATTGCATTGGATGTTCACATTCTTTTGTTTGGTAATTGAATTTTGTTTAATGCTCTCTACTTGTAGGTACTCCTGAGTTTATGGCCCCGGAGCTCTATGAGGAGGAGTACAATGAATTAGTTGACATTTATTCTTTTGGTATGTGCATGTTGGAGATGATTACGCTTGAATATCCATACAGTGAATGCAAGAATCCAGCTCAGATTTACAAGAAAGTCATGTCGGTAAGTTGCTTACAATATGAGGCATATACGTCCTACTAGTTGTGAAAGTGTCTTCTTTCCCCACTTTCTGTTTTACCGAGAACCATTTCTTTTGCAATACCGTAGGGGATAAAGCCTGCTGCTCTTGCTAAAGTAACGGATCCTCAAGTACGCCATCTTATTGAAAAATGCTTAGTTTCTGCTTCGGAGAGGTCGCCTGCCAAGGAGCTCTTGAAAGATCCATTTCTTCAAAATAATAGCGTCAAGGAACCTCTTCCAGACCATGTTCAGCCTTCCAGCAGTATCCTTAATATGATGAATATACTTTCAAGTCCTCTATCCATGGACATTGACTCTGATTACAAACCACTTCCGACTAGTACTGGCACCGAGAATAGTAATTTAACAGCGGTTACGCCTGCATTGGAATTCCAAAGAACTAATAGAAATAATGATTTTAGACTGAAAGGAGAGAAAAATGATGACAATTCTGTGTCGCTAGTTTTGCGTATAGCTGACACTTACGGTGGGTAAAGTTGCACGGTCTTGACATTAAGTTCATTGAAACTACTCTGTTGTCATTTATTCATCTCCTGCCCATCACTGATGCAGGTCGAGTGAGGAATATCCATTTCCTATTCTACTTGGATTCGGATACGGCACTTGCAGTCGCTGCAGAAATGGTGGAGCAACTAGATCTATCTGATTACGATGTCGTCTTTATAGCTGATTTTATTGATTTCTTGATCATGAAACTCATACCTGGTTGGAGACCTGCTGCTGATCACTGTTCCAGCGAGAACTTGAGCCAAAGCAAGGAATACAGAGCTTACGACAATACTGAACTTTTATCCGAGTTATCTCCACAATCTAGTGTTTATTTCGAGGTAGGTTATGAGCATGCTGATTTATCTCAGTTGAACTTAGGAGCCTCAGTACTGGAAACTGCAGAAAATGATGATGGCACATCATATAAGAAGATGGATGAGGCAATTTCACCCGTCAATTATGATTCTGTTTGGAGTGGGGTTAATGGGGCAGACAAGGTTTCTCAACGGTCGGCCACTTCAGTTATGTTTGTTGGGAGTTCCAAAAGCTTGAGTGGGTATAACACTGATGTCGATTCCAAAGGAGACAGGGGTGCTTGTGATGTTGTCGACGGAATCTCTCTGAAGGACTCTTCGACACCCTCCCTAACCGACAAAGATCATAATGAGTTGAGGGCGGAGCTGGGCATGATTGAATATCAATACCAGCGCTGGTTTTATGAGCTTTCGACGATGCGAGAGGACGCATTGCAGAATGCCAGAAAGAGATGGTCCACGAGGAAGAGCGGGGGTTAATTGTATCCTTCTCTTCCTTTTACATCTCAAAATATTCTCTTTGCTCATTTTTTCTCTTCTTTTTTTTTCCTTTTTTGGTCATCATATGGATTTTTTTTATTGTTTGTCATCGTCCGGTAACCTTATAAATGGACTTGTGGTAACGTAAATGTTCATTTTATTTTAAGTTAAAATATAGTGTGTAAGTGTATCATCCTCCATGAATTTTTGATGAACGGATTGAGCATAAATATATTGAGCATCAATATGATTTTCTCCAGATCGTACCACAAAGTAATCTAACAAAAGGTAAGCTGATTTGAGAACTTTTGCTCTTTTGAATTTTAATGTCTCAGGATCTTCCAATTCCTGTATTTGTTGTTCAACCCCAAAACTAGCTTTAAATAAAAAGCAAAACGACAACAATTACGATGCTCTCAGTTGCAATCTAGAGATGTAAATGGGTTTCTTTCAATCATGATGATGACGGTGTTGTGAGAGCGGTTGTTGCCATAGCCAGTGCTCCCTCGTAGGTTTGATTTACACCAATGAATCCACTGATATGGACAAAGAGGCAACCGGGGATGCCGGACCTCTCCGACAGCTCATCGTCCATCAAGCCCCTCCAGCACTGTGGAAGAGGCTGTCGGCTCTCGAACATTTCCGGAGAAATCGCGACGGCAAGCACGCGCCAGTTCTTGCTCCTCTCATCCTGCCATCCAAAGTTACAGCACCAACATGTTATTATGTCATTAAAAGATACAGAGAGAAATCCTGACAATATGTTGACATGAGATAACTATGTCAATGAAAAAAAGAAAAACTGGTTCTGGTACACCTGAAGTTTGGTCGATCGATAATAGCAAAGAAATGCATGATTTATCAAAATTTGCATGGCTTGTTCCCAATCCTCTTTAACTTGACATACATCAAATGCTTAAAAGAGAGGTGTTTAAATGCATCATCATCAAATAGAACTCAAGCTATACTAGAGTGAGTAGAGATCAAGTATTACATTGTAATACTTTTTTTTTTTTTAAATTTCGGCCAAGAAATCAAATCCTCAGGCATGTCCGTCTAATAGAGATTTAAGGGAGTTCAAAGAAGGTCGTCTCCTAAAAGGCTGTCACATTACATACAAAAATATCAAGCTAGAATCCTAGGCTGTATATTAAAAAAATAATAATAAATCAAATTCATTCAGCTCCATGCAATGCATCTATTCACAGCACACCACAACGTCTTGATATCTCTAACTATATTACATCTCCCTCCCACAGCGATAGCATGAGCACGGAGATCATACCTGATAAATAACATACTTGATGGGAGGATTTATTTTCAGTTCCTTTTCAAGCTCAAATAGATGATGTTTCCACTGCAACAATAGATTTAAAATAAGTTATATAAAAACTCAATCAGGATAATGAACCTATGTATTCAGGATTTATCAAACATGCTTAACAGTTCATTAAGAAAAGGCACATACAAATAACTAATGTTGCAAACAACGACATGTTCATGATGATAATGTTGCAAAATAATTGACCATAAAAAACAAATTCTTAGCTAACAAGTAAATGCAATGACTTCCAAACTTGCCCCCCCCAAAAAAAAAGAGAACCAAAACTAATAGAACATGTAAATCAGATACAAATGCAACTAGCGCTGCTACCACTAAGACAAGAAAAAAGGAAAAAGATGAACAAACTTACAGGGCAAAATCTATCCAAAACAATAATTTCACCACTGGGATCTACATTTCCTCTCGAGGTTAGACATTTATTAATGATGGATCTTGCAGGTAACCAGGATCTAGCATGAAACCTCACACACTGTCCACAGAAGAACAATATTAGAGTAACATTATATATTCTATATGGTGAGAAAGATTATTGCAGAATTTAAGAAATCCATAACTAGCATGTAAAACAGAAGGGACTCGGATAGGGGGGAAAGGTGCACATGAAAAGGAGAAGACCTCCAAAAATTCACCACCAGCAAGCATCATTGCCTGCTGAAAAGCTGCATTCTCCTCCTCAGATGAGTGATCAGAATCTACCCACTCAAGATTCAGACTACCAACTCTTGAAGAAAGATGTGTGTTATTTACATATTTTGGAGGCTGGTCAGTGTCATATTGATTGATCCCATTATCAGTGGCATCGATTGCCTGTTAAACAAAGGCAATAAGAATTAGAAACTACTTTTTCATGAGTGAATACAAGCAAATATGAGAAAAGGATCACAAGACACAAGTAAACTTCAAAGATACCTGCCAGATAGGAAACAGAAATTCCTCTAAATCAAAGCTCATTAACACTTGCATTCCAGCAATGAATATCTATATGAATCACATGTATTCATCAAATTTTGAATACTTTCCGGTATATGGTCAGCATCACCAAAGGCATATCATTACTTTATGTGCCTCTAGAAATTAATTGTCACTCTCTGATCAATATGGATGAACTTATAAATGATGATTGATGGATTGGATGTAGACCCATATCTAAGTTCAGTCAAGTTACTCTTTCTATAGCATTCTCATATGTTGGGACATTAGTGGCACAAGTAATAATTGAATAAAACATATACCATCTTTCCCAAATTTATGTATCAAGATTTATTTCCCATTAAGTAGAAAATAAAACCTAATATCCTTTATAAAATAATGAGGATCTCATGTTTTAAATTATTGTATTGGCTCCAAAATCATGTAACAATGTTGCCTACACAAAGGATTTTCATGTGTACTTAAACTCTTATCTTGTTAGGAATAACGACAAGTGCTTTAAAAAAATGCAAATTTCATCCCTTAAAAGTCACTCACAACCTAACCTATGGAGGTAGGGCCTAAAAAAAATCAGAACAAAGATCAAATGAACAATTCAGTCAAAAGGAGGTATTTAATGTAATGTCCAGAAATAGCATTCACAACAAAAAAAAAAAGTATTACATTTGCAAACTAATTAAAGTATATATATCAATCAAATATATCCTCATAAAAGAGAAAAACCACATGCAGACATTACCCCATATCAAATATAAGAGAGCAAGAGCACAACAGGCATGTTGCAGGCAAAAAAACATCCACACAAAATGCACACATGAAGGTCTTCCTTTTCATTCATGTAGGTAAATAGGTAGCACCTATAATTGGCTCAAAGAGGAACCAACCACCTATATTTTCATAGTAAACCAAGGTGTACCATAGTTAATGTGTAAAAGAGGCCAGTCAGAAAAATGTGTAAATTTTGTGGTACCTCAATGAAGTTTTTATACACAGCAAGATATACACATTGCACGTCTTCGTGTTCAACATCAAGCTGAAGCTCCTTTGCAATTATTTCCTTGCCATAATGCTGCAAAAAAGGTTCAATACATTCATAATTGTATTATAAAATAATTATTGGCTCCCCAGATGCAGGGTTAAGGTTGTGTATATTCCCTATACCCAACATTGGTGGGAGCCCTATGCACTATAACCTTTTTTATTAGCAAACTATTGACATGATAAAATATAATATGGTCTCCCATTTTCATCGTAACTATAAATCAAATGCCTGTAACTCCAAAATGGGTTCTGAAATGTAACAAATCCAAACGAGCAAAACAAACAAAATAAACTTTGCTATATCAGTTCTTGAATTTCTCTTTTGTACATCAGTATTAGAGTAAATTCGGAGCTCAGTGGCATTCATATTTCATACATGGTAATTAAAAAAATATCAATCTTGTTAAAAGTTCAAATTTTGAAGCCTAAAAACAGTCAAGTCACAGTCTGCAACAAATACTAGCAAGTTTCTTTTGCATTCATATTTTTATGTTCATTAAAAAATCCCATGATCCTATTGGTCCTGAGTCACAGCCTCATACTTTGTCCAACTATATATTAATTATAAAAAACAATGAGCACTTATGGACGACTTGATGTTTCCAGGTAGAGGTTTCTTACTGAATGTTGTGCCAATGACAGCCGACAAAGATTCATATTGATGTGAGTGTATCTGGCAATATAGTACAGTAAATGTATTTGCAACTAGCAAGATGTTTTCTTATGTGTTCTTTCCTATCAAGTTCTTATTTCTCATACATAAATAACCAGTTACTGTTTGCAAATAGGTTCTTCCTTAAGCAAACTAGCATCATGAATCTGAGCCGAGCACCAAAAAATAAGGGATACTACTCTAATTACTTATTAACTATAAACTCTCTATATAAAAAAATGAACTAATAATTAATAGCACCAGTAATTGTGTTATCAGACCATGTATCATCTTTTAAAGATTTTTGCCACACTGGTGTACACATATCATGTCAGTAATCATGCAAAGAGAGATACTACTAAGAAAGTACTCAATATTAAATTCTTCTTCCTTTTCAGGATCTGACATAATCAGTTTTTCCTCATCTATGTCAGCTAATCATCTATCATTTGCAAAAACTCAGTACAGTAGAAAGTCATGTCACAATGGCGATTAGAAGTCCAACTATAAAGGAACCCACATCATAAAGAGTTGTATTTTAAGTATTTTTCTTCAAAAAGTTAAATGAATACCCAAATATAAATGGTAGAAGATTCTTAAGTATTGCCTAAAAATATTGAGTTCCTTGAGTTACTTTTTTTCATTGGTGTACACAGACAAATTAGTACAAATAAAGTATATTACCTTATAGACAAGTCCAGCACTACTGAGCTTGGTGCTGAAAGCATGACCGAAAACCTCACTAAATCCTTTTTGGTGATGATCATATCGTTCTTGAGTAGGATCATAAACACCACCAGCATCGAGCACTGCATCTAATTTTTCAAGTTGCTGCACATTGTTATTCCGAAAATGATCAAAACATACGAACGAAATTGGCAATTTCTGCATTGTTATTTGGAAAATGATCAAAACACATTTATCAAAATTGAAAAATAAAACTTTCAAGCCTATGAAGTTCATGATAAAAAGTTTGTGGCAAATACATGGTACAGATACGTAAGTATCGTTTGGTATAGATAAAGATGAATGTATACATATATGAGCATGCGTATTAGCATGAGTTTCAGTAACTTTCCTAAAGCTAGTACAGTCATACGTTTCCATGTGACTCGATTGCAAACCCTGAATCATCAACCCAAGGCATGAACAGAGCCTAGCCTTATCTGAGACAAGGCCATGGTTCAGGTCAGGACAGTTTTGTACAATCCTTGATCGTCTCAGTCAAGCAGAATTCAGAGCAACGGAGTCCGTTCCAGCATGGCAACCAGTTTAGCATAGCAATCTCTTAATCACAGGAGGATTCATATTTGGCTTCGGAAAGCAAAAGAGAGCATATTGCTCAATCCTGGTTGGAATAAAAGTAGAGAGATAATTATGACTTGCCTGGTCAAGTTAGGAAAAATTAGAAAAGGAGAGGACCGATCAAACCTTCTCACCAGATCCCAAAAAGTTACATATTAGAATTTTTACTATCATATGACTTTGGAATGGATTTTCATTCTTACCTCTGGTACCTATTTTGGTGGATCAAAAGATACCTAATTTAGCTCTAATTAGTGTCTAGAGCCCCATTATAGGTAAAGATTTATGTAAGTGATATTATTATCATAGTTTAGATTTCAAAGTTCTAGATGTTTCTTTTAGTGGAATTTAGTCAGGTAAGGAGACTAATTTGATGGCTCACTGTTGCTTATTGGATGATGAGATTTACTTCTCTTTCACAACATTAAAGCATAAGTATGACTGACCCACAGGGATTTCCAAACAAAGTCTTTCTATAAAAATGTGAAAAGAGAAGGACTTCTGTAAACAAGTTTCATCATAAGTAGTTTCTCCGAATGTACTGCTTAAGAATCATTTGAGAAAAAGAAACATTTTAACGAAGAAGGAGCACGTGCAGATGCTTAAAAATTGCATTAAAGATAAAAATATATATTTAGCATGTGTAAATGAAAATGCACATGCAGGTGCTTAAAAATTGCATTCAAGATAAAAAATATATATTTAGCATGTGTAAATGAAAATTAAGTGCAAACATTTCCAATAATTCATAAGTTCTCAAAAAACACGTGATCACACACTCCCTAGAAAGATAATGGCCAAAGAAGAGCCAGACATTAAAATTTCACATGAAACTAGAATGCGGATTAACACAGTTAAAAATCTGGATCTTCGAGTACAACTATCAATTTCCAAGAACATTACCAAATTTAGCATTTCAATTTAATGTACAAAGAAGGATCAAGACACAAACTGTCAGACATTTGTCCTCCAATAAATTATGAATCCTGGTTAAATAGCTCAAGAATCACCCTTTACTTTTCCAGTATACATAACAATCTCCATCAAACACCTGATATAAACACACTCCATATAAAGATAATGACCAAATAAGAGCCAGATGTTGAAATTTCATACCACACCAGAATGCAACTTAACACAGAGCAAAGAAAAAAAAAGGGGATCCTCGGGCACAAGTATCAATTTACAAGAACATTACTAAATTTAGCATTCCGTTTCAATGTACAAAGAAGTATCAAGATACAAACAGCACACGTTTGCCCTCCAAGAAACTACGAATCATGGTGAAATAGACAAGAAGTCGCTCAAGAATCAGTGTTTTTTTTACTTTGATCCACGATGATTCATCAGTACACGTATTAATCTCGATAGAACCCTACCTACAAGACAAACCAGCCTATCTTCTTGTCTTACTTCCTTTTTACCCACTTCCATTTCACAAGAAATACATTTTCTTGACAGAAAACGTAAGGATGATGGCAACGCGATCATTTTCGACCTTTTCTTGGGACTACTCAGAATTTATGGGCTAGAAGTTACTCGGGGGCATCAGTTCTTCCTAAAGCAAATAAGTAGATGAAAAGGAAATGAAAACAAGAAGAGCGCACCTGAGGGTCTCTCGTTCGGACGATCTCGGCGCCAGAGAACTTGCCGGTGAGGCGGATCATGAAGCAGCCGAGTGCCTCGTCGCAGTGGAAGCTGCCGTTGTGGGTGCCGACCCTCTTGGAGCCCGGGACGGGGGAAGCGGTGGAGAAGGCCGGAGGCCCCCCGGGATTCCTAGGAGAAGCTACGGGAGAGGCGCAGTAGGTTCGGCACCACGACACCACCGGCTGCCGCCGCCACCACCACCCCCGGATCGCCGACATAGCGCAGCCGCTCCTCGTCTCGGGAACGGGATTTGAACCGCTCAAGACACAGTGTGTTCAGCCCAAGCGTCGGAACGGGCTAAAAGGACCGGTCTGCGTTTTGCGGGTTCTTTTTCGGGTTTCACAATCAGACCGGTGATCTGGCTGAACCGGCAACCGAAAGAGACGGCCGAACGGCACGCAAAGTTTTGCTGACAGATAGTCCAGTTACCTGATCGATGATTAGCTATCTCGATGGCCCCATCTGTGGGTCCCATGTTTTGGTCATTGGCAACTCTGGGTGTAAATAAATTTTGAAATAGACACATCTTTGAGCGTTCTTTTAGATTCGTGAACAAAGATAACAGACCGAATCACGGGGTCATGCTCTCATCTAACACACAAACGGAGCCACTCTTCATCTGCTCGAGTATACTGACAGGTAGAACCAAGCGTCGTACGTTACCTTACCTCACGCTTCTGCCTTCCTACGATTCGAGGAAGCCCGTCTTCTGCAGCACGGCATTCATCACCCGCCGGAGATCCCTCACTCTGATTGTCCTTCCCACTCCTTCGAATACCGTGCACGTCGTCGCGCGCGACCTCGCCACCATCACGTGCGGTGGCAACATCTCCTCTTCTTCCGCGTCCCCTGATTCTGCCTCTTCCTCCGAACCCTCCGAGACCTCGGCTTTCCACCCTCTCCTCCACCGCGGCCACGCCGGGATGTTCACCGGCGCCGACTGGTTGCGACCCACCCTGCTAGCCCCTGAAGTGTAGCCTGCGTTCCCCGCCGCCACGGGCCACGTGGCTGTCGCCGCAACCGGCCGCACGGCTCTCGCCGCCGGGCGTCGCTGATGCACCAAGGGAAGCAGGTCCTCCGCGAGGGCCGCGGTGAGGCCGGGCCTTTCCGGGGCGAACGGGAGGCTGAGGGGGTCGGAAGGAGAGGAGGGGAGCGGGAGAGGAGAGCTTTGGGCGGGAGTGGGAGAGGGGAGGCGGTTGACGAGACCATGGCCGTCGCCGGCGACGGCGGACGGGGGGGCGGAGAAGATGTCGTCGGAGGCGGAGGACCAGAGGACGTCGCTCTCGTTGAGTTCGAGGTGGTGAGCTGGGAAGGGGACCGGACCGTAGTCGGGCTGGCTAAGAAGGCGTTGGCGGCGGAGGGAGGAGGTGACGGGCTCGCGCAGCGCGGAGGGCGGCTGCGCATCAGCGAAGGGATCGTCGTCGTCGTCGTCGTTTCCCATGGGGATCGTGTAGGCCTCCCTCTCTGCGGCGCCTCTTATAACGAGCTATATGGGATGGCGTTTGTCACGTTATGTCGGTCCGGAGGAGCGGTGGAAGCGCGACACTCATAGGAATCTGGTGGGGATTGGTTTCTCCCGTGAGGCGGACGAGATTGGCTCTTCATCTCCATTTCACCAAACAGCGTATTCGTGTGGTAGACGCGGTGGGGCCTCCCCAAAAATGACAAACCCTCCGGACGTCAGAACTCACCATTCCTTGTTTGGCGTCGGGAGCGAGACACAATGGGCAGAGGATGGGGGATGGCTTCGTTGTTTATTCCCAAAAAAGATTCAGCTTGCCCTACCACCCCACCCCAGAGGCCGTCGTTACAAGGTTAACCGAGTACCCAACTCGTATCACAACGCTAGTGTTTGATGTTACGACTCAAGGCACGACCTAAAATCCAGCAACACATTGTAACAAATAATATCTACTCATGTTTAAGTAAATAAAATGATAATTGATTTATTAATCATTGTCGATTGAATGGCGGAATTCGAGTGAGAATGATTCGATTCCTAATCGTTTCAGTTGGATCAGTTAATCGTATCCGATTCTGTCGAGTATGCGTTTCTCGTCAAAAACCACAACCAATCCATCAGATAAATGGTCTAAATCATCAAAATCAATTCATTGAATCATTGATAGCACAACATGATGATCCCACCTGAGTGACTCCAATGTGGGGATTTAACTGTTTTTGCCGAAGATGGCACATTGTGTCTGCTTGGTTGAAGCAACTGTTAATGCCTCTCCGAAGCAAATACACAGTCGAGTTCAATTACAACAGTGCAAATGACTAAACTATGAAGATGGTACCAAAGAAGAGAAAGGAGTGGTCATTGGATCTTGTCACGAAGGGTCACCACCAAGTCATGGGCATCATCCAAAAGCTTCCACACATCCAGCTGCCCTGCCATGCTGTTGCACTCTCTCATGATTTCATCCATGCTGCTATACCTCTCTATGATTAACTTCCTCTTCTGCAGCACCGAGGCAGCGATGGCATAGAGCAACAGGTAATCGGTGGGCGGAGCACGTAGCCGAATCCTCCCCCATGCAGACTTCCCAATGCCTGCTCGAATTGCCGCCTGATCCGCCCACATCACCTCCCACAGGCAGAGAGTCTGCTCGAAGGTGAGCTCTCTTCGGAAGACAACCACCACCATTCTGTACACAAAGAAGCAGTCTTCGGCCTGAAGCTTCTCCAAGTGCCTGTAAAGGTGGCGATCCTTGGACTTGATGATCTTGGAGACGATGTTCAATTGTCTCTGGATGCCTGCCTCATCAAGCCTGAAATTATGCCTGGCTTTCTTCATAAACCCTACGAAGCACCAAAAAGCCTCGTGATCCTCCTCCATGACGGCGAGTATCGGAGATAGAAGGTCGCTCATTCCTTGGCAGTATCCGACTTCAGGATCATACAGTGCATACGCCTCGAGTACGGCAACCAGCCGTGCAGCATGGAAGATTCTGCACGGCTCCAAGTGGTCATAGTCCTTCAAACCAACAGCGACAGCAAACTTGATAGCCTCATCCATGGAGACTGCAGCTCGAGCTGGAGAGTAGACTATCCACTCGCCATTAGCTCGGATGGCATCTAACCGCATGATACGTTGCCATGTTGTGAAATCCTCAGCAGTTTGATCAGAATTAGTAATATTCCCCAAGACTGAAGCAATCTTGGTAAGTTTAGGATCAGTTTCAATAACACCTTCTGCGGTGGAAGACATCATAATGCATTCAGGAGGTTCTTCATCAGTTGATTCACTGTCAGATGATTCTGTTACATCTGCAGATGCGTCCACATTAGTGATTGGGCTCTTGTCATCTTCTTCCAGGAGAACCAAGTTGGAGGAAGATGCTTCCTCATGCACTGTTTCCTCCAAAGTTCCATTGAGTGGGCTTTCTTGCTCAATGGAGAGGGATTCTCTGGAACTTAGAATCTCTTCAGTGCAAAGGGAATAACATCCCTGTACAAAACTAGGACTGTCCGTATAACTCATTTCAAAAATTTCATTCCACTCATTGTCACCATCATTGTGGGGATTTAGCAATTGCCAACACTGTCGTCTTAAATTCTCATATTCTTTCCTGTAACAGAAGTGCAAAAAAGTAATATGTGAGCCAATTCTAAAGCTGGCATGTAAAGAGCTCTTTTTTTTCTTTGATATCATAGATCACCTTACATTCATATGCAAGTCAAACTTTGACTCAATAAAGACAAGATGAACACTTGGAAAAAAGAATTCTCCACCAAACTCATTAACATTATCTTGCAATGTACTAAAATCAAGGAAATAGAGAGCAAAAGAGCAAACAGTCCCAAGTACCTCTTTTGTGAATGAATGGCGTTTCTTTCAGCCTTCGAGCTCTTCAAGTCATAGCTGCACAACAAAATAATGAGGTCAAAATCAATGTAAGCGTTCTATCAGATCCACAATAAGAAAGACGACACTAATCCAGCCCTTAAGTGGGTATATCAACTAATGATTTATAAATGCCTCGATATCACACATTACATTAAGAAATCAAAATTATCACGACTTCCCTTTGGTACACTTAGTTTTGCCTTTATACCATAACACCACCGACTCATGCAGCTTTTATATATAAATGCATTAGCATTCACAAAAACACCAGAAAATTTTATTGCAGGCTTGTGTCATGACTGAGCTCGATGGAACTACTGATTAATAACTTGGAAACCCTAAAATCACATGGCTCAAAATGTTTTAAGTCTAAGTTAGTGATAGTAACTTATATTCTGATAAATATAGTCTTGTAACATGGATTTTATGGAGATTGTTCTATGTAAATCATATCTCAAATCTCAGCATCAACTTGGCTGAAACCATACAATAGCCAACATTTTCGTCAATTACAAACTTGGTTATATTGATGTTGCATGCACTTTGAAGTCTACAATATGCCATAGAACAATTCAAGTGACTACTTACTTGAATCAGATTAATCCAAGCAAATGGATAGTGTAAAATCAGCAATATGACAAGATGTGCTAATAAATTGAGAGACAACTTGTACTAAAAGTTCAGTAGTTGTGGCCATGCATGTCCAGAGCTATGTCAAATTCTGTGCTAAGATACAAAATCAAGATATGGACCACATTACTTCGTTACCTCTGACAAGTTTACGAGAAGACGATTATGTAGCAATGTTCATATATGAAATAACTAACTTAGTGTAAATAATGAGCAAATTAGGGAGTAAATATGATTTCTCCTCTGTCATACAACAAACAGTTTCAGAAGCAATATGTAGAAACATTTTGAAAAAGATGGTTTAGAGTCTCACACTCCAAGAAGGAAAGGCCAGACTTCAGCCCTGATGCTTGGGTCAATTCCCTAAACCATAAGTAAACAGTCACTTTGCTGGAACAATATCAAAACGGACAAATAAAATGTGATCAGACAAAGAGAAAAGATAGTGCTTACTGCTCTGCGGACTTTCTTTAGAAATTTCTCCCCTCCATCACGAAGCTTTCCATCTAATGTAAAAAAATTGTTCCATTGATGCCTAGTAAGTGCATGTTTCCTTTTCCTTCGAGACCATGGTGATCTAAGGCTGCCTCTGGAATCAGGTACCATTGAAGAATGAAGAAGTTTAACAAAATAGCGTTATAAGATGGTCAAGATACTACCACTCACACATGAAGATGATTTGGTGGGTTTTAAAAAACAGCCAAATATAGGATTAAGATGTAAAAGCCATGAATTAAACATGACTGTAAGCCATGGTCAACAACTTCGCTTCCCATAGCAGACATTCATCAATCACTTAGAAATTTAGCAGTAGGATCTAGAACTAGCCAGCTACACTTTTGGGTTCCTTCTTTTAAGTAAATTTGGTTTGCTTACAAATCAAAGATCAGGTCAGAAAAGGTTCACAAAATGCCATATAATTTGTCCAAATAAATCAGCCTTCTTAATTTCAAATAGTGCTCTATATCTGAACCTACAGCGGAAAAAAAGAGCATCAGTGCTGTTGATAAACTGCAAATAAAAGGTGAATGTAGAAAGAAAACTATTATGATGTTTAAATAGTTTGATGCACCAGGACCCACCAAATGTGAATGTAGAAGGAAAACCATGATGTTCTTGAAATAGACATCTTCTCTCTCACTAGAGCCTACGCATGGCTGATGCTCACTTGGAAAGGCATGTGCCCCATATGAAACAGAAAGCAGACCATAAACCTCTTTCCCATCCCAATGGAACACAATAATTGCAATTGATTGCAATAAGAGAATTTCTTGGCTGTTATCATAGTAATGAGTGGAAGAAATGCATCATGGATGCTTGTGTTGTGGCCTTTTTCTTGTATCTGCGTGTGTGGAGGTGTGTGTTTGTGAGATACAAATAGCTGTGTGGTATCATGTATCATGAGAGCTAAAATCAAATCCTGGTAAGTACATTACCTAAACGGACAAAGTCATGAAACTAGAGAATTTCATGCCAATACTTCTTTCAAATAGACAAAAGAACAGCCAATCTAAGAACTTTCAAAGATATATATTTACAAAATTCAAGAAGAAACAAGAATAAGTTCAATTGAAAGAAAACCTGCTGGGACATGACACTAATGAAAATTAAGAATTGTCACATTGCATAATGGCCCACACCAGCCAATGGAAGATCAGTTCATATCATCGGTATGGTATGGGCTACCACTGCACTAACACATGTATAAAAAAGAGAGGAATGCTGTTATTGTGTTATAGCAATTTGATAATATACTGTTTGAGATGATATTATTCCGAAAGAGGAACATTTCAACATATCTTTAAAATGATTTAATCACAAAGAGGGAAAATTGCAAGGTCGGATATCAGATAGCAACAGAGGCTTATAACCAAAGAGATTTCAGAGAAGAACTGATGTAGATAGTGAAAGAAGTTTGATCTGCCTCAGAGTTGAGTTCCTTGTCATAAAGTTGTTATGACTAGCACTCACTTGAGGACGAGCAGTCAACAAGCCTTCTCATGATACGAGAAAGGGATGCTGTCCTTCTTTCAAATCCCTCGGTAAGTGGTACTAGAAATTGCATAAACTTTGTATTCCGACAGATGAGGCCAAAATTACTTTCCTAAACTCTGCTGGAAAAGGAATGAGGCATCAATCAGTGTGTACGACATACTGTAATCATTAATCAGTGATCAAAAAACTGAAAAGGAAAACAAAACAAAACAAAACAGTAAATGTCATGTACAGGAATAAAACTAATTTGAAGTTGAAGTAATCAGATTCTTCGAGCTAATTATAAAGAAACAATACAACTTAAATGAAATTAACTGGCAAAAGGACATTTTGGCTCCTATTCCTCTTTTGCTTCTCTTGGTTTTACTGAAAATATAAGGCAATTAGGCACAAAACAAGAAACCAGCAGGGAAACAGAAGCGTCCTCACCGATCCGGAGCAGGTGAGGACGCCACGATGTGCAGCGATCTCAAATGGATCCACGACGACGAAGTCGGTGAGGACGAAGAAGTATGAGATCGTCGGAGGGCGCTCATCTACAAGATCTCTCTCTCTCTCTCTCTCTCTCTCTCTCTCTCTCTCCTGTGCTTCTCGGAAAGTGCTGTTGGGAAGGGAACGGAAAGGGGGCGGCGCCTAAGGCTATCTACCTACCGAGAGACGCCGAGAGTGGCGGCCAAGGCGAGTCCGGCCATGGCCGTCACGCCGACCGCTAGGACCTCATGCCACCACCCGCCACCGTCGGCAGCCCAGATCCATGTTCTCCCGCCGCACCCCGCCCAGCCCCAAACCCACATCGATCGCTCGCCTCCGCCCCTCTCCCTCCTCTCCCTCTCCGGTGACCCTCCGCCGCCTCTTTCAACCACCACTCCCAACTGCTCTACTCTCGATACACACATATATCTAATATCGTACATATTATATATATATATATATAAAGTATACTTTCAATAATTATAATTATATATCATAATATATGAAAGAACAGTAGAAAGAGAGAGGAAATAATTAGTCATGATGGTGTGTGGGTGAAGTATAGAACGGATGGGTTTTTAATTATATATATATTTTTATGTTAAAGGAGAGAGAGAGAAAGAAACATGTGTTGATGTCATGTGAAGTGCATATAATCTTGAAAGGGGATGTCTCTCTCTCTCTCTCTCTCTATTTGTGAGATTTGCTCCTTCAACCATGTAATAATTAGGAGGTGAAGAAAAGTCAAATCAATCCAATAAAAATAATTAATGCAACTCATTCACACACAAAATAATTTTCTCTAAGTCACATAATAGCATGAGCATAACAAAACTATGCTTGTCTATGTCATGTCACATACACATAAAGCATAAGATTAGGATAAGATCTTGAGGGATCAAATCATGCACAATAATATTTGTTTGATGAACAAATAAAAGATGGTGATGATGATTCAATTCGAGTGGGCCATCTTTCAATGAAACCAATGTGGGTACCACCACACTTATTCAAGTCACGTGTCATCATTAAACCGCTTGACCCAAAATTAGGATAAATAACTCTCTCTTTTTTCTTCTCTATTTATGAAACATTATATTGAATTGGCTTTCATTAGGATGACAAGCAATGTCTGCAGATGGATGGTTGACCCAATCAAATGCCAAGGACTTAGTCATACCCGGCCGATTCAATTTGTTGACTTATAGTCCTCTATCGATCCATGTTTTTGTATAGTTTCATTTTAACACTCAGGAAAAAATGAGTTTAAGAATAAATATATTACCTAAAAAAATTCTTTTTTTTCGCTTACCGCCTTGATTTTTAATAATATCAATTATGTCATAAACATGATTTTTTTTTAATTAAAAAAAAAGAAAGACAACAACGAGGAGTAATTTTGTAAATAAAAAAAAGTTGGACATTTGGTAGGAAATTGAGGTGTTCTGTGAGTTAAATATATATATATATATATATATATTTATTTATTTATTTATTTATGAATAATTCACCCTTTAAGATTTGAACCTAACAAATGTCACAAGTTACCGAGGAGTCAACGTATTGATGTGAGTTTATACTGATAGTCAACTAACCAATATTGGCTAGTAAATTATTTTCATACAAATAAAATGTCTTTCTGATGACAGTATTTTGATACTTTCATCAAAATATTATAATTGAGGTAAATTAACTTAAAGAACTCAATAATAATCATCATCTCATATATAAAGTATATGATTTCAAATTACTATCTTCATTCCTTTACGAACAAATAACAATCAAATAAGAAGAATTTTTTAGCAACTACAGTATTTTTATTATATTTACAGTAATTGACGAATTGAATCGATTCACCCTATATAATTGATTTACCAAAAAAACATGAGTTACTATTATCTATTATCGAAGTATTTTTAAAAAATATAACAAAAAGAGGCCACCAATTGAAAAACATGAAAAAAAAAGAAGTTTTTATTGATAATTCACCTCTCTCTCTCTCTCTCTCTCTCTCTCTCTCTCTATATATATATATATATATATGAAAGAGGACATAAAAGCAGAGGGCAAGGAAGGTCATAAGAGGACGCAATGGTGCTAATGCAGGTGGTTGGCAAAAGAGGAAAGCGAAGCCAAGTCTCTCACAGCACCACTCGTTCTTTGTACCATTCCATGCTCCTATTCACAAAAAGATGTGGCGACGAGACTTCCTCGTGAAACAAAGCATACAGGAACCCAAAATAAAGCTCGTCTTCCCCAATCTCACAAGGCATCCATCACTCTCCCTATCCCACCAACTAGTGGGAAGAGACAAAATGCCTTACAGTCGGTCACCGAGAGTTGGTCCTCAAAACCCCTTTTGTTCATTCATGTACTTAGTACTAAAGATAAGCACACAAGAAGGTGGTCGTTCGAAGAACAAAGGACACCATTAAGGCTCATCCACTTCTCATCTTCTGTACTTCAACCATTCGACTTTATAACTCTCTTTTTTATGGCGTTTTTCCTCTAAGCTTTACTGGTTTGTGCAATGGTGTTCTTCTGTCTTTGAGAAGTAGAGTGATATATATAAGAGAGAGAGAGAGAGAGAGAGAGAGAGAGAGAGAGAGCATTAATTTGAAGTGATAACAGTGCAAAGCAAGCAACTAGAAGACAATCTAGCCAATGTCATCGAATCTGTAATCAAAATCCATCATCAAGTAAACTTATATATATGTATACATATAGGATTAAAGAGATGAAGAGAAGAGAGATGGGAGTTTGGTAAACGAAGTAAAGATAATCTTTAATTATAAAGCATTACATCATTATAATTTTCTACATATAAACCTTTATATATATAGGGATTGGGTGACACATTCTAGAGATCAAAGGTCATATATATCTATTTAAAGGTTCATACACCTTTCTCTTTATATAAAGAGAAAGAGAGACTAATGAAGGATGAGAGGTTAGTGTTGATTTATGTTTCTCAAATATGAATGACATCTGACATGTAATATCCAAATATGAGTAGAACTTGACAAGATTACAGTAAAATGATAGGATGTGCAGCAACAGATTGTACCATAAAAACATGTCTTCATGATATATTGATCAATGGAACAACTTTGATTCTTAGACAAGTAGTTGCATCATGTTCCAAGGCATTCATTTGTACTAAATAATGACGAACAATTAACTCACTTCTTGGTTTTTCATCTACACTAGCAAGATGCTCATCATGAAACTAAGGATAACTACTCTTACTACTTCCTTTTCAAGATTAATCTAAAAGCTTCTGAAGAACAAGAGCAATCAATATAAGCTCTCCACATGACTGTATGTCTAAAGAATGATTTCATAGACAATGTAAGCAATATAAGCCACTTCAAATTAATCTAAAGAAATAGTTTTCGGCAAGGAAAAGAAACGCTTTCATATGTCTCATGTTGAGTTCATAAGAAAACAAGATGAAGTCAAGAACATGTGGTATTCTTTGAATTCACATAATAAAGATCTTGAGATTAAAATAAATAACTTCTGGCTCATGATAAGATCTTGAGATTAAAATAAATAACTTCTGGTTTGTAAGAATGAAGAAGAAATGGAAAAGAAAGACACAAATCTTCCAGCAGATGATCATAGGCTAATGAGTGCAAACTTTTTAGACTGCTGTCAGAGGGGGGAGGGGGGGAGAAAAAAGAAGTAAAAGGAAACAAAAAGAAGGCAATGGGAAGAGAGCTGGTCAAACCCACATCATTCAACCAATCTGCTGCACCACCTGTTGCTTCCATTAATTGATCGCAAGACAACAAAAACATGTTACCAATTGGTGAGGAGGTGTAGTAAATCCTCGCGTGTTTGTGTGTGTGTGTGTGAGAGAGAGAGAGAGAGAGAGTGAGAGAGGGAGAAGTAAATCACAACCTGAACAAGAAGCAAAGGGGGAATCAAAACCAGATCTGAGATAGGAATACACATTACCACTGAGTTGGTGGAGATGGAAGCTGCGATTGGGGGGAATGAAGCCTGGTCCGAGGTCTCTTCCACAGTTGTCCCGAACCAGACAACATTCCCCTCAAAGGAAAAGCTTCCTGTTTAGACATGGCTTCACTCAGCCTTAGAGAAAAGAAGGAGAAGGGGAAGGTGTGAACAATAGGTGATGGGGAAGAGGAGAAGAAATATATAGAGCTAAGGGTTTGGGATAAGACCACGCGACCTCATGAAAGCCTCTTTCCCTCCCCCCCCCCACGCCTCTCTTTCTCTCTCCTTTTTGGGTGATCGACATCCCTTGCTTGGTCCATTGCTCGGTGCAGGCTTCCACCCACAGTTTAGTTGGATGTGGACGTCTGCAGCTGATGAGAATGGAGAGACCAAACCGAGAGAGAGGGCAGCTGCGCGTCCTGGAAAAGGAACAAGTGCTTGCCCACTCAAACCCTCCGGCATCTTCTTCTGTTCCTGTTATTATCATGAAGTAGCTGTGGCCGTCATCCTATTGATGAGTGACATTGCATATGGCATATGAGATCACAACGATGCCATCAGCAAGGCTTTAGCTACAGTGAGCAGAAAAGGGAGCGAAAAGACCCCAAATATATCCTCGTTTTCAGGAAGAGCAGAGACTTTGATCTTAGATTTATCGTACGTGGTTGTGCAAAGCTAATCAACTTGCTTATCAAGAAATCTGATCCAACTATCCGGTTAGGTTGAGCCGATCGGAGATCGGATTCAGCTCAATTATCAGGTGGATCAAGCCTTCTTCTTGATTGGTCGTTCGTTATTCCCTTCTAAACATGGACCTGTAAAGATCCATTGATTTCAAGCAATGATCATCTCGACTGATGAGTTGAGAAGACAGTAGCTCGGTGTCTGCAAGTGCAAAGTATCAACTACCGCGTCAGCCCCACACTAAGACCACACGAGTGAGGTTCCAAGTTCCCTTTGGAGTACCATCATAATAAGCTTCGGCTGCTGTACGACCTCTCCTTCATCTCGTTCATTGGTCCGGACCTCGTGGCCTTTGCTTGTTGACCTACAAGTTGCAGCTTTCATTAAGGTCGCAGTTGCCTTCCTCATGCCTTTCTACTACGGAGGAGCTGCATCGGCATGCCTGTGGACCATGGCGATCATAAATCTGCGACAAACTATCCTCTCCATTTTCCTCGGTGTTCAGACATAAAGAGCTGTCTGTAATTGTAGCCAATGATAGTGTTGCCGAGACTGGTTCTGTTGTAGGACGATGAATTTACCGGAGAAGAAGCAGTCTTGAGTTTGAGCTGAGTTGAGTCATGGTGAACTAAACATTCTGCATCAGCTCATTCCATCTCTGCACAAGAAGGCCAAATATAGCGAGTCCAAAGGTTTTAGGAATGGATGTTTCTGCTTCATGGAAATGCAAGGCTCCCATTCACTGGGACACATGAAAGTGAAACCACAACCACAAGAGAAGGCCAAGGACTGTCGGGATGCTTCGTATGTAACTGGATCCAACTCTCACTGGTGCCATCGCTCACTAATAGTTTGAGCTACTATTCCCTTCCATGATTGCAGATGAGAATGCAGATACTTCATGTATTGGTCCAAACAGAGGCATGGCCTCAAGGATTATGTATGACAAACGTCACAAGAATACCCACCCAATAACTCGCTACTGTGCTGTAATACTGAGAGAGGTTTAATCTCTCTCTCTCTCTCTCTCTCTCTCTCGCACACACACACACACATTAATGGTTTAGAAAAGGCAAGTCTGTTTTGTTCCCTACTATCTTCGCCTTTTTCTTAGATGGAAGACATCAATTCTAGATTGGATGAGCGTAGCTGAAAACCTCATCACCAAGCTATCAAAGGAGAGAGAAAGCGCAGGATGCATGATCACCGTGAAGCACCCGTTTGTGTGCACAGAGGAGGAAGAAATTGTCGTGGTCGCTTGATGGTTGCAAGTTTTAGAAGCTTTTACTGCAAGGAAGAACAAATCCCGAAGCAATGCCATGTTGTGCGGTGTGTCCACAACTTGTTGTTGAGCTTCCCACATGGTCAGGCCAATGGAGGAGGGAACAGGGAGGGAGGAGAACAGTTGGGTGCCAAACCTAACAAGCTAGGAGGATTCATGCGCATGATGTGTTGGATGCCGTAACAGCAGTGGTTTGCCATTGCGTGAGGGCCATTGCCTAGAGATGTATTTGACCGTCCGGGGGTGGTTCAAACTTGGTCCGACGTGTGGAACGTGGAAGGCCTATCATTCATCGTCGCCGAGCGAGCTGAGCCACCAAGAATTATCTGCTACGGCGTGGATTCAACACGGTTTTATCCTTTGAAGATTTGAGTGTTGTTAATCCAATTGAGATGCCGTAAGCGTTGGGGATGACTCCTCCTTAATCATCAAATGGACAGCGAAAGAAACGCTTCAGGGGGGAGAAAAGAACAGAGCACAAGTAGAAGACACATCCGAAATGAATCGTGACAGCGACAGTAAATGGAGGAGGAGGAGATGAGGAGAAGAAGGCTCCATTATTACTTGACCAGAACAGGGATGGGAGCACCTCGGGGGCCGCGGGTCCCACCCTAATAACTCAGCCCTGGCCCCCACCATCCACAGAAAACAAACACAGGTCACATCTCCTACGTAACATGGGATAAATCCATCACCCGTCTTTTCTTCTTCTTTTTTTTATATTATTTTTCTGAAGCTTTTTAGCAGTAATGTGTTCCGATTCCTACTTAAGATAGTCACACTTTTTTCCTCAAACAAGCAGATGGATAGGAATTATTCGGACGCTACAACCTTTTGGCATGAAGGAGAAGGGTGCCATTAATTACATGGCTTACAGAGTGGTGTAACATGGCATGTTGTGGGTTCATTTTGTGTGGGATCCGCAATAATCGCCGGGCACGTTCTAACCCTAATCCTCCACGGCGAGGAGGCCCACAGCAACAGCTGTTGCACTGTGTTCTTGTCTCCCCCTTCCTCTCCTCCTCCTCCTCCTTTTACGCCTGTGTTACGTATGATCTCAATAAGCTTTCCTTTCGAAGCTGGGCCATCGGGCAACCAGTTGTTCATTAGTGTCTCACTGCAGTCCAAGAAGCTACAGTGAAACTTGGGTTTGAGATGGTGCTCTTGGGGTAATATTATGACTTGTGGGGGAAGGGGAAGGGGAACTTGCATGCATGATGTTACCATGTAGGCCCAGGTGGGGGCACGACATGTGAGCGAGGGTTGGATTCACTCGATATCATATTCCATACTGACGGTGAAAGATTACTGAGCTTCTATTACAGTGCTGCTCTTTCTTGCACTGCTCTCTCTCTCTCTCTCTCTCTCATACACATCCATATTGCATGTCTTCTCTCTCATCTTTGTCCTTTGGGCTTCAACTATTATTAGGCACAAGGTAAGACCCCCCCTGACAGCGCAGCATCTGGTTTGTTCCATCGTTTGCCATCTCTTCTCTCTCACACATCAGCATCATCATCATCTGCAACCCCTATCTTTCTCCCTCGAACCCACTGTACATCTCTCTCTCTCTCTCTCTCTCTCGCTCTCTTCTGCTCTTCTTGGTCTTCATGGATCTTTCTCTCCCACTCTCCACCTTCTAACCTCTCGGCTTCACCCTATCTGCTTCATAATTTGCTGAATTGCTAATTGTCCTGACACAGGAAGTCTTTTTGTTTTCTCTCCTGTTGTGTTTCCTCCTTTCTTCTTCACCCCCTCCATGGACTGAACCCTTTGCCAGTTCTCCGACTGCCCCATCTCCCGTTTTCCTCCTCTCTTTCTTCTGACTGAGGTGAGCGAGCGAGCGAGCGAGAGAGAGAGAGAGAGAGAGAGAGAGAGAGAGAGAGAGAGAGAGAGAGAGAGAGAGAGGAAGGAGAGAATTCAGTCCAACCCTGAGGTTACAAGCTGTGGTAATAGAAAGTGGAATCATAACAGCTAGCAGATTTGTCACTGCTCCAAAGTGTTGAGGAAGGTCGAGAGGAGAGTAGATCCAAAGGCATGCAGCAGCAGGGAGGGTCCAGATACGGGGTGCCGCCCTGCGAAATGACCCCGTTCTCGCCCGAGACACCCGCTTCCCGAGCACACCTGCTTGGAATTCCCGGTCCCGAGCCGCTCCAAGATCCGCCGCTGGCCGAGGCGCCGTCGCCCTTAAGCAGCCGCCCCCCGGCGGCGAATTTCGACGACCTAGTTCCCGGCGCCGCAGGAGGCAACTTGCCGGAGGACGATGGCGAGGGGGGCGAGAGAGGCGGCAGTGGCGCGACCGGAAACCGGTGGCCGCGCCAGGAGACGCTCGACCTACTGCAGATCCGCTCCGACATGGACTCCGCCTTCCGGGACGCCACCCTCAAGGGCCCGCTTTGGGAGGAGGTCTCCAGGTAACGTCGCTCCGGCTTTGCCAACACCATCACGGATCTCTGATGCAACCATTGAAATGTCTAACGGTTTCCTTGGGAATTGACCTCGCCACCAGCATCAGCGAGATTCCTTTTCTTCTTCGTTAGAGACCAAGTAACTATCTGGCGTGGGGTTCGTACCACGGACTCCACTGCTGCAATGGTTGCAGCCGCTGAACTCCCCTTTTTGGGGGGAAGGAACAAGTCCTCTCCTCTCTTCTTCGAGCCCCTCAGATCTCTCTACCCCTCGTTTCCCAGTGCGTCATCCTATCTCTTTCCTACATCATTCCATTTTTCAGATCCCAACCAATCCTTATTCACCAAATTATATCTTTAGATCGCTGTTTAAGATTCCCAGATGCTAAATCTTGCATCCCTCGTGGACGACTTATTGCTATCAACTTCTTGCTTTCTCCCTCGTCATCACCAGCTTCTTTGGGGGAGTTCGAGTCCGTGGGTGCGGGTTGAGGTCTTAATGCAATCATGACCGGCTCATTTTTCTTGCTTTCATTGCTGCTGGTGTTGTTGCTGCTGCCGTCCTCTCTTTGCGTCCTGACTCTTTTATCCTCCTCTTCCGCGCCGTTGCATAATTGCTGCTGTCTTGTCTACAGGAAGCTGGCGGAGCTGGGCTACAAGAGGAGTGCCAAGAAGTGCAAGGAGAAGTTCGAGAACGTGCACAAGTACTACAAGCGCACCAAGGACGGCCGCGCCGGTCGCCAGGACGGCAAGAGCTACCGCTTCTTCAGCCAGCTCGAAGCCCTCCACGGCGGCAGCAGTGGTGGCGGAGGAGGAGGCGCCACCGGCATGGCGGGCCCACCCGCCAGCAGAGCTCAGCCTATCTCTGCCGTGGCCCCATCGACGCTTACGGTGCCCACTAGGGCGGTCGTCCCGGAGCCAACCCCTCCCCTTGGCCCGCAGGGAATCTCCAGCTCCGCCGCCTTAGGTATCAGCTTCTCGTCGAATTCTTCGTCTTCTGCGTCGTCCGAGTCCGACGACGAGGAGACCGAAGAGGCCGGGGAGAGCCAGGAAGGGAGGAAGCGGAAGCGCGGCGGCGGGGACTCGGGAAGTAGCAGGAAGATGATGGCATTCTTCGATCGGCTGATGAAGCAAGTGATGGAGCGGCAGGAGGCCATGCAGCAGCGGTTCTTGGATGCCATAGAGAAGAGAGAGCAGGACAGGATGATCCGAGACGAGGCGTGGCGGCGGCAGGAGATGACGCGGGTCAACCGCGAGCAGGAGCTCTTGGCGCAGGAGCGGGCCATGGCCGCGTCCAGAGACACCGCCATAATCTCCTACCTTCAGAAGCTAGGCGGCCAGACGATTCCGATGCCCGCCATGCCTGCTACCCCTGTGTCGCATGCACCGCCGCCACAATCAGCCGCACCTCCACGAAAGCCACAGCCTCCACCGCCGCCGCCGACGACGCAGCAGCAGAGACCGACCGCTTCGGTACAATCACCCTCGAAGCAGCATGTGGTTCAGAGTGACCACCACATCACCGAGATGGCACGGCATCAGTCATCATCGGGGACAGAGCTCGTCCCCAATACGGAGCCTCAGGATACAGAGGATGGCGCAAACCTGGAGCCCATGTCGTCGTCCTCGCGGTGGCCAAAGACGGAGGTGCATGCTTTGATCAACCTCCGGAGCGGTCTCGACTCGAAGTACCATGAGGCTGGACCGAAGGGACCACTGTGGGAGGAGATCTCAGCCGGAATGCAGCGCCTCGGCTATAACCGGAGCGCCAAGCGGTGTAAGGAGAAGTGGGAGAACATCAACAAGTACTTCAAGAAGGTGAAGGACAGCAACAAGCATCGACCCGATGACTCCAAGACCTGCCCGTACTTCCACCAATTGGATGCCCTCTACCGCAACAGGCTCCTCGGCAGTGGCAGCAACGTGGGCACTCAACGTCAGGAAGGCCAAGAAGTCAATCCCGCTTCCAATCAACAGCAGAGTGGCGCCGCAATGAATCTGTCATCACCGCCCCCTCTTCATCAACCTGCCGCAGAGGCCGAAAGCAAGAACGAGAAGAACTGCAGCAATAACAGTGGCTGCGATGGGAATTCTGAGGGTGGCGGCGGTTCAAATGCCATACAGGCACAAACTGGCAATGGAGGACTTCCATCGAGCTTCTTCGACCAAGGGTTGAAGAAGGTAAGCGCCACTCCACCTTTATCGCTCCCTAAGAACCTTTGCATCTTTGCTGGAGATATCATAACGTGGTGGATTGATGCCGCATTGAAGACAGTAGTCATTGCGAAGGAGCTGATGGGGCAACAGCAAGCTGCGTTCAATGACTACGATAAGTTAAATGAAGCTGACAGCGACAACATGGACAAAGACGAGGAGGACGACGATGACGATGATGAGGACGGGAAAATGCAGTACAAGATACAGTTCCAGAGGCAGAACGCGAGCGCCGGCAGCGGAGGAAACACGTCCACGGCCACTGCGGGCTCCTTCTTGGCTATAGCTCAATAGATTTGGTATACCGAAAGCTCTCGATCTCCTACCTTAACCGCCACTGCAAGCATCAGAACTACTATAGCGTGTTGCATGCTCGACATCAAACAGTTGATCGATGACGACGACGTCGACACATATCATCTCCTCAATCCATCCATTGCTATTCGTTGATTTGTTTGTGGAATAAGAACCCTCTCAGGGTCAACGGCGGGGACACCAATCAGCACGAAGGGACAGTCAGCATTCACCAAGGGTAAAGAAGAGTCCAAAAGAGAGAGAGAGAAGTAGAGACAGAGAGATGAGGTGAATTGTGTAAATGGCATGTACATTGAATTGCTGAAACCAGGGGAGTCTGAAAACGATCCTCACTGTCTCTACATCTCAATCTTTTCTCTTTCTCTTTTCCTTATTGACATTATTGAACCATTGTGAAGGTCTCCAGTATTGGTTTGTATATGGAATGTAACAGTGTAAATTCCTATTCCTCTTGCCACCAGTGTCTGGTCTCGAGAATTCAGCGAGGTCGACAAAGAAGAAAGAGAAGCATGAGATGAAGGATTGGTGGGGGCAAAAGTATGATAGCAGCTTGTCCTGACCAAAAGAAATCTATAACAGAAGTCAGCATGTGTGTGATGGATTGGTGAGAGAAAAAGAGGAGTTGGATTGACTTTTGAGGGAAGATGGAGTTTGCAGGCAGCTGCTGATGCAACTGTGATGCCCAAACTCTTTCTCTCTCGCTTCTGTCACTCTCTCTCTCTCTCTCCCGCTTTTCCCTTTTTCTCTTCGAGCTCTCTGTTTCATGGCAACAGGAGGAGAAAAGAGAGAATTTGTCAGTGAGACCAGAGTGATTAGGTTTCCCAAAATGCCCGCTTTGAGAAATCTTTTATGCTTCTGATTGTTTTCGCTTTATGAGCTAATATAATTTGTTTTCCGGAAAAAAAACCAAAAGCTGCATCGTTCCACGATAAGTGATGTGACTGTTCCCAACTCATTTCATCTCACTGAGTTCTATCTTGCTCACTTCCGTCCTCGTCATGACTGACGCTCCAAAGTCAGCATCTGAACACTGACCACCGTACACGTGTCCTTCCAACAGTGGGTGACCCTCATCACACTGGGACCCAAAGGAAAAAAAAATCCAAATGGGAGAGGGTCCCATCGCCCCTCTCAATTAAACCTATGAAAGTGTTTTTGATTTTTTATTTTTTATATCAATTTAACGAAAATACCCTCCGTCCTTCACCAGCTGCATCCGACGGTCGTCATCGCGAGCGGCGTCGCCCGTAACGTCATCCCCCACATCCCTTCCCCATCGCCCGTCGCCTTCTCTTCTTCTCCCTTCCCCTTCCATCGTCGCCCGTCCCTCCCCGTCGCAATGGGAACAAAAGGGTAGAGCGGAGGCGGGCAGCGAAGAGGCGATCGAGGCACTCGTTCCTGCCTCTATGGAGGCGGCCTTACTATGGGAGGGGGACAATATCGCTCCCAAAGGGCGCTGCACAAGCCGCGCGATTGTGACACATCTCCTCCCGCTCGCCGTGATCCGCGTCGTAGACGCTGCCCCTCGGCAACGAGTCGAATGGCCAGGTCCACCCCTTGGTCATGTACATCCGTCGCCCCACCATCGTCATGTTGTACTATACCATCCCCCACCGTTTCGTAACTATCGATGCCCACCGATCCGACGTCGTTTCATAGCACTCCGCCGAAGACATCCCACCAAATGGGAGAGGGTGTGCGACAGAGGAGGAGGAGAATGGGGAGGAGGCGACGGGCGACGCCGTTCGTGGTGGGAGCAGGGGGCAGCGGTGGCGGCGATGACGATCCGGGGCGATTGGTGAAGGATGAATTATATTTTGAAAAAGGATGTTGCAGATAAAAATCAATTAAGAGACATCATTTAGTAAAAGCTAAATATCGATGACTTATATATATATATATGTATATATATGTATATATATATATATGTATATATGTATATATATATGTATATATGTATATATGTATATATA
>LVTN01000008.1:136603-165386 GCA_001649415.1 Musa itinerans
TATATATGTATATATATATGTATATATGTATATATATGTATATATGTATATATATATATGTATATATAAATATGTATATGTATATATATGTATATATATATGTATATATATATATATTATTTCAAGATGATATATTAGGATACATTCTCATTTAAATTCTTTCCCTTTTTTGTATTTAAAAAAAGATTGTTTTCATTTTGATAGTGGCATCTCAACTGTTTTCTTTGAAAAATAAAAATAAAAAACATATGAACAAATCTTTCCCTTTCTTCAACCTAACAAGTATTTTTATATAAACATTTATGAAAATAACGGTAACAAATTAATATAAATGATCCCAAATAATCGAGATTGTGACCTTATTATTATTTATCTATGATTAAAAATAACGGTAACAAATTATTATTATTCTTCCCTAATAATTTAAACTTTATGGATCTACTATTACCCAATTAATCGCTAAGGTGGTAGGTATCATGATCATTTGAAATTGTACCATCTTTTTGAGTTTCATTATAAAAAATAAATTGATTTACTGACAAAAGATGTCATTTTCTTAATCTTTAATGTGTCGTTTTATAAATCTTTAAGCGATCGGTTGAAACTAAGACACACCAATCCTGTGTGGCCATAGAAATAGACAATACCAAAGGGTCATTTAATCCTTCAATTTGTCTGTTTCTATCCATCATGTTCATATACAAATGGACATCCATCATTGGAACTTGCTACATACATAACAGTGTGTCCTATGCATCCCATGTTGTTCCATCAGCTATTAATTTATTCGTCCATAAAAAAGAAAACTAAGGAGAGACTGCAGCAACCAGAATCTATTTAATTATTTTGTTAAAATAAATAAATAACCCAAAAAATTAAAAAAATATCATTTGATTCATTTTTATGTCAAATACTGACCGTTGACGGGGTGTGCGAAGCACGTGCGCACGTATGCCGCCTTTCACTCGTCTCATCTCGTCACGTACTGTGTAACCCCCGATACTTTCCTTACCTCTCTATCGGAGAAAGTTATGGACCCCAAGCGGGACCCACTTTCCTTTGCGCTTCTCGGAGGCGGTGCGAAGCCCGTTCGCTTATTGAAATCAACAAGGCGCCTCCCACGAGTCGCCACTTCCGCAATGCCATGCCGCCGTCCGTTACCCGACCTGTCGTACCTGCTCTTTAATTGGAGAGAGAGTGCGGGACCCACGTGGTACATTAGTTTGGACGTAGAATACGTGAATTAACCAACGAAAGATACATCAAATGAGACAGAAACTGAAGCAGTAACAAAATTGAGTTCACATGTTCAAATCTTAGAGGTTGCTATAACGAATCATCTATTCATTTATATTCTTAAATACTTTTATCCAAGAGGTGAATTTAAATTAAATAAATGACAATTAAAGTCGTTTAGATATGTATTTATTTTATTATGAATATATGAAGAAAATGGACAAAAGAACGGCTCATCCAAAACTGAAACAGTAATGTCCTGCTTTGAACAAAAGAAGAAGTGGCAGAGACAATCCCCCTCTCCCTCCCTCCCTCCCTCTCTCTTCAAAAGCCGAGCACAGCATGGGCGGTCTCCTTTTTAGATCTCAGAAAGCGAAGCAGCCTGCTCTCATCCCACCAGAGATGGAACAAGGATCTGGTCACAATGCCTAGGAATCCTCATCTCAGGTAGCTCTCCCTCTCTCTCTCTCGCTCTGACACACGGTCTCAGAGGAAATGGTTGTTCGCAGTGAAAGCTACATCTCAGAGTAGTGTGATTGTGATTCTTTTGAGTAGGCTGCCTGCCCTTGTCACCGCTCCAACGCTGCTGCCAAATACCGTCTGATTCCGTTCTCTGGCCTAGCGAGCTATTTCCTTGTTACTCCTGTCATAGGGTTTCTTAATTCGGAGGCCGGCAACCCCCAACAGAGTTGATCAGAGGTTGTGGCCGGCATTCGTTGATGTAATCTCGGCCTCCTGTCAGCCTCATGTCTGACATTTGAACCACCGATCTGGTGTGTTCAAGCATCACCCTCTAACGTAACGACCTGCCTCCTGCCTTCAACAGCAACTCCTCGACGATCCTTCGCCTCTGAATTGAGGATCAGATTAGGCTAGGATGCGTCCTTTGTTCATGCTTCGGTTGGTTCTTGTTCCCTAAGTCGAGCGCTTGTTGCAGATGGTTGTGGATGTCTGAGGCGAGGAATGGGGGCGGGTGGCGGGGAGGAGATGGTGCTGTGGGAGAGGGCGGAGGAGAGCCTGGAGGTGGCGTCGGAGTCCGGCGGGGGTGGGAAGATGGAGAAGATAGTTGTTTCGGTGCGGCTGCGGCCCTTGAGCGAAAAGGAAGTGGCGGAGAACGATCCGTCGGATTGGGAGTGCATCAACGACACCACCATTATTTTCAGGGACAGCCTTTTGGAACGGTCCATAAATCCTACTGCTTATACGTTTGGTGAGTTTGCTGCATTCACAATTGCTTTCCTTTTCCCCTGTTCTCTACATCCAATTCATTTGCAAAATGAACTTGAGATGATTTTTCACTCTGTAAATGAAATAGGTATTCTAACTAGCACAATTAGATTCTTTAGTGGGGTTTGTTTTTGCTAGAATTTTAGAGTGCAGCAAGAATTCCAGCCTCTTGTTTTGATTGCTTGAACATAGATTTTGTTCCATCAAATTGTCCAAAACTGCATCGTCTTAAACACTAACGTATGACTTTTTGTGGCTTCAGAATCATCCTATCTTATAATGTTTGATATTATCTCTTGGATGCTAAAGCCTAGCTTTTTCTTTCCAGAATGTCTATATTGATATTCTTGATGTTGGGTTTTTTTAATTCTTGCTAACAGACAAAGTATTTCGAAGTGATTGCACCACAAAGCAAGTATACGAGGAAGGCGCTAAAGAAGTTGCTCTTTCTGTAGTTAATGGCGTTAACTGTAAGTGTAGTTGCCTCAGTCTGCGTTCTCAAGATATTTTAGAGAACATAGAAAGATTGATATATTTGATTTTCAGCAACTGTTTTTGCTTATGGGCAAACATGCAGCGGGAAAACATACACAATGACTGGTATAACTGAGTATACCGCACAAGATATATATGAATACATACATACGGTAATATAGAATATCATGTGACTGTCCTATTAGTCCAATTTGCATCTTATACGTGCCTGTGGCATAGAAAAAATTGTTTCTGTTTTCGCTGCTAGTTGTTTCGTTCCTTTTGCAGCACGAGGAGAGAGCATTTGTGCTGAAGTTTTCAGCAATAGAGATATACAATGAAGCTGTGAAAGATCTACTCAGCACAGATTCTGCTCCCCTTAGACTTTTAGACGATCCAGAGGTGATGTGCCTCGCCTAGATGTTTAGTTAACCTTCCTTGCCTGTTTACTTGAAGGTGAAAAAATATGTCATTTGGCAGAAAGGAACTCTAATCGAAAAACTAACAGAGGAAACCTTAAGGGACTGGAACCACCTTAAGGCTCTCATTTCTGTGTGCGAAGGTGACCAACCAGAAGATTTTTTAGAGAATCAGCATTTTGCTAATTGAGATGTACTTACCGGTGCTATTTTTCATTTTGTAGCTCAGAGAAAGATTGGGGAGACCTCTCTAAATGAAACAAGTTCCAGATCTCATCAAATTCTTAGATTGGTTTGTTCTTCTTTATCCTAATAATCAAATAATCTACTGTACTATTTAGAAGAGAAACAATTTATATTTTTCTATGATTAATCGATTCTTGCAGACTATTGAAAGTTCTGCTAGGGAATTTTTGGGCAAGGACAACTCAAGCACACTTGTGGCTAGTGTGGTATGAAAATCTTCTTATGCTTTGTTTATGATAACTCTAAATGCACTCAAGAGAGATTAGAGAAAAAACATATTCCATTTCCTGTTTGCAGAATTTTGTTGATCTGGGAGGGAGTGAACGTGCATCTCAGGCATTATCTGCTGGTATTAGGCTGAAAGAGGGTTGCCACATAAATCGAAGCTTACTAACCCTTGGAACTGTTATTCGCAAGTTGAGGTTGTTGAAAATTCCTTTTTTCATCCTTTTGCTTCATTACTGATGTAACTAGATCTTGGTTTTCTTCCTTTGAAGCTAAATTGCTTATGCATGTGACATGCTTGATGCATTTTATTTGTACTGCAAGTTATTTCAGCAAGTTGAGATTTACTATGTTAGATTCCTCTACATATCAGTTTCTTACGATGTGGAGTGCTGGATTGATTTTCCTCAATATAGTTAAATAGATCCATTGTCCCAACTTGAATGCAAATCACTACATTTAAGCCTGCTGCTATGAGTTAAAAGTTCCTTTACTATTGTTTATTTTGATGCTTGAATTTTGTAGGAAATTTCATGCCACATTTAATCAGCCTGATAATGTTTTTATCTTAGATTTAATAAGTGAACAACTATTAATGTGTTGATAATGATCTAGTGCTAACTGTTATCACTGAGAATAATTCTGAGTTTACTATTAATAACTTGGCCCAGAAATGATATGTAGAAATATGCACGAACTTTAAAGTTTTTCTAAGACATCATCTTTATGCATGGAAAGGTTATTTGTTTCCATCCTTGTAAAGTTTGCTTTTTTTTATAAAAAAAAATTCCTTTTCTCCTTGTTCTCTGTCCTTGCCTAATCAACCATGTCAGGGTTATTTCTGGGTCACCAAGTGTGTTATCTGTTCTAAATCACTTGTGCAATGTGCTGATTGAATAATATATTACTAGATAAACTCTATCCAAGCCAAAATCATAAAGTAGAGACGCTTACTTCCTAGTTATTTGCAACACACAAATTTGATATTTAATAACTACTGTCTGTTTTTTCTGTAGTAGTATAAGTTAAAAAGTGAATGAATTTCCATGTGCAGTTTTGTTTCTGCCAAATCATCATAGTAAAATTTGTTTAAGAATGAAGGTATAATCGATTACAGTGAGGCTAACACTATAATATCACACACACACATGTTTTTGTTAGCACTATATGATTTTGTGGATTGGTTTATGATCCACAACTTGGTCATCTTCTAGGATTTTGAAGTATGTAAGAAGTCTAATAGTATTATGATAATCGATATTAAACAATTTCTACTTCATTTACCAATATACTTGTCCAAATTGGCACAGCAAGGGAAGAAATGGGCACATTCCATATCGGGATTCAAAACTCACACGAATATTGCAACCATCCTTGGGGGGTAATGCAAGAACTGCTATTATTTGCACAATGAGCCCTGCAAGAAGCCATATTGAGCAATCCAGAAACACACTTCTATTTGCAAGCTGTGCAAAAGAAGTAGCTACTAATGCACAGGTAAATATAGTTATGTCTGATAAGGCATTGGTTAAGCAGTTGCAGAAAGAAGTTGCCAGATTGGAGAGCGAATTGAGATATCCAGGAATATCTCCAAGGGTGGAAGCCTTGTTGAGAGAGAAGGATGCTCAAATAAAAAAGGTACTGCATAATCATCTGAATTTAGCCTGATGTTTTAAATACACTCTTCTTATATGCATCTTCTATATTTTCTTATAGTTTACATTCTCGCATCTACTTAGTTCTAATGTTGGTGCAACAACAAACCTGGAAACGTTGATCAATATACTTTGTACCTGTTGATCTGGTTTTTGGTTCCTAGTCTGATTCTACTTATAGCCATGATTGGGACCTTGGTATTGACTATGCATTGAACTGCTCCGTTGTTCTCAACTACTTGGGGTCGGCTGCACAGATATTTTTGTGGTTGTTGGGCTCTGTTTAGCTCACTAGTCAAACTAAGAGCATTAATTTTTTTAAAAATTTGGAAATATAGTTTCTCTCAAACATTTTTTTTGCTATTGTGACCTTAATGTATTTTGTGATATGCAAGTGATTGCATGTTGAGACATTCTATTTTCTCAAGAACAAGACATCTGTATTTAGAAAGGATGCATACTTTTAGAATAGTTTTGCTAATATTTTCAGTACTCACAGCTGCAAGAATCGAACATCACTGACAACTATTAGTTATAATTGACACGACAGATGGAGAATGAGATCAAGGAGTTGATCAAGCAACGTGATCTAGGTCAATCTCGACCAGAGGGTTTGCTGGAAGTTGTTGGCAAGGATCACTTCTCAAACCAATGGGTATTTGCCTCTTCCTTATGTTCACAATTTTTGTCAGTAGTGGAGCTCTTGATATCTCTTTGTTTCTCTCCAGGATGACTTGAGCCAAACGTCATTATTCAATTTACCTCATTCATGTGATGATTTGCTTTTGATGTCTGAGCCTTTAGACATTGCTGATCACAGTCTAGATTTTGCCTCCACACAATTTGTGACATCACACAATCAGCACTACCTGCAAACACACAACCAGGATGCTCTATCACTAAGGCACTCAGTGGCAAATCTCAAGTTTATTGGGTCAACTGAAGATCAAGGTGAGGAAGAGATTGATAAAAGCCTCTGTGAACAATTTGAGGAAAATTGTGAGGAAGTCATCTGTATTGAGATGAATGGGACATGTAGAAGTGAAGATTCAAGTTCCTTGTTAACTGAAGGAAGAAATAGTCTTCAACACCTGAGTACAGTTTCCTCAGGACATATAGATGGAAATCATAAAGCTGGGGAACGGAGGGATCTGGGATCACCAAGTGCTGATCCCATCACATTGGAGCAACATCTTCACAATGTTAGGAAGACACTGATAAGTCTTGTCAAGGCATATCCCGATGAATCATCTCCATTGTCCTCATGGCAAGATTCAAGCTTTAGAAGTTTTCCATTGGGTAGAAGTAGAAGTTGTAGATCGACACTCATGAGCTCTTCATCTTGGCTTCAAGAAGATAGTACACCACCTAGCACATCTCTAAAAGAATTCCCTGGAAGGCCTGAAGGATTTCAAAACAAACTATTTTCTTCAAATTTTGGTGCCAAAATAAAAAAACTGTCAGCAAGGGTATTTCAAAATTCTGAAGATAGCAAATCTTTTGATGCACAAAGACAAACAACTAGCAGATTTGATGATTATGTAGAGCCGGAGATGGCTCAAGTTCATCACCGAAAACAATTTTTCATTGATCAGGTACATAACTGTGATAAATGATTTTCTTTTCTAGTCATTCTTGCCAGCATTTTCATCTCGTTACATAATGATGCAAAGTATTACCCTATTTTAGTTTTTATGAGCTAACGTTTTCTTGAGGCGAAATGGGTTCTTAGTATTGCGACCTAGTATTTTCATGCTTGAATTATGTCCATCTTAATCTCTCGTACCAAGGTCCTCTACACAACAAATATGAACATTCTATCAGAATGTGCTGGCAAATTGCCTTGCCATCACAAATATTCTGTCAACACAGAGAGAAAAAAATAAAAAAAAAGGAGGAAATTTTATTAAGAAAAGGAAAAAAAAACTCATTAATATATTATCTTATATATTTAAAATTAATAATGAACATGAAATTCAAGTGTTTTCTTATCTGTTGGTATAACAACTATCTTCGATGTTGTTGCATTTTCAGTAACATCTTGCTTGATGATAGGGGACCGAACAGAATGGATTTGAAGACTTTGGAAATGAGGGTACCACCAAGGATATTGGTCTGGAACCAACTGTAGATGTGCTGCAATCGCCTTCAGTATGGTCTCAGGAGTTTGAGAAGAAGCAGCAAGAGATAATTAAGCTCTGGCATGATTGTAATGTATCCTTGGTTCACAGGACTTACTTTTACATGCTCTTCAAAGGTGATCCAACAGACTCGATTTACATGGAAGTGGAACTAAGGAGGCTATCCTTTTTAAAGAGCAATTTATCTCTGGGAGACGCTGATAAAACAGCAGAACTCGGTCAGAGTTCCACATATGCGTCAAGGTTTTACCTTTCACTGTGCTACTCTTTCCGCATCTTATTTTCATGTGAACATCGCCGCAATTTATTACTGACACGGTTTATTTCCTGTTTGACAGTTTGAAATTGCTACGGCGTGAAAGAGACATGCTTTGCAGGGAGATGCAGAAGAGTTTGTCTGCTGCTGAAAGAGAGAGCCTGTACATAAAGTGGGGAATTGCATTGAGCTCAAAACAGAGAAGGCTACAGCTTGCTCGGTGCCTGTGGTCTGAGCCCAAGGACCTGGAGCATGTAAGAGAGAGTGCGTCTGTCGTGGCAAGAGTGATCGGACTCTTTGAACAAGAGCAGGCCCTCAAGGAGATGTTTGGGCTTACATTCTCACCTCAACGATCTAACCGCAGGTTCCACAATTGGATACATGCGTTGTCTCATCGGAAGTGAAAGGAACGTGCACCTTGGCCGCTCATTATCTTCTGCAACATGGAATCAACGGATGATATCTTCTTTTTCCTAACCTTTTTCACCACATCATGATTCTTTTAGCTGTGATTTGATAGAGGAGGCTTAGTTGCAGTTAGCCAGCCATCTAATTATGATGTATGATTAATGCTATTCTCTGCTGTTGCTTGTTCTTTCACCAGCAGCAGGTTTGTAATGGTGCCCTAAGAACCATAAAAATGGTCTCCTTGTTTAGTTGTTGTTATTAGTATTATTATTCTGTCAAGATTCAATGGATTGACTAGTTCAATACTATCTGATTAAGCAAGTAAAGCTCTCGATGACATCAATGTATATGAAATGTGAAGGATAAGAAGCCTAAACTGGGCCTATGACTACGGGGCCTCCTACGTACGGGCCACCACGACGAGCAGCCGTCCTATGGGGCGTTGATGTGATACGTGAGGTCGATTCAACGGCCAGCAATCCGCCATCACCGGCTCGGTTCGTGGGGCGGACGGCTCGCTTTCGAGACCCCGGATTCAGGGTGGGGTAACGTGTCCTCTTCCTCCATGCACACCATGCAGTTTTCACCTACGCTTCATTCTTCAATCATTTTCAGGTAAATTATTCTACAACATATTATTTCTAGTCTCTAAAATAAATATTTACTGTAGTGGAATCTATCTTTTTTTTATTTACTGGATATTCAAAGAAAATTAAATGTTTTTAAGAGATTGGGAGATAATAATAGAGTCGACTCTAAACGATTCGCCATTAATAGTAATAGATTAATGAATCTTCTAACATATCTAGGACAGCTGATGTGGCCTTCTATCACAGATACGAACAAGTTGGGAGAACCTTTGCATGAGGGAGAGGCATAAGTTCTATAGGCTCTATTAACTGTATGTACAACAGGAAGTGCTTAAGAATAGAAGATTTGGTGATTTATGGGTATTCTTTATAGTAAACATTTTCTATGACCAGATCGATTAGTGTGCATTGAAGTTGTCAAGGTCCATAATCACGGCAAAAGTTCATCCTCTTGCTGATCCACCAAGCCATGCATCGTTAGATGCTTACTTAGAACTGCCATTTAGTAGCCTTCAACTCAGAATTTGCGGCTGAGATACTGCGAATCAACTGAGGTAATACATCGATCCAAGCTATAAATAGTCACAGACTTCGCATCTCGAACCACAACCAACCCTTCTCTTCTTCCGCCTCCAGCTACAAGCATTTGCTTAGTAGCCATGGCCTTCTCACTCCCTCATCACTCTTCTCTTCTTGTCTTCGTCGCACTGCTAGCCTTCCTTTCCCTGCTTGGCCCCTGCGCCTGCCGCAAACTCCTCAACTCGTCTGCCGTAGCCGGGGCCACCTGGTCCTCAGCCGGAGCCACCTGGTATGGAACAGCCAACGGCGCCGGAAGTGACGGTAATATTCTGGTGCTGCATTCTGAATTATACCCGAGATCACACGTGAAATCTTATGCATGTATGTGTATATTCATAGGTGGCGCATGTGGATATGGTGGTGCAGTCGCTACGGCTCCGTTCTCGTCCATGATAGCAGCAGGAAGTCCTTCGATCTACAAGTCGGGCAAGGGATGCGGTGCTTGCTATCAGGTACACACGCTTAGCTTGCTATTTCATCTGCTTCATGGATGCGTTAATGATCTGATATGATCAGGTTCTGTGCACGACGAACGACGCGTGCTCCGGAGACCCGGTGACCGTCGTCATCACGGACGAGTGCCCCGGCGGGCCGTGTCTTGCCGAGCCCGTCCACTTCGACCTCAGCGGGACCGCCTTCGGGGCCATGGCGAAGCCTAGCCAAGCCGACCAGCTTCGCAACGCAGGCGTCCTTCAAGTACAGTACTCCAGGTGAGAACCCTAACCCAGACCAAGTACTGCAACACGAACACCGTAGCCTTTACACACTCCCTCCGGCATCGCAGAGTGCAGTGCAGCTACCCGGGCTTCGACGTCACCTTCAAGGTGGATGCGGGATCCAACCCAAACTACCTCGCCGTGCTCATCGTGTACGAAGGAGGGGACGGGGATCTGGCTGCCGTCGACATGCAGCAGGGGGCGTCGGGCTCGTGGATCCCCATGCAGCAGTCGTGGGGCGCGGTTTGGAAGCTGAACTCGGGGTCGGCGCTGCAGCCGCCTTTCTCGTTCCGGCTGACCTCGGGCCTCTCGGGGAAGACCCTCGTCGCCACCAACGTCATCCCCGCCGGGTGGCAGGCAGGGAGCACCTACACCTCCACCGTCAACTACAACACCTAATACATCTAAAACAACGCACTAAGTTACTGCTTATATATATATATATATAAATATGATGATGCTGAATGCTTCGTGTATGTGTGTGCGGCTGTTACAAGTATACCTTCTTGATCATGTACGACTGTATGAAGCCCATAAATAAGAAGTGTGGAAGGAAGAGGAGATCAGTTCGTATGTTCTCCCTCCGTTATCCGAATCAAGAATTCGTGTAATGCATGCGTTCGTGTGTCTTCTTTCTTCGCTTGTTCACAATTCCAAATAACAAAAAAGTGGCTAAGTGGGTGTGACGTATAAAGTTGGAGATGATACAACGTAGTAATCCAAATAAGTTTCCTTATAGGAATGCAAGGTTTGAACATGAACATTTAATTGTTGTAGAATATTTATTACATAATTTAATCCATAATTTATTTAATAAATTCAACAATTTCTTTGAAATTCATAACATTCCCTCCAAAATATATATATATACAAAACAATATCAATATACAATAATACACTGAGATTCTTAAATCCTTCTTCCTACCATATCCAAAAATGAGCTACTCCTCAACTCTAAAAAAAGAAGGAATAATATATGAATAAATCACATCTTATTAATATACTAGCAAGATTTATTATAAATGAATATTCAATAATGCTTTCTAAATATGTATAAATATCAAATGCTTTCTTTATATTTATATAATTTATCAAAAACATAAACTTTACATGTGTTTTAAATCATGACTTATGAACATAAAAGGAATGTGATATATTCAAACAAGATATATTTAAATATATTTTCATAATCAAAGTATATGTATAACTAATGTCATATATCAAATCGTAAATAATTATAGTGCAAAATACTATAATTGATTATTCATAAATATATTTAAGAGTTCATGAGTGTAAATATAGCTAATATATCATAATAGAAGACATAATAATATTAATGACTAGGATCAAGTTATTTCCAAGGTAACACAAATCTCTTTGTGTCACAATCTAGAATAAAATAGTTTTTGAAATATGTTCCAATGTATAAAACTCATATTGATAGAATCCATAACATAGTTATATACTTTTTACAAAACTAAGATATATCATTTAAGACCAACAATATTAAGATATTTTTAATTATTTTTAAATATAATATTGAACATACACTTTTGTATAAATTCAGATAACATAAATTGATAAATAACTATTTAAATCGTATTTTTTTAAATAATCAATATATAAATTCTTTTGTAATATGAAAATTACATTAATCATATTCATTTACAAATTTCAAATATATGCATTATTATTTTCGAAAATCGATTAGATGAAATCATCAATACTTACTTGAATTGTATATCCTCAATAGAAACATATAATTTTGATACTTCCTTTCATTTCCTTTTTTTTCTAAAATAATAATTTTTCTTTCTTTTATTTCTTTCACAACATAAATATCAAATTAACTAATCAATCTATAAACCTATAGACTAATATAATTAAGAGAGTAAGCGAATTCAAAAACGTACCTAACACAATTTTTTCTGAACTTGATTTGAATTTATTTGATATCAAATCAGGTCTTCAATAAAGTTTTTCTTATTTTTCTTCTATTTTTTTCCTATTGTTCTCTTTCTTTCGTTTGGCAGTCGACCACTCATCTCTTCCTTGTCCCTTCTTTTTACTCTTTTCTTCCTTCCATTGTTAGATTCTTCTTCTTCTTCTTTTCCTTCTTTTCTTTCAAATTTTTCTATGATTGCTTTTCTTTCTTTCTTTCTTTCCTCTCCTCTCTCACCCTTCTCCGGTCTCTTCTTCTCTCCCTTCCCTCCTCCCGCTTCTTTCTACTTTTCTTCCTCTGTGTTTCTCATTTCTAGTCTCACACAAATCCCTTCTCTCTTATTAGGGAGAGGCGAGTGATAGAGACGATTGAATAGAAACTTTTATAATTTAATTATTGATAATTTATATATTTATAATTAGGTTATTGGATAAAATTAGGCATATTACATCCCCTCTTGTTGTTCGGCTAAGATTTCATATTTTCTTTAAACCCTCTAGCCTTTTGCCTTAACCCTCTCACCACAAAGGTTCAAAATGACTTTCTCTTCATTTTTTTCGAGGTTGAGTACTTCCCTTAAGAGGGTCGCAAGTTAAGTCATCCAATCCTTGATGCATTTGCCTCCCCTCTCTTTTCCTCAAAAGAGGTTAGGGTTTTCGAGTTAGAGAACACTACCCCTTCGAGGGTGACTTCTTTGAGCGATGGAGCGCCACATATCATAACATGCTTCATTGAATTTGACTTCACGACCAACTTTGAAGACCTCATCCACCTTAGATCTCGGTTCTTCATTCCATCCAAATTCGATCTTATAGTTACATAGCCTAGTGATCAATCATATATATTAAATCACTATCTCCATAGTTAAACATGTGTATCGGAAATGACTTCGACTTCCTTTTCACTCGTTCTTCGTAGAGGCAAGATCCTACCGTACCTAGTTAATAACCAACTCATGTTGTTATCTTGTAATCTTTCTCACATCGTCAATATTATCCTAGTGTTATCCATATTTGGGAGAGTGATCTTTTAGACTTGCCTAAACCACTAGGAAGTTTGCTAATGCCCCTCGAGCAAATTGGTAGCAACTCTCCCAAATTACTTGTGCTTTGTCGAATTTTGTGTCTATCTCTCATACAGGTGAATGCAACATCCAGGGGTCATAGGATGTCGATGGCCCAATAGGATCCCCTACTATTAATAAGTGTGTGGCGAGCGAATCAGCACCACCCGTTCCTTGTGCCAATGAGCCCGAGGTCCTAAGAATGTTGAATGTTGAGGCTCAATAGGAACACAGCCACAAAAGAAACATAAGTCTTAGGCATCAAGGTGAGCAAATCAGCACCAGTTATGCCTCGTGCTCGATCAGCAACACTGACGATTCTTCTCAAAGAGTGGGTAGGCTTGAAAAGAAACTAACCAATGCCAATTCGATATTGGTAGAGAGGTCGCTTGACTCCAAGCTCAATTCAAAGAGGGATCAAGTCATAGCATCATGAAATCACCAACAAGTTGCTCGTGACACCCGAACACACAAGCAGTGCCTCGATAAGGGGTCACCTCAGAAGACGAGATCAACGCGGAGGCCAACTGAGGTATAGGAGATTGGGAAGGTCCCAACCGACGTAGTCTGTAACAGTTCCTGAGATGGTTGTAGTAAATACAGTCTTTTCACACACACACACACACACACACTCTCTCTCTCTCTGTCTCTTAGTTTCGGAGCTATTATTCATCAATCAAACATGTAAAAGTCCAGACAACAACTATTATGCAAAAATAATCGATAAAAGCTTCTCCAATGCTTGATTTGGTAGGGCTAAAGAAAATGTACTATAGAACTCTAAGGGTTCAAAGAACTCTAATTGAGGAGCACACTTAGGACCATTTATAGAAGGCTTCGGTGATCATAGGGATCAATCGAGAGAGTTAATTCATCGAGTGAGACTCAAACATGAGGAGTCATCTGGCTGAATTGTTGGGTGTCGCAATTATCACAGTCATATTGACGACATGGGTCGTGATAACATATAAGATTTTCTCAACTATATAAGGATATCTTTCTACTCTATTGAGGGAAATCCTTCCGCCAAACTCCTATAAAAAGGAGAGGCACATGTGAATACAATAAAGCTTCTTCAGTAAGCTCTGCCGAAGCCTTCTACTGCTTCTCTTTTCTGTTCAGTTGGAAAGGGCAGTGCCGCTACTTATCTCTCCTCCAGCCCCGCTGCTTCCTGTTCTGGAGTCAGAGACCGCTAGGCCACCTCCCGTCCTCACAAGAACCTCGCCTACACTACCGTGGTGGCCGCCATCCTCGCAACTGCTCTCCGGCCAGCGACCTCTCCTCCTCATTCCCACATCTTGCTCGAGCGAGAAGTGTCGCTGCCGCCATCCTTGCCGCACAGCTATCACTGCCTTCCTACGGCAGCAGGAACGAACGATTGCAGTTCTTGTAGCTTCTATCTGTAGCTGCTTCCCTCTACTACAGCAATTTCTCTGCCGCAGCAATCTTTCCCCACCTATCTCTTGCAGATTTTCCCACCTAATCGCTGCAGATTTCTCGCGCATCACTGCAGCATCCTTACAGTGCATCACTACAGTATCCTTACAGTGCATCACTGCAGCCTTCTCTGCAGTTCATCGCTGCAGCCTCCTCTGCAACGCATCGAACTGCTTTTCTCCTCCTCCCTCCCTCCTATATCTTTACATCTTTTGTAAAGATCACTTAAACCATCACAAAATGTCTTCATTTTCCTCTTCCGATATTCCTGTTACTATTTCTGTAGGAACTCTAAGCACTTCTCCTATAGGGTTTATCTCCATCAATGCTGCCACGCTAATCCCTTTCAAGTTATCAAAGGGTGACAACTATGCATCCTGGCGGGCATAATTTTCTAATCTCTTATTTGGATACGACTTGCTCGGCTACGTTGACGGCTCCTTTAGTTGTTCGCCAGCTATGATCAACATCCCCGGAGAACCTAATCATGTACTAAATCCGGCTCACAAACTGTGGCTGTGTTAGGATCGTCTCATCCTCCAAGCTATTTAAGCCTCAGTTGTTGGATCCGTCGCTCCATTGATTTCTATATGTGTGACTGCTGTCGATGCATGGTCTAAACTGCAAACAACCTTGGCGAATCATTCGTGTACTCGCAAGCTTAGTCTTCTATCCAAGCTGATGGTGGCCAAACAAGAGGGAAGTACTATAACTGATTATCTATAAAATATCAAAGTTATCATCGATGACTTGGCTTTGATAGGTCATTCCCTATGTGATGAGGAGATCATCATCCATACCCTAAATGGCCTTGGAGACGACTACAAGGAATTGACAGCTGCAATTCGGGCACGCGACTCGCCAGTCTCCTTTGAAGAACTATATGACAAGTTGATTGACTATGAGATGTATTTGAAGCGTGCGGATAAATTACCCGGACCGTCTATCACAGCTCAAGTCAGTTATAAGTCTAAGAGAAAGAATACCCGGTACCCTCCGAACATTACTAAAGGTATTCCTGATCCTATGAGTCCCATGTAACACCTCTCTTATCCCCCTAATCATAACTTCTCGTAAAGTGCCAACTCCAATACTTGTCCACCTTGGCATCCTGTCCCTTCAAGCTAACTATGACGGGTCATTTGCTAGTTGTGTGATAAAGTCGGATACTCCGCTAAAGTTTGTCGGTCTCAACCTTGTCTTCCTGCTCCGTCACACTAGCCTTAAGCAAATCTCCTCACTTCTCCGACAACTAGCCAGTCCAACTGGATTGTGGACTCTAGAGCCTCCCATCACATCACCTATGATCTTCAGAATTTGTCTCTCCATAATCCCTATGGTGGCGATGAAGATATTATCATCGATGACGGTAAAAGCCTTCCTATAACTCATACTGGTTCTACAACATTTACTTCTGATACTACCACATTTACACTCAATGATGTCTTATGCGCCCCTAATATTAAACGCAACCTAATTTTTGTTTCTTAATTTTGCAAAAATAACAATACTCAAATTGAATTTTTTTCCTGATTCCTTTCTTGTTAAGGGCTTGAGCACGGGGGCATCCTTGGTTCAGGGCCCGAATAGAGGCAATATTTATAAATGATCGTAAGCTCCACAAATAACCCAGCCCACTGTTCATTCTTTCTTTGCGGCTCCAGTTGATGTGTGGCATCGTTGTCTTAGTCATCCCTCATCCCTTATTCAGCAAAAATTACTTTCTCGTTTCTCTTTTCCTATTTTTAAATCACCTAGTTCTATACCGCATTGTGATGCATGTCTCAGTAATAAAAGTCATCGACAGCCATTTGGCTCATTTTCCATTTCCACCTCTAAACCATTTGAAATTATTTATACTGATGTTTGGGGTCCTACCCCTATCTTATCTTTTGATAAATTTAGATTTTATATCATTTTTGTAGATCACTTCACTAAGTACACATGGTTATATCCTCTTCACCATAAATCTGACGTTTCGACCATCTTTCCTACTTTTCAAAAGTTGATCAAAAACCACTTTCAGTCTACCATCAAAACGGTTTACTCCGATGGTGATGGTGAATATCAAGCCCTAGCGTCCTATCTCTTAGCTTATGGTATCCAACACCTCAAGTCTCCCCTGCATACTCCTCAACTTGTTGGCTCCGCCGAACACAAACATCGGCATATAGTGGAAACTAGACTCACACTTCTCCATCAGGCTTCCATGCTTTCAAAATTTTGGACGACAGCCTTTCAAACTACCATCTACCTTATTACTAGAATGCATACGCCAGTCCTACAATACCAATCCCCCTTTTGATACACTATTTCATAAACCCTCAAACCTTCGTAAACTCAGAGTATTTGGTTGTCTATGTTATCCATGGTTGCATCCCTATGCCTCTCACAAGTTAACATCATGATCTAATCCTTGTGTTTTTATAAGTTACTCTCTTGAACATAATGCTTTCCGCTACTATAATCTCCACACTCACAAAATTTTTATATCACGTCACGTTATTTTTGTTGAGTCTGTCTTTCCTTTTTACCACCATACCTCTCTTACCATGCAGACCACCTCATTAACTATTTCTCATTGGGGTATACCTCCGATCCAACCGGATGAGCCTCCCATAACATCATCCAGCTCCTCCTCTCATGATCCATACTATTCCACTCATCTGGTTCAGCAATTGCCCATTCCTATTCCACTTCTCTCTTCTCCGACTATTGGGATACTTGGTTTAGGATTACAATCGTTATCTTTACCTCCTTCTCGGCCAAGTGACCCTGATGTACCTCCACCTGACCCACCCTGTGTCAATGACTCTCAACCCCTTCTTCCAACAACACAGCCTCACGATCCCGTAGTCTCCAACTATCCTATGACCACACGCTCTAAAAGTGGTATTTTCAAACCGCGTCAGGTCCTTGATCTTCATGCTATTGTGGATTCTTCATCCCCCACCGTTGAACCCACCACCTTCACTCAAGCCCAAAAATCTCCGCATTGGCATACCGCCATGTGTAAGTGGATTTTTTGAATTAAGCGGAACGCCGATGGCTCTATTGCCTGATATAAGGCACGTCTCATCACCAAAAGGTTTCATCAAAGACCTGGAGTTGATTTCACTGAGACATTTAGTCCCGTTGTTAAGCCCACTACAATCAGACTTATCATGAGTCTTACCACCACTAAGGGTTGGTAATTATGTCAATTGGAAGTTCATAATGTATTTTTACAAGGGACTCTAACTGAAAATGTTTTTATGCAATAACCTCCTGGTTTTACTCATCCTCAGTATTCACGGCATGTCTGCAAACTTCAAAAAGCTATTTATGGACTTCATCAGGCTCCAAGAGCTTGGTACACTGAACTTGGTTCTTTTCTGACTTCAGTTGGCTTTCTCAACTCCAAATCTAATTCCTCGTTATTTTTGAGACACCACCATAGCAACACAATATATATTCTGGTATATGTAAATGACATCATTGTCACAGGCAACAACCCCGTAGAAATCCAAGCATTCATCAAACTGTTGGCAGATCGATTCTTGCTCAAAGATCTAGGACCCCTGAACTACTTTCTGGGTGTAGAGGCTACATTCACATCTTTCGGTCTCTTTCTATCATAAAGAAAGTACATTCAAAATTTATTATCCAAAACAAACATGCAGGATGCAAATGTGGTTACAACTCCTCTATCTGCTAGTGGCTCTCTTAAATTATCTGATGGAAGTCCTAGTACGAAACCCACTCAATACCGATAAGTCGTTAGTTTCCTACAGTACTTAGCTCCAACCCGTCCCGACATCTCATTTAGAGTTAACAAATTATCACAGTTTATGCAGAGGCCGTCTACTATGCATTGGTCTACGGTTAAACGAGTCCTACGATGTCTTAAGGGGACTCTCAATCATGGTGTCGTTCTTCGTAAATACTCTCCACTTCAGCTTCATGCCTTTACCGATGTTGATTGGGCAGGCAATTTTGATGATCGAACATCCACATCGGGGTATATTGTCTTCCTTGGCGCTAATCCAATCAGTTGGAGTTCTAAGAAGCAAATCTTGATGACCTACAACTAAAGCTGAATACCGTGCCATCGCCACTGCCACTGCAGAACTCAATTGGGTCACAAATCTGCTCAAAGAACTCAACATCAACTCTACTCCTACAATATATTGTGACAATGTCTGAGCTACCTATCTGTGCGCTAATCCGGTGTTCCACTTCCGCATGAAACATATTGCTATCGACTTCCATTTTGTGCGAGATCAAGTTGTCCGCCGTCAACTACGAGTTTCTCATGTCCATTCGGTTGATCAGTTAGCCGACTTACTCACGAAGCCTCTCGCTCGTCACTTTTTTGTATTACATCGGTCCAAGATTAACGTCCTTGATAGGAGCATCATCTTGCGGGGGCGTGATTACATATAAGATTTTCTCAATCATATAAGGATATCTCTCTACTCTGTTGAGTAAAATTCTCTAATCTATTGAGGAAAATCCTCCATCCTAACTTGTATAAATATAAGAGGGACATGTGAATACAATAAAGCTTCTTCAGTAATTACTTTTGTATCTCTTTTCTAACAGGTCGCTCGGCTAATGCATCATACTAGACTTACAAGACGTCTGAATAGACATAGTGTTTGATTGTCTACATGTTAAATCCCTTACCATATATAACTTTTTAGATAATTAACTAAGATAAACAATTCTGAAATATAAAGTCATGTATTATTATTTTTTATCTAATATCTATGATTATGAAATATCAAGCAAATATACAATAGATACCAATTTCGGCGACGGTTAAACTAAAAGCAAAAGCGGAGAACCCATCTCCAAAAATGACAATATTTATCCATTCCTCTCTCGTGGTGGGATCCCTTCAATGCACATAATGAGATGAAACGGGAGGAGAATTCGGTTGTTTATTTGGTAAATGAGAAAATAAATCTTAATTAATATGAGGAGAATTATATAAAGGTGTAAAAGCAGCGATTTTATGTAGGGAATAAGAAAATTGTTAATTAACATGGGGAGATTTATTTCATACTATTTCTTTCCTTAAATAGGAATTAGAAAATGTTAAAATGTGCTCCGTATAAAATATGCAACATTATATGGTTTTTGGACATCAAAATTATACAGGACTGCATACTACGAATTAGCTGAGGTTAATGTCTTCATCCCGTCTATAAATAGTATCACCATTTCTTCTTCGTTCTCGAACTCGAAGCACTTGCTTAGCAGCCATGGCCTCCTCCTCCTCCTTTCGTCGTCTCTCTTCTCTTCTTCTTTTCGTTGGTTTCCTTTCCCTGCTCCGCCCCTGCGCTTGCTACAGCCGCATTTTGCTGAACTCGTCCGCCGCCGTGTTGCCCACGTCGCCGGCCGTAGCCACCTGGTACGGGAGCCCCGGAGGCGCTGGAAGTGATGGTAATGTCTGCAATATTCCGGCGTTACGTTCTGAAGTATACATGAGAGCATACGTGAAATAGTCGATCGGCATGTACAGGTGGTGCATGTGGATATGGTGATGCGGTTTCGAAGCCTCCGTTCTCATCCTTGATAACAGCAGGCGGTCCTTCGCTGTACAAATCAGGCAAGGGATGTGGTGCTTGCTATCAGGTATACACGCTTCAGCTAAGTAGCTATAATTGTTTCGTCCGCTCCGTAGATAATGTTGGGAGACAGAATGACGATGGCACTGATCGGATCAGGTCTCGTGCACCTCGAACGGTGCATGCTCCGGGAACCCGGTGACCGTGGTCATCACGGACGAGTGCCCCGGCGGCCCGTGTGCTTCCGACCCCGTCCATTTTGACCTCAGCGGGACTGCCTTCGGGGCCATGGCGAAGTTTGGCCAAGCCGATGCGCTTCGCAACGTGGGCTCCCTTCAGATACAATACTCCAGGTGACAACCCCAACCCGGAACGCAACTGCCACTAGAACACCCTTATCCTTACACACTCTCCTGTGGCTTCGTAGAGTGCCCTGCAACTACCCGAGCGTCAACGTCGCCTTCAAGATGGACGCCGGATCCAACCCATACTACTTCGCCGTGGTCATTGAGTTCGAAGACGAGGACGGGGATCTCTCGGCCGTCGACGTGCGGCAGGCGGGGTCGGGCTCCTGGATGCCCACGCAGCAGTCGTGGGGCGCCGTTTGGAAGCTGAACTCGGGGTGGCCACTGCAGGCTCCATTATCGATCCGGCTGACCTCCGGCCTTTCGGGGATGACCCTCGTTGCCACCAACGTCATCCCCGTGGATTGGAAACCGGGAGCCACGTACTACTCCACCGTCAACTTCCCATAAGTCTAAAACAATGCACCGATTTGCTACTTATGTAAGATTCTGTTGGATACTTTGTGTGTGTGCGGCTGTTCCAAGTATATATATACATACTTGACTTGGATACTGTATGAAGCTCGTGAAAGAGAACCGTGGAAGCTCTGAATCAAAGTTTCGCGTAATGCATTGCTAATAAGATAATTAATAATCATCTATGTTTTGCATTGTTAATAAGATAGTGAATGAATTTGTGTAGAAAAAAAGAAAAGAAAGATAGTACTGAGTACGTTATTCTGTGTTGGGTGATATTTGATTAACCCTACTTTTAGCCTTCTCTAACATGTCGAACCACGGAGCCAACATCGGTTCAAATTTAAATCGTTTGCAAGTTTGGCATCCAAGGATAAGTGGGTTCGGAAAGGTTCTCCGAATTAATAGTGTGATTGTCGATGATATCTCTATCGGCCTGACTCGACTTTAGGCCATGTGTACAAGAGTCCAGAGATGATTGAGAAGGTAACTCAAATATTCATTGAGAAGTCAATCTATACAAAGACTAGAGTCAGGTGGGATGCTCGATCTGATCTGTCGAACGCTCAAGCTAGAATTAAGGTGAAAAGCAAAAGCACAAGTGAACAATAATGAACCTCCACAATAATTAAAATTGATGAGTTTTATAATGGGATGAGCTCAAGAGAATGCTAACTCATCTTCCTGATGTGACTTAATTAACTTCAATTAGTTTAAGTAATAATTTAATAAATCTAAATAAGCAAGTGCAAAATAAATATGTAAAGGTAATCAAGTGGGGTTAGAAGGTATGAAAATAAAATGTGTAAGACAAGCCCTCCATGGGCTTTTGGTCTATATGGCTCTGATGTAGTGATCTGAAGCTCTCCAAATTCTCTTAGATCATCATAATAGTGTGGTCGTACTTGTTGAGAAATCTAGAGCAATATCATATGTGCAGTAGAACAACAAAAAACAAATCTCAAAATTTTCAACAGAGAAATAGGTTTCATCATCATATAAAGATTGACGTGCAAACACCCGTAAAACAAAAAACTACGCGTATATGAAAGATGTGTTACCTAGGGAGATCGTCTATCCCTGAAAACCTACATATTTATGGGAGAGGATGAAGGAGGTCAATTGTTCTCCTTTGTAGCAGCGATCTACATGGTAGGGGCTACAAAGACGCTCCTCAAATCGCTGTACAATCCTCCTTTCTACATGCACCACGCGATCAAGAAAGGGTCGGCTCTTCTTGCTATTCACACGCCCCAAATAAGGGCTACCAGCTGAGGAGAGGAGGGAGAGAGAAGTGTAGGAGGTGACAGTCAAAAGGGGTCTAGCCTATGGTCCTTTGGTTTCCTCCTATTTATAGAGGCCTTATGTTAACTTAATCCTAATAGATCCTGCCCTATTGGATATTAGATCTTCATCCAACTATCCAGACCTCTTCAATTAGTGGATCTCTACCCAATAGTCTCTCATTGGCTCTTATTGAATATCATCCACAGGATCCAATAATTTAGGAGCTTATTAGATGTCTAATATGATAGGGGCTCCAGCGGATATCTCATATCCGAACTTGTATTCGTCGCAACATCTACTATATACGTGTGACCCTCTAGGCTTAATATCGAGTTGGCTATGAGGCATACTTATTAAAACTTCTTCTAGCTTAGTGAATTATTATCTTCATAATAATTCACTCGACTTATTGATTACAAACGTACTAGGCCACTACTTCGTAGTCCCCAGATGATATAGGAGAATCCAATCCATTAGACATATCTGTCCTTAGTTACAGTGTATCTATAGTCCCTCATCTATTTAATATCTCAAAGACTATATACCGGGCATAGTACTATCAAGCTCATACGGAATATGCTCGAGTCTCACTCTAATCAGATTCTCTCGGAAAACTCTTTCTTTTCTCAATCTAAATGACCTTAGGCGGGGATTTGCCTGAATAAAAATACATAGGATATTCCTCTCATGATACCAAGAGTGGATGGTCCTCTGTCGACACTCAATAGCCCTTGTAAGGTTGGTTGCCACTCCTGATGATCAATTGTGCTAGATCTGAAAGTTTTAGACTTATAAGTCCAGTATCAAAAAGATGAGTACTTATACGAGATATGATTGGTGTCTCAAGTCTAAAGACCAAATATACCATTGGGACAATGGAATTATTGTCTGACAATTATGTATCATCAACCATCTAGTATTTCGTGAGTGGATCAATCAGTGAACTCATTCTTCAATGAGTACCTGCATTGTATCTCGAGTGTCCCCACACGATCAACTATAAGACCAGCTGCCTTTATCATATGGACAAGTATACAACACACTAGTCTATCTAGATATCTCGATATCCCTCTCAAATAACCTATGACTAGAATTATTTAAGGTATGTATTTAAAGGTGAATTAGACTCATTATCGTGATCTCATCACAATCCAATTCTCATTGCATAGATCCATAAATATTACAATATATATAACATATACAACGGATGATATAAAATGATACAATATTAAATATATAATAAGCAAAAAGAGTGCGTATCATGTCACACGTGTCATCACTCATGTGATTAGCTTGTAGGGTACCAATGACTAGCACAATATGCTCATCACACATTCCTTTGTGTACTTTAACCAGAACATATTTAGACTCTCGAGGTGCTAGACATCTTAGAAGTGAGTGATTGAAGGACCTACGATATAATCGATTATTTATTATACAATATCAAGCTTGATCATATCTAATTCGTTTTACAAAGGAGTGGTCCGTCTGAGAGCATATCATTACTTTTGTACCTTAAGATGTCGTCTATCCAATATGGATCATTCTTGGTCTAAGCAACTTGTAGGGTGTTAATGCTTCTCGCTGACAACATCTTGACTTATTAAGCTGAGACGAGCCTTGCTAGTGCGTCGGCATGGGTGTTCTTCTCGGAAGATAATTTGAAAATCTCAAACTTAGAAAAGTGAGGTATTAGCTTTTGTACTTTGGTGAAGTACATCATCATCACCACATCTTGGTTCTCAAAATTCCCTTTGACTTAGTTCACCACTAATTAGTAGTCGCTATAGGCTATCAACCCTTAAACACTGAGCTCTCTTGTTAGTTTGAGACCAAATAATTTGGCATCGTACTCTACTTTATTAATAGATATTTTGAATATGAAGCAAGAGCTTGCTTGTAGGCTTGCATATCTTGACCTTGAAGGTAAGCTCGACTCCCTCCCGGTAATTACTGACCCATCGTTGAATAGTATCTAGGTGGTTGGAATAGGCTTATTGATCAAGCATGGTGGTGTAAGCTCCAAAATAAAGTCTGCTAAGGTCTAAGCCTTTATTGCTAACCTTGGGATATAACAGAGGTCAAATTCATCGATCTCAATTGACCACCTCAATAGTCTGCACAACATGTCGAATCGGGCCAAGATTTACTGAAGTGGCTAGTCGGTAATTACTTAGATGATATGAGCTTGAAAATATTATGGTAATCTCCTTGCCACTAGTTCTAATGCAAAAGCTAGGTCCCGGGTACCACAACTTAACACTAGTGAGAATGTGAATGACGTAATAAATTAACCTCTAGATCCTAACCCCTTCCTGGACCAAAATCAAACTGATGGTGAGCTCAAACACGATCAAGTAATAGACTCTTGTCGGGGCTTATGATGTTATCCAAGGCAGCCTGATTAAATGTTTCTTCAAATCATCGAAAGTCAGCAGCACTCTTCTATCCATACAAATCCTTTCAAGCTCTTCAATGCCCTAAAAAGAAAAAATGGCATGTGTCGCTCAACCAAGATAGAAAGTGCTTAAGGGTTGCCACTCTACTCGTTAGCCACTGAACCTTATTGACTGACCAAAGGGGATGCATCTCTATTATGACTCTGACCATTTCAAGATTGACATTAATCCCCCATTGGTGTATAATGAACTTGAGGAATTTTTTCAAGTTCACTGTAACTCGCACTTAGTGGGGTTGATACCCATATCGAATCTCTTCAACTTTTGGAACATGTTAGCTAGATTGGCTAGGTGTATGTCAGTCATTTTCCTTTTGACAATCATGTCATCCACATAGACCTTGACGTTTCTCCCCATTTGATCCTTGAACATATTCTTAATCATCCTCTAGTATATAGAGTTGTGTTCTTGAACCTAAAGGGTATTACCTAGTAACAATATGTCCCTTGGTCAATGATAAAGATAGTGTATTCCCAATTATTGAGTGTTATTCGTATTTGGTTATACTTAGAGAAGGTGTCCATGAATGTCAATAGCTTGTGACTTGAGGTGGCATATGCTAGCTAGTTGTTATGGGAGAGGGAATAATTGTCCTTCAAACTAGCTTTGTTCAAGTTGATATAATCAATATACATCCATCAATTTTCATTAGCTTTTTTAATGAGTACAATATTAGCAAGCCACTAAGGATATTATACTTTGTAGATGAAGCCAACACTAATAGTTTTTCTACATCAGCACTGATGGCCTATGGGCGATAGAGTTGCTTGACCGATTAGGCTTCCAAGGAGATATTTAAATGATGCTACACCACATTAGGGTCAATTCTAAGCATATCTCTTATGAACTAGACGAAGACTTTAGTGTTTCCTCGGAGGAAGTTGATAAGCTCTACTCGGTTGGATTCAGATAGTGCTGACCCAATCTTCATAGTTTGGTTTAACATGGCTTAGTCCAATGACACATCAAAGAGTGGCTTGACTGGATCCAACCGAGTATTTGGCAATTGTAGATCAGGTAGAGGCTTCTTTTGTAGGGACATCGCCATCAAGTAACATTGTCGAGATTCCCTCAAATTAGATTTTTACTCTTCAACTCCTAACATAATGGGAAACTTCATGGATATGTGCTAAGTTGATGCCATTGCCCATAGGCTATTTAGTGTTGACTAGCTAATAATAACATTGTACATTAAGAGAATATCAACACCATGAATTTGGTTATCACCATATCAGAGTTGGGCTCCGCACTGAAAGTCACGTGGAGGTTGATAGTAATGAGGGGTGAAAATGAATCATCGATAAACCCTATGGGGTCAAATCATTAGTTGTCAAGTCTAGCTTTTAAAACAAATCAAAATAGAATATGTCGACAGAGCTACTTGTGTCGATTATGACCTTTTTAATTAGTGTATTGATCATCCTAACGAAGGTGACCAAGGCATCATCATGGTTAGGGTCGAGGTGCTTTGCCTCTGTGAAATTTATCTCTAGATTGCCTTCCATCCTTTGGCACTTCTTGGTTCTGGCTCGGGCATATGCCCTTTGGCCTGACATGTTTTCTCCTCTCGGGGCATGTCTACCCACAATCACATCAATCTATCTCTCAATATACCCCTTTGGTTTTAGAGAGGGCTCTCATCTCCTTTGGACAAAACAATCGAGATGACCCCATCTAATAAGTTTCTCGATTTGCTCAGGTAATATTCCATGCCATGATTATGGTCTAGGTGAAATTGATAATATGTGGATTTGTCTCTTCTCTTGATAGCATACTTTGTGGGGTGAGGATCTCATAGCAACCTCTTCTCTCTTGTGTAAGACATGTTAAGAGGAGGGAGGTCTTGGCCGAGAGAGCCCCTCCCAATTAGGGAATTTGCATCGTAGGGACCTCGATGTCGGGGCAAGGGGTGCACATTCTTGCTTTAGGCACCTCAATGACTCATCATGCCTCTAGGATACCATCACTTTGGTGGTTGATGGTCTCTCTATTAGTGACCAAAAGAGCCTAGAGTGTTTTAACCCCATCATGAATACTTGTATGAGGATGGAGGTGTTGGTGAACAAATGTGCCGGTGACTGGTGAGTCAGCACGGCTTGGTTCACGGGTCGATGTTGGGAGTCTCCTGACGGCTGAGCTAGATGCTGAGGTCGACCGGGCCCTCACGACGGGGTGCTGATCAACGTTCCTCGATCTGAGTGCTAGTTGATGGCTCGCTATGGGGACGTCGGTTGATGACTTTCGAGGTTGGGACGCTCGCGGATCGTGGGCAACCGCCTATCTGCAAAAATGGCCTTCGTCGGGTGATTCCCCGACTTTGGCCCCTACGACGAGCAAGTCAACCGTGGGTTCAATTGTTTATCCCCCCGTGGGCCGGATACCGGCCAGAGGTCTTTATACTATTGTACGAGGGTCGATCGTATGCGGGTTGGCATGGTGGTATGTGGGTTGGCATGGTGGACGTACCAAACAGCGCCTTGGTATGGTCTCTAACTCGATGTGTCTTGGGGGCGGCGGCATCCCGGGATTCCCGGGACGAGACGTGCCGAGCAGCGCCTTGGTACGAATTCTGACCTAGCGTGTGGCGTCGATTGTGACGTGTCTTGGGCCCAAAATATGCCTTATCACTTCTCCCCCCCTCGTCAAGGCATGTCGTGGGGTCCCTAAAGGGCCGAGAGGCATGCTTGGGTCAGAATGCTGCGATCATGTTGATTGCTTGCGAGTGGAACCTGGATTGGCTCATCGTGGGGCAGTTTGGAGGGGCAGCCCCGCGCCTCGGGAAGGGTTGACTTTGTTGATTGGGTGGCCGAGGCCAAATGAGATGAGACCAACGTGTCGTAGGTCGAATAACCGGTTTGGTGCAGCTCGGAGTTACGACTGGCGAGTTGCAAGTCGAAGATCGAGCTGGAGTGACTCGGTTAGAGATTTGACGAGTCGCAAGTCAGAGATTGACGCAGAGCGACTCGGGCAACGGACTAGGCCGACGAGGTGTGGCTCGAGCGTTAGACTGGCCGAGAGGCGACTGGCCGCGAGGCAAGGTTCGGGCATTGGATTGGCTACGAGATGTGACTCGGGCATTAGACTAGCTGCGAGGCGTAGCTCGAGCGTTGGATTGGCCGAGATGTGACTCGAGCATTAGGCTGGCCGCGAGGCATGCCTCGAGCGTTGGATTGGCCGAGATGCGACTCAGGCATTAGACTGGCTGCGAGGCGTGGCTCGAGCGTTGGATTGGCCGAGATGCAACTCGGGCATTAGACTGGTCGCAAGGCGTGGCTCGGGCGTTGGATTGGTCGAGATGCAACTCGGGCATTAGACGGGCCGCGAGGCATGGCTCGGGCGTTGGATTGGCCGAGATGCGACTCGGGCATTGGATTGGCCGAGATGCGACTCGGGCATGAGTTGGACCTGTTGGTTGAGTGACTATACTCGGGCTCAGGTTCTGTTGAATCTCGTATTTTGATGATGAAACCACTTGATATATGTGTTTATGTTTTAATCCGCGTTTTGAGTGACGCAGGATGCTTCGATCAGGATGAGACAATTAAAGCAGGAAGAATCATGTTGTTCCGGAGAAACATGTCAGAAGATTGGACGTCGGGCCGTGGATTCGGGCATCGGGCCAAGAAGAGCGGATATTGCGCCAAGGACATCGGAGTTGCGGAGTCAACTGGCCGATTGGGCAATAGGCCGCACGAGAGGACGATGCGCCGAAGAATCGGACGAAGCGTCGAGGGACCAATGACATGCCAGACAACTTGGTTAATTGCTTAGGATTAATTGTCTCGATCGAAATTTTGTTTTAAGTGTGCAGGATTAACTACGATGAAACTAAGACATGCAGCAGGAGTTGCGCCAGAGTCAAGACTATGATCACGTTGGGAGTTCGAGAATTCGACGGAAGTCCGGACGGTCGTCGGAGGTTCTACGGGAACAAATCCGAGAAGTCCAGGAGCTTGCCAAAGAAGCTCGTCGGAACTCACCAAGTGGATCGTCGCAAGTCCAGGAGTTTGCCGGAAGTCCGCAGGAGCATCGTCGAAGGTTCGTCGGATGTTCGCCGGAAGATCGCCGGAAGCTCGCCGGAAGAAGCGATTGACGCACCGAAGCAAG